>CM077094.1:35208622-35545111 GCA_039513925.1 Platanthera zijinensis
GAGTGGAGTAGGTGCGCCATTTTTAACGTTGGGACTCCATTCATACTTTGGTTTAATGTAGTTTTTATATTTCAAATTTTCATTATGTTTTTATGAGTCTTTATGTGATGATCTTTACCTGATCAATATTGCGTTGGAGATTTAGACACATTGAAATTGTTCGCCAAGTTAGAATTATGTCACTTAACATAAGGACTCGTAGTGTAGTGATTCTTTAAAGGAAATTTATGTTCATTTGATTTTAGATAGGGAGTGATTTGATTTTGTAAGTGATGGTGATTTTTTTATTTAGGAATTTCATTTGCTTTAGCCTGAGGTTTTGTACTCCCTTGATTGGTTTAACCGATGTGTGTGAGCTTATATTTAACGTGCTTCTGAGATTTGTTTGATATTGTAAATTTATGTTTTGAGAATTTTTCTTTATTATCTCCTTAAGCACGTTGATTTACTTTCCAAATATATATTCTTAATTTTGAGATTATTTCTAGCTTTGTTATACATCATTGTGCTATTTTTTAGAATAGAAACTACTGATTCAATATGAGATTTATACTTACTTCTATAATCTTCAAATATTTCATCCATCTCATTTATTTCAATTTTATACTTATTACACCTTGCAAAATCCGTTCTTAATGATGAGTTTTCTAAACATAATTATTAATTAGTTCTTTCACAAAAAGCTCTTTTTCAAGATCCTTGTACTTTTCTGTTGACACACTATAATGAATACATGATGCAGTATTATCTACTAAAGAGATTTTGGGTGAGCTTGATACATTATAATTTGATTCTATATTAAGTTATGTTTTTAAATTTTTATTTTCTAAATGCAATTTTGAATTAATATTTTTTAGTTCCTTAATTCTACATTTAGCATTATCTAGCGCACACAATGCATAAATAGATGACGGAGCACAAGAATTTTAACTCACAGGGGTTTTAGAAAAGAAAGTGTTTGAACACACGGTTCCTTTGACTCCATCTTGACATTCATTTTCTTCTGTGGTTGAGATTTCAATCTTCTCTTCATGCATGATGTATTCGACATGTCCTCCTTCACGAGCAAGCTTCTTTTGGTTCTTTCTTGGTCAATATATGAGATTGCTCTAATTCATCAATAATAGAAAAAAAACTATAATAGACTCAAGAAATTTCCATATATCAGAAGCAGTAGGAAACATGTAGATGAGTTTGAAAATTTCTTGACCAAGCCCGCAAAATAGATTGTTCATAGATTTGGTATTTAAATGACATTCGAGCGGATTCAAATTATTTGTGGGCTTGACACAAGTCATGTTTCAAGCTTATATATCTAATAATATAAGAAATTCTTTCATCAATATTTTTCACCCTTCATAATTCACACATGTAAATAGAGGTGGTGCTAATGAATCTTTGGTGTACAAATTTCCATCCCCACTAGTAGATTCGAGATCAGGGTGGCCATTATTCCTGGTGGTAAAACAGTTTTGGAATAACCTCCCTTTGATACCACTTATTGGATCGAGTGGCCAACCTTAGGAGGGTGAATAAGTTTTTTAGATTAATTCAAAATTAAAGAGTAGTTTTACCGAGGAAAATTGGTTCTAGAGGCTATCGCGGTGCGCTAGCGTGCAACATTAGGTCACAGAAGTCATTTTTCTCAATAAAACTTTGCCTTACAGAGGCTCACACAACCTTAAGGAATCTACCAGCATACAACCATTAAATTACAAGGAAAATAACAAGACAATAATTTTATTCAAGGATAATGAAAGTGGTTTAAAGTCAAGAACAATTAGATCTATCTGATGTTAGAGATCAGAGGTGATGAAATACAAAGTTCTCTTTTTATTTTTATACCGAACCTATACCAGGATTGGTTGGCTCTCTCCCTTTTCCCCTAGAAAGGTCTTCGAGACGACTCTTCACCTTTCTACCAAAAAGGGTCTGAGAGCCCCACTAGATCCCCCGATCTAGACATCCCTCACCCGGACAATTTCTCACAAAACCCTTCCCGGATTATGACGACCCCCCGATCGATTTTTTCTCACACTAGATCCCCAATCTAGGCGTCACTCTCTGGGATGATTTCTCAGGAAATCCTTCACGGATTCTGACGACCCTCCGGTCGATTTTCCTCACACACAAACAACTAGATATTAAAGAGAATTCAAAGTAAAATACAAAGAATTAAGAAATTATTTCTTCCTCAAACGTAGAACTCCTTCGAGAAATAATGCTCGGTCGGTGCTCTTGAATATTGTTCTCTTTGCAATTGATCATCCACGAAAGGTTGTTGAAAATTTCATTCGCTAGAGTTCTTCAATCATGAGCGGGAGGAAGAAACAATGCTTTTCCTTCAACAGAGATGAGAGTTCATCCTTTTCCAGATGGCGACTGAAGCATACAATGAATTATTCACCTTATTTGTACCTCCATGAAAAGAAATGTGCGCTTTTATATGTCTTGTAAAAAAAATATCACAGATGGTAGAGCTAGCGCCCAGCGGTAGGTTGATGCGCATGGGTGTGATAGCTGTCCTATAGATTTGGAAAAATATCCAAATAAAATATTATTCCGCTTTTTATGCTGTCGCGGCGCGGTACTAAGCTATCGCCTAGAGGTAGTAGAATCTTCTCAATGAAGATGATTCGATGGTCATCGAGACAGCTAGCGCTCGAAGGTAGGACTAGCGTTGCGTGGTATCCCATAGAGAGCTCGTCCAGAATTAAATCCAAGCTAGCGCGGGCGGTAGCACTTGCGCTCGGCGGTAGGTCACATAAATTGATTTTCATGTTCTTTTGTACCTGTAAACCTGTACACTATACCCAAACAACGTATGATCAAATACAACACGGAATTTGATATTGTCAAACTAAAAAGATGCGAACCATAGGCTCCAAAAAAATGGACATTGAAAAAAAACTTGTTTTAAAGGATAATTTTAAAGTCAACATGAAGGACAATGAAGATAATGAGGTTGAATAAGTTGTATTAAAATTTTAAGACCCAAATGAACACAAAAAGAAATAAATGAAACAAAAGTTAATAGAGATTGTACATCCAACATCGAGCCACACAAAGGTACCATATATTCCATTGAAATTGAAAGGAAGGCCATAGGGTAGTTGAAAATTTTTTAAAGAGGAGGTTTTATCAACTAAACGATTACCCTCACATTTCGAGTATGCACTGATGGAAGATGTCCTCTTGTAAACTAAGAGAAAGCAAAGAAGAAAAAAATGGTTATCCAAGAGACCACAAGATTTGTTGATAAAGTGCGTCACCAATTTACACCATATTGGTCAAAACACATTGTTGATGCATTTGATGTGTTGGGAGATGGACACTGTGGGTACCGTGTCATTAGTCATGCTTTGAATATCAATGGTGATTGGCAACAAGTGAGGATTGATCTATAATTGGAGCTTGAAAATCATAGAATTTTATATGTTCAAACTTGTGGCCACAATATATATGAAGAGTTGTTGGAGAGGGTTATGTTCATTGAAGCTCCGACACCATTTGAAAAATGGATGACAATGCCCGATATGGACCTAATAATCAGTTCACGCTACAACATTGCTTTAGTTCAACTATATGAAGTGCAAAGTTTTACATTCATTCCACTATATTCACCTATGCTGGATGAACCAAAAATGATTTGCTTTGGATTTGTAAGAGATAATCACTTCATTGGCTTGACATTACATGATAGCTCTTCGATAACGCATATTGATTCGACATGGAAAAAAATACCGTGAAGCCATATCGGAAGACTGAAAAAGACATTATAAATCACGGATTACATCTTCTCAACCAAATTCGAGAGCACTATGTTAGTGGAGTTGGATGATGCGACATGAAAACAGTGTGCTTAGTTAATTTACGTACTATCAATATTTACATTTTCAATAAAAATATGCCTAACATTTTTTTCTCTATTTTTTTGCAGATGTTACAATTGAAGGGAAAATTTAATAGTTAATCAACGAAAAGCATACACTAAGGTGTTTTGTATGATGTTTTAACTATGATATATGTTTTGGATATAAAGTTTTAGTTTATATTCTGTTAATGTCCACATTTTCATTACATATTACCTAAAATATTTTGTTTTATTTTTGCAGATATTATAAATGAAGAGAAGATTTAATAGAGTTAATCAGCGACAAGCATTCTAATTATTTTTTGGACTGATATATGCATTGGATATAATGTTTGGACTATGATATATGTTTGGACTATGAAACTATATTTTGAATATAATTTGACTTGTTTTGGTAATGAAAAGGTTTCAAATCATTATATTTTTCAAGTTAAAAATGGGTGCAAATAGCGCTTTACTTGTAGATAACCATTGTCTCAAAATAGTGCTTGCGAATAGCAGGTAGTGCGAATAGCCAAAACTGCGGTGCAGATATCAACGCACTAAAATTTCCTACTCATTCTACTCCACATTCCATAGGGTCACTCCTTGACTGCGAGACAGTTACGTTTAACAAACTACTACTTGAACTCGGTGAAGAAGCCCACTCTTCAACGATTTTTGTGGGTTTGCGCCTGTACCAAGGTACACTACCAATATGGAGGTTCCATTTAGTATGTACCATGCAAAATATATGACAAACCATCCTACTATTCACAGTGGCGGCCACTTTATGGAGTCTCCTCCTTAGTTTTCATTGGTCCCGGATGCTAGCTAGGGGCCCACTTTATGAAACCTCCTTCTTGGTTTTCGTTGGTCCACGATGCCAGCTGGCTTTGGGATGGACCCAAGTTTTTCCCTTCCTCAATAGTTCACCTCCAGTCGCTTCGCCTCCAATCCCAAGATTAAGTTGCTCCACCAGGCAATAATCGCAAATTCTAACATATTTAGTTAAGGTCTAAACACAGATACCAACAATAATAGCTGGTGATCCCCGAGTATAGAAATTCAGGTTTCACTTTGTAACATCCTCATTCCAACTAGATCCCCTAGTTTTGTTAGGTCATGACATGTGATGGGTCATGTGGGTTACGGCAATGTGGTGACCCTAGGACTCAATAAGTTAAGTTGAGCACACATGGTGCTCAAAAAGGAGCACAAGTCAATTTAGGTCAAATTTTCTCAAATTGGACTCACAAGAGCATATTGACCTCACCACTATGTCCCTAACCCTAGGGGAAACTCAATTGAACACAAACTATATAAATTTGTCAACCAAATTGTTCAAATTGACCAAAGTCATCTTTTGATCAACATAACCCAAATTAATCAAAATAAAGGATCAATTGGTCTTCAATTGGCCAAATTGACCTAAACTTTAATGCTATAACATCCTTAGGGACCCAATGGACCCAAAATCCCCATCATTGGTCAGTAAATTTACCAAATTTGACCAAAGTCAAACT
Organism: Platanthera zijinensis; assembly: GCA_039513925.1. Taxonomy (NCBI): domain Eukaryota; kingdom Viridiplantae; phylum Streptophyta; class Magnoliopsida; order Asparagales; family Orchidaceae; genus Platanthera; species Platanthera zijinensis. The sequence goes on from CM077094.1 coordinate 35,214,002, forward strand.
TACGTCAACATTAGGCCAAATCACACCTTATGACTCAATTAGCCCAATTGGGGCCTCACCATAACCCAATCAACATTGGATGGTGTCAAACGACTCATGACTCAAGTGGGGCAAGCCCACTCATCAATTTAATCAAGCTAACACTAAAGTCAACCTTGGTCATACATAAGCCTAAAGAAGAGATTAATAGCCCAAGACAATTCCAAATGGGCTAAGGCCTTGACCATGGCCCATTCTGTAGCCCATGAGGTAAATTACCCCCATTCCCTCTGAAATTTTAAAGGGAGACATGCATGGAGGCTAAAGTGGGAATTTTCCCAAATTGGAGAGAGATAAAGAGGAATTTAGGGAATGATAACTGTTGAAGTCGGGAAAATCCCTACTCCAAAAATTCGGATCAAGGCAGCCTAAGGTTACTAGCTCAATGGTTGGGCTCGACGGCTAGCTGGCTAAGGCACGGAAGTCGCTAAGCAATAAACAAGTCCCCAGGTATTGCGGCAAGATGGCCCCATAACATACCTAGAAGCTTAGAAGAAGCAACCACTATACAACCAAAAATGGACGAGTAGGGTACGAGGAAGACTAGTTGATAACTAAGTCACTGTGACTAAAGGAAATAGTCATAAAGTCACGGCCTGGTCTCTCTGAAAAAGGAATTCAAAGGCTCAAGTTGTTGTCTAGAAAAAAAGGCGGTCGAGATCTTGACGAGATTTCGAAGTTCCTCTCCACGTACCCCTGAGGTCCTATTTATAGGGAAATCCAAAAAGGGGGGGGGGTCTTATTTATAACCCCACCCCTCAGTGACTAGACATATTCCTAGAGGAGCTCGCACAACTGGGCGAGTAGCTGGCCTAGTCTTCTACCTGATGAGTATGTGAGGGGAGCTCACCATACTCGCCCAAGCCTTCTACTATCTGGAGCATTGACTCTAACCTCTGTCTTGACTTATTGACTTTGAATTCTGATGACCTGGCTCTGGAGGGGTCCACCCTCGATGAATACGGGTTGTACACAATCCTTGCTCTTTTTGAGGGACATATGAAATCAGAAAGAATCATCCAACACTTATTCGCAGAGCAGCTTGGCCAAGTATCTGAGTTACTCGCCCTTGATGGATGCCTGCTGAACTTTATAAATAGGGGGTGACTAGTCTTTGAGGCACACATTTTGAATTTGCACGCAATGTCGAAATCTGTCGAGGAAGCCTACCAAGTGAGCGTTGCCGCACAATCAAGATTCTTCAAGCCTTCAAGGCCGCGAGAAGACGAAGTCGCTGCCGATCTGCTTCCTGCAAAGAATTAGAAATTGAAGAATATGAAGAAGACGCTCGCCTCCAAAGCTGACAATCTGCCTCCGTCGGCTAAGAATGTTGCCTCCCCGGCCAAGAATGTCGCCTCCCCAACCGACCATCCCGAACCTTCCACTAGCACCCAACAACTCCTGCACGATCTCAAGTTGAGTGATATTCCAAAGTCATCTGCTCCCGACTTCTATTTGCTCTCCCTATCGACCACTCTTGCCCCGGAGCTCGCCGGATCCCAAGCACACCTACAGGCAGATCTCGCTGGCTCGCAAGGTTGCCATCTTACCAAACTCTAAAAAAATTCACTGATTGATTTGTTCCCATACTGACTCATCCTTATATCCGCAGATCTCCTGGCGGCCACTTCAGGCGGAGTTCTGGACGTCACCGTGCAGCGAGGAGTTCCACTGGTCGCACTCATAGCTCAGCATTCGCTTTGAATATCGCACACTATTCGAATCAATGCCAGCTCCAAGAAGGGGTCTGAAAAACAAGACTCCTCGGTGAAGAAGGAGGATCCTCTGGCGACTAAGACTTCACAGCCCGGGACGGGCAAAGTACCTCCTCCTTCGGTGAATAATACCACGTTGTCGGCGGCGAGCAATCCTTTACTGCCGCCACCACCTCCTTCGACCGACCTGTAAAAACTGAGGAGCAAACCTATGTCACCACCGCCTCCACCGGCAAGCTCAAAACTACCGATGACAAGCATGAAATTGACGTCGTCACCTCATTTGCCGTCGAGCGGCGAAGCTTGCCCCGAACTCTGCACAGACATCTCTGTCCCTCGGATCCTACCAGAGAGCTCGTCACGAGATTCAGAAAGAAGGAGCCCCAGCTACTTCCTATTGAGAAATAGAAGTTGCGACCTTGGACGTCATGGTCAGGGGCAGCCTGCTGAGTACCCTGGCATCTCGTCATCAGGCCTACGAGAACCAGCTTGCCGCAACCCTTATCCTTAGCAATCTCGGTCCCCTCAGCAACATAACTCACATTAATGCTGATCTGATCTGATTGCTGCTACTGATTTCTTACTGACTTGGTGACTTCTCTTTGCTATGGAAGGTCACCCTTCTACTCTTGGAGAGGCTTTTATCGATGCTCTTGGGCTCTCTAGGAATGAATACCGCCACGCTGTCGCTCGCGCCTACATCAAGTTGTATGCCAAGTTCGACCAGCTCGCCATTTGCGAGCCTCATCACCGAATCTCAGTACTGGAGGTGAGGATGGCGAAGATGGAATATATTCAGGAGAGCTTGGCAGCCTACGAGACCCTCTTCCATATGATCTAAGAGATGGACAAACGACTAGCTATGATCGACCATCGTGTCCAACTCTTTGGCGAGGAACTGTCCGGCATGTGCCCTAGCATTGGGTCTGCTGGGCGATTGGCGAGGATGGAAGAACAGCTGCAACGAGGTGATGACGCGATGGCAGTGGCTAGCGAGCACTTCCGTCGAGCACGCTAGATGGGCTTGGAGAAATCCACATCTTACTGATCGAGGGCCAAGTAGGACTTATATTTTTTTCTTTCATTTTTTTCATTTATACTCGCCCCTTGGCGACTGTGTAAAGAACCATATTTAATTTGTAATAAACAAGTTTGAATCTCACGTTATATTTGTCGAGTTTTTTTGATTTATGCTTTCTTCTCCGCCTACTTATCTTCTTTCTGCGATGTCTCAATTTCTGTGCAGGCTTCCGCGAGCGGGTGAGATTGTGGATTGTTTTATGCGAGATAGTGTTCATAGCTAGGATCAATTATTTGGTTAGAATGTGACATAGGTGGATACTCACGCGAGCATGATATACACCCCCTCCTTTGCCTTAGCCTATAAATAGAAGGGATAGGTGAGTCTTTAGTACGCTATTGTGATTTCTGACTTACTGCTCGCCAGTAACCGCCCTTGCTCGCGCATTTATTTTCTTTCTCGCTCTCCTTGCTCTTGCTTCTCGCACTTACTACTCGCACAAGATGGTCGCCGACGATGAAAGTGCTCGCCGATAGGCTCATGCAATTAACTTCATAGATGCTGTCTTCAAGAAGTCCGCCACAACCGAGAGAGATCTGGTGTATTTCCGCCAAAGGCACTCCCAGAGAAATACTCGGCCAGGCTCCCTGCCCGGAAGGAGCGACTAAACACCTTCCTCAAAGGTGAGCTAGTCCTGCCCCTCGCCACTTCGAAGTTAGCCCGCGAATTCTGTAGTGGCCCAAATATCGCCAAATCCTGCGATATTTCAGCATCGTACCCGCCCAGATCAACCCTAACGGTATGGCGATGATCATGGGCTTCCTATGCTTCCTTCGGTAAGAGAGGATCGCGTTCGACCTCTCCATATTTCAGAAGGTCATCACCTCTGCCGTGACTACCGAGGGAGTCATCTTCTTAAACAGCCATGTCTGCACACTGGTCAAAATGAAGAATAAAGTCCACCGGTGGAGCGAGTATCTGGTCGTCGCTGTTGGCGACTTTGAAGGCATGCCGCGGAGACCACACCAACTGACTGAGGTCTCCTTCTGTTGGGTTTTATAGGACGACACAATAGTTGTGCGCGCAGTAGAACTAGAAGAACAAGAAAAACCCAAAAGTATACTCAACCAAGGTGCTCCGATGAAGTCCAACGAATGATAAAGGCTGGAGTTTCGAGCATAGAATAATGTCCACGCCTCTATAGATATCCACACGAGCATGGAGAACCCTAAACTCTTGTTGCACAAGATCTAGGTCGGAACTAGGTTTGCCCTCAACGTCTCCACGGACTACTAGATCCGTTCAAGGAGAGGTGACAGTGATGAATCTGACGCACATGAAATATTTTTCGGTGAAGGCAGAGGCTCGGCAGTCGACAGCAGAGAGTGGTATCCACAATTTGCAGAACACTTCCGTCATCATTGGGAAGGAAAAGCCGTCGCAGGATTAGGTCGAAAAATGAATAGTTGTATACAAGGCTTTCAGTATAAATCCTATTTATACAGGCTACCGAACTAGCCCAATAAACTGCAGACAAGCCAAACTGGACTTAGAGGAAATAAACCGGCAGTAACAGAATTCGTTGAGTATCCTGTGATATTCGACGAATGGGAATTATTCGTCGAGATAACATGGACATATTCGACGAATCGATTTAGGAAAAACTGTCCAAGTGCCAAGCCGATACTCGACAAATCAGGATCCAATTCGACGAATCATACATGACAATATTCGATGAATCCAAGACAGGCGTTGAGTCATCCTGACGATACTCGACGAATCGTTGAGACCTTGCGACGATACTGTACGAATCTGAGATGGAGGCGTTGAGCAGTCACGATGATATTCGACAAATTCATACCATTCGATGAAATCACTTAGCCATACTCGATGAATTCTCCTTAGAATCTACCGATCACTAACCTGATGACTCATATTCATAATATAGGTTTTCGAATGAAATTCCTCCACGTCCCAAACGTCATAGGCTTGGTCTTTCACTCATATCACATATGAGCAAGGCCAACACAAAACCTATCAGACTTTTCAAGAGCTCTCATGTGAGATCCCGTAGGCTCATATTACGTTAACAGTGAGGCCACATGTTTGATCACTTCCATATCACAATGGTAATACCAACAGTCTACCACTTGATCTTGAAAGTATCAAACAAATGCTTCACGAAAAACGAGCGACATCTAGCAATGCATCATTTCTCCCCATGCAATAAGAGTTAAAACACAAAAGCCATATCAGTGTTGTCATGTCCCTTCGTCCCTTACATCCGGATAGAACTAAAGGTATTGACCGTGTCACCCTCATAATCATTCAATCCTAGTTTCCTGATCTAGAACGGACTTTTAGAAATTGGTGAGCCCAATATCATATATTAACTCAACCAAGCATGGCCATGCATTTCTTAGTCAAATTCCATCAAGGGGCCCATTGATGCAACTCCTGTCATATAGGAGGATAAAACCCATTTTTGCTCACATGCAGAAACACCCAAATGACTCGTAACGAACCCAATAACAACCTTTGTCATCCAACTTTCTCAAGACTGGACTTTTTATGGCATCAAAGCACGCTCTTCCTCACTTGATGAATGATGTGACTTCAGGTCAAAGGACTACAAACACCATTGCCACTTGAGCCATACTTGTGACACGTTCATATAACAATCCACAAAGTATTCTCATGGTGGGTCTGTCTTGTACAACCTTTTCATAACAAGTACCCATGTGATGACTTGATATCACAATATCATGACCTATGAGGATGGGTCAACAGTAAATGCACATGCTAGTCTTAAAGGTATCATCATCGCCCTCAGCTTCTAGGATGATACAACGACTAGGGACCTTTAAGGATGAAGCTTCTAATAACATAGGTTCTCACATTCAAGTCACTACTTGACCTATAGAAGCAAGCTTTCTAAGGGCATTTATTTAGTTAACTACTCTACACAATAGAAATAATAACATAATAAAAGAACATGCCAAAATATATATAAAATGAAATGCATACAATACATTATTCACCAAATGAAAAGTTTAAGCCAACAAACATACAATCCACAAGACACTAACTAGAGTTGATCATTCAGGTATTGCATACCCATAGATCTAATATGACCATCATGCTTTCCTTATGCGAGAGACTTTGTCAGTGGACCCGTAATGTTCTCCTCAGTCGGCACTCTACTAATGCTCACATCTTCTCAATCGACAATCTCTCGAATAAGATGGAACTGCCGAAGTATGTGCTTGGTGCGTTGATGAGATCTAGGTTCCAGAGCAAGTGCAATTGCACCATTGTTGTCATAGTAGAGATCTACGGGACAAACAATGCTAGGAACTACATCTAACTCGCCGATGAACATCCTAATCCATACAGCCTCCTTCGCTGCATTTGCAGCGGCAATATACTCGACCTCAATTATAGAATCAGAAACTGTCTCCTGCTTGGAACTTTTCCAGCTAATAGTACCTCCATTAAGGAAAAATATGAAACCTGATTGAGACTTTGAGTAGTCCCTATCAGTATGGAAGCTAGCATCCGTGTAACCCCTTACAACGAGCTCTTCCTCTCCACCAAACACCAAGAACGTATCCTTAGTCCTTCTCAAATATTTCAGGATATTCTTGACAGCTATCCAGTGACTTTCACTAAGATCAGACTGATACCTGCTAGTCATGCTCAAGGCATAAGATACATCGGGTCTAGTACATATCATTGCATACATGATTGACCCAATTGCTAAAGCATATGGAATCAACTTCATGTGGTCCTTATCTTCACAAGACTTAGGACACTGGTCCTTAGAGAGAATCACACGAAGAAACATGGGCAAGAATCCCCTTTTGGACTCAAGCATGTTGAACCGCTTCAATACCTTGTCAATGTACATACTTTGGGTCAAACCCATCAACTTCTTCGATCTATCTCTATAGATCTTAATACTAAGTATATAAGTTGCTTCACCCAAGTCCGTCATTGAAAAGCAGTCCCCTAGGTTGTTCTTAACAACTTGCAAGGTCGGTTTGTCATTCCAATAAGTAGTATGTCATCCACATACAAAATCAGAAAGACAACTATGCTCCCACTAATCCATTTGTAAACACATGGTTCATCCTCATTTTTGATAAATCCAAACTCTTTGATCCTTTCATCAAAATGAAGATTCCAAATTCGAGAAGACTGTTTCAATCCATAAATGGATCTCTACAGCTTGCATATTTTAGTGGCTTCACCTGTAGATACAAAACCATCGAGTTGTGTCATGTACACTTCCTCAAGGAGGTTTCCATTTAGGAAAGCCGTTTTGACATCCATTTGCCAGATCTCATAGTCATATTATGCAATAATAGCAAGTAGAATTCTGATGGACTTGACCATGACAATATGGGAAAAAGTCTCATCATAGTCAATACCATGAATTTTCTTGAAACCCTTAGGCACAAGTCTCCTTTTGAATGTCTATACATTCCCATCTATGTCGGTCTTCTTCTTAAAGACCAACTTAAACCCTATGGGTCGTACCCCTTTAGGTGGTTCCACCAAAGTTCATACTTAGTTTTCATACATGGAGTCCATTTCAGATTTCATGGCCTCAAGCCACTTCTCGGAGTCCGGTCCACTCATAGCCTCTTGGTAGGTTGCAGGCTCATCACTATGATCCATAAGAAAGACTTTACCTATTTGAGACATGAGAAATTCGTATCTCTCAGACTCAAACCTTGGTTTACAAGACCTACGTGGAACTTGTGTTTCCTGAGCAGGTTCTCTAGCTACAATAACTTGTAGTCTGGATTAAGTTCTAATTCTGGTCCATTCACAGTTTGTGGTTCTTGAACTTCTTTAAGTTCTACCTTGGTGGTCTTTATACCTAAGAACTCTTTCTCAAGAAATACATCAGTCCTTGTGACAAACACTTTGCCTCAGACGATAGGTAGAAATAGTACCCTTTAGTTTCCTTAAGATACCCCACAAGATAACACTTATCTGATTTGGGTTCCAGCTTGTCAGGCATTTGACGTCTCACGTAAGCCTCACAGCCCCAAACCTTATTGAACGACATACTAGGACGCTTCCCAGTCCATATCTCATATGGTGTCTTTAGAACTGCTTTCGTTGGAGAACGATTTAATGTTAAAGCAGTAGTTTTTAGAGCAATACCCCAAAATGAAACAGGCAGATCTGCATGAATCATAATCGACCGTACCATGTCTAACATAGTACGATTCCTCCACTCAAACACACCATTATGCTGTGGTGTTCTAGGTGGAGTGAGCTGTGAAATAATACCACACTCTTTCAGATGATCAAGGAACTCATGACTTAGGTATTCGCCACCTCGATCAGATCAGAGTGCTTTAACCTTCTTACCTAGCTGGTTTTCTACTTCGTTTTTAAACTCTTTAAACTTTTCAAAGGTTTTGAATTTGCACTTCATAAGATACACATATCCGTACCGACTGAAATCATCAATAAATGTAACAAAGTAGAAAGACCCACCTCTGGCCATATAACTCATGGGTCCATATACATCACTATGTACTATACCTAAGATATCAACAACCCTCTCTTTGTTTCCATTGAAAGGAACCTTAGTCATCTTGCCTAATAAATAAGATTCACATCTCTCAAATGATTCATAATCAAATGAGTCCAATAGTCCATCTCTATGGAGCTTGGATATACGTTTCTCATTTATATGACCCAAATGACAATACCAAAGATATGTACGGTTCGAGTCATTCGTTCTTAGTCTTTTAGTATTTTCTATGTTATAGATCTGATGGTCTAAGTTCAAAACATATAAACACTTAAACATTTGGGCTACACCATAACAAAAATAATTCTTAAATATTGAACAACAATTGTTCTTAATAATAAAAGAAAAACCCACCATGTCCAAACATGAAATGGATATAATGTTTCTAGTTATGGAAGGAACAAAATAACAGTTATCTAGTTCTATTACAAGCCCACTGAGCAAAGAAAGACGGTAAACTCCTACGGTGACAATAACAACTCTTGCTCCATTGCCAACACGCAGGTCCACCTCTCCTTTACTCAACATTCTTCTCTTTCCCAATTCCTGCACATTTATACAAATGTGAGAATCACATCCGGTATCTAATACTCAAGATGAAGGAGCAGAAGGGTTTATCTCTATAACATATATACCTGAAGTGGAAGTCATAACTCCCCTCATCTTTTGTAGACCCTCAATGTACGAAGGATAATTCCTCCTCCAATGACCAGCCTTGCCACAGTGGTGGCACTTTCCCTCATTCCCTGAACCATTCTTTTTTTGTGTAGAAGACTTGGGCTCTAAGGCATACTTAAGTTCAACCTTTGTCTTCTTAAAGCCCTTGGCCTTGCCCTTGCTTTTATGCACCATCAATATGGGGCTAGCAGGTTTGGCCTTCTTTATGTTGATCTCGATAGTTCGCAACATACCTAGGAGCTCAGGTAGTGTCTTGTCTATTGATATAAAAATCACTTGGAGAAAGGGATTATGCGTGGAGAAGAAAAAGTTAAGGAGAGAGAAGGTGAAAGTGTGGTTGTGAGATGTTCTCTGATTCTATATTCGAGGAAGGCAAGTGTACCTTATCATATATAATATATGATATTAAGTTCAATATCAAGGTCGTATTTCTCAGGGCGATTTGATTACTTCTACTTCAAGGAGTTACTATTATCTTATCAAATAAAAGTTCTTTTGGGGCTTGCTTACTAAATTAGAGAAGAGAGAAAATTACTTGCAAATAAAAGAAAGGATAAACGATGATTTAAGTGGAAGTACTCGATCTTGAATTTCTTTGACATAAATTAATCAAGAACGCAATCACAAACTTTAACTTAATAAAATAAAGATGCCTTGACTGTGGGGGTTCCCGAAGCTTGAACACGCTTCTCTCGAAGAAGTGCCCAACCGAGGTTAGGAATATCCAACCAAACTCTCGTCCCATATCCAAATACCTAACACTCGCTTTAAGTAGTGAACCCTGCTATTGGATTTGACTCCAATCCAGGAGATTTACGTCATTCTCTCTCGAGAGGTGCGTGCAAGTCTCTTTACTCTTGAGCGCTCACTTCAAGCTATCGGCCTCTCGGCTATCAAAGAATGAAAACATGAATGGAGACTATATATCGATAATATAGTTACATTCGAAATAAATAAAGAGTAAATCGAAGGCCTAGATTCTAAAAAGAGAAAGAGAGCTAGAGCATCATAACTGATCAACTCATCCTCAGATCATCAAGATCGAGTACTATGAGGATTTAGTTACTCATAATTGTGTAGGAAATGAAAATCATGTTAAAAATATGCAAAATAAGAAAGAGAGAGAGAGAGTGAGAAAAAGAATAACAAACTATATTATTTCTTATTGAAAGGAAGTTACAAAAAGGGCATAAAGACATTACAAGGAGAGTTTGCAACAAGATTACAAGTGCGATAAAAGAGATTGCAAGAAAATTAAAGCATGAAAACATTAATCTAGAATACTCTAAAAATAAACTCTCAATAGCTCTCTAGAAGGCTCAAATGAAGGAGGAATGATGATGCTTTCCCCCCTTCCTTCATGCTTATTTATAGGGCCAAAACCAAGAAGGTAGAGTTGGAATTTGGCATGAGGATGAAGCTTCCATGAAGCTTCCCATGGTCAAAAAGCACATGTTGGATATATAGTCAAAGGTGGCTAGTCTCTTTCATACTTGTCATGAAAAGCATGATAAAAGTTAGTTAAATTTCTCTCTTTCCAAGAAGCTTACTTTAAGAACACATGCTGAATATTTAGTCAAAGGTGGCTAGCCTCTTTCATACATAGGAGAAAAAAATCTCATCGGACCATTGTGGCTTCATTCCATTCTTGAATATAGTTCAGCAACACCGTGGCATGACTGCACTCGACATTTACTTTGGAATGCCATAACTGAAGGCATGTTCTCTTATAATTAATAATGCAATTTGCCTCGAGATCCTTGGTTCTTGCACAAAGATGAGAATCATTCATGCAGGAGACTTGCTGGACAGCAACTTCGACAGAGGATTCCCGAAGCTACATGAATCCGATTTTTGGGTACACTGAAAAATATGTACCAGATTTGGAGAAGCCTCATCTTACTCAATGATATACATCAATTTGTATTTGATGTATGTTTGAGTTTCATTGTGTAGGTATAAGGTTTATAAAGAAATTTTCTAATTATAAGTGTCGACACTTGTGAAGAATTGTGTCGACACCCAGAAGAGGTTGTGTCGACACCAGAAGCAAAGTTGTGTCGACACCCAGAAGTTGTGTCGACACTAGAAGCAAAGTTGTGTCGACACCCAGAAGTTGTGTCGACACTAGAAGCAAAGCTGTGTCGACACCCAGGCATTGTGTCGACACCTGAAGAAGAGGTTGTGTCGAAACCCAGAATTGTGTCGACACCCAGAATTGTGTCGACACCTAAGGCAGGAATTGTGTCAACACCTAAAGTAGAAGTTGTGTCGACACCCAGGAGTTATGTCGACATCAGAAGAAAGGCATGTGTCGACACTCAGGAATTATGTCGACACCTGAAGAAGTTTTGTGTTGACAGCTAGACACACACTCAACGCCATCTTACAACAACAATTATTCTGAGTCAGAAGGCTTGTGTCGACACAGAGGACTTGTGTCGACACTCACTCAACGGCAGCTAGACATACACTCAACGCCATTTGTCTGCAGCAGTTATGTCAAGACCAGAAGCCGTTGTATCGACACACAGGAGTTGTGTTGACACACACTCAACGACGGCTTGACATACACTCAACGCCATCTGTCTGCAGCAGTTATGTCGAGACCAAGAGTAGTTGTGTAGACACACAGGACTTGTGTCGACACATACAACCAGAAGATGTATCAAGTAGCTGAAGAATGACTATGTCAACACCTGGAGTGTTATGTCGACACCACCAAGACTTGTGTCGACACTTAGTCTATTTGTGTTGACACATATGAAGCAGTTTGCTGAGTGGTTCATGCTGACTTGTAAAGTCATTGAGGAATCAACTATCATGACTGGTGACTCGACAGCTGTCATTACCAACAGGTCTGACACCTTTGTCAGAACTGTCAGAAGGTTATTACAAACCGGATCAGCCGGTAACCAAGAGAAATCTCTATATAAAGGACTGATCCGTTACAACTTCAAAAAAGATACAGAGATAAAAAAGTGAATCATCCAAAGGAAGAATTTCACAATAAGTAAAGGGGTGACCCTTACGAAGGTAGATTCTGAACGGTCTGCAGAGAAGATTCAAATCTTATTCTGAATTCAAGGAAGGAGATGACAGGAGATCATCTTCTACATCAAGAAGAGTTCAACCTTATTTTTTTTCTATCAAGAAGCTTTGAAAGAGCTAAGTCAGGTTGGATCTGAAGATTCAGTTCCTTCAAGAACTGATCAAGAAGCTCTCACTTGTAGAGTGATCTATCTGGTTATATTCCTATATCTCTTTAATACACACTTACTTGTAGGATCTTTTTTTAGATTTGAGTTATAAGCTGATAATTATAAAGGCTGAGGTAGGGCTGAGTGCCTGAGGTGTAAGACTATTGATAGTCTGAGTTATAAGCCTAGTTATAAAGGCTGAGGTAGGGATGTGGCCTGAGGTAGGATTCTTGGAAGAGAATCTGAGGTAGGAATTGTGTAAGTCTGAGCTGTAGGAACCATCTGGTTCTGAGTTGTAAGATCTTGGATCTGAGTTAGTGGAAGGAAGTTGTGCTGAATCCAGTTCTCTATTGGATATGCGAAGGGGGAAAATAGATGTACCCATACCATGGGAAACCACTATAAATCTGGTGTATGCTGTGCTGTGTTTTTTCTGTGCTGTGATTTGTAATTTCCGTGCTAAGTAAGAACTAGTTATATTGCCTAAAATTCTTAAAGATAATTAGAACCTATTCACCCCCCTCTAGGTGTCTAGGATCTTGAAATAAGTCTTTCAAGTGGTATCAGAGGGAGGTTACTCAAAGTTTGACCTAACAGTCTGAGTGAATCTCCAAGGAAATTATCAGATTTCAAGAATGGGTTCAAATGAGAATCAAACGGAGTTTGGATCTATAAAACTTCCTATCTGCAGGAAAAAATGCTTTGGCATATGGAAGGAAAGGGTCAGGTTGTTCATGGAAGCATCCGATCTAAGAATCTACATTAGAGTTCAAGAAGGCCCCTTCATTCTAATGAAGGTATCAGTTTTGGATGCAAATATTATAACCCCAAAGAATTATTCTGAAATGACAAAGGATGAGATCATCCTGACAACACTTGACAAAAGAGCACAGAACATTATTGTAAGTATTATAGATGATGCCATATTTCAGAATCTGGTGCATTGTAAAACCTCCAAGGAAATGTGGGACACCCTGATTGTCTACATGGAGGGAACAAAAGAAGTTAGAGAGGACAGAAAGTCTATGCTGAATCAGGAATATGAGAATTTTAAACAAGCCAAGACTGACAGCATAGCTGAATGTTACAAAAAGTTATTAAGAATAGTTAATGAATTGATGACATATGAAAGAGTATTCAACACATATGAACTGAATGACAAGTTTCTCAAGTCTCTGACAAAGGACTGGGACACAAAGATTTGTACTATCAGAGAGGTGGCCAAGCTTGCTGATACACCTCCTCCCACACTGTTTGGAAAGCTTCTATCATATGAAATGCAGCTCACAGCCAGAAAGGAGGAATAGAAGAGCAGCAGGTCTGAGTACAAGGATAAGTAAGTTGCCTTCAAGGCTAAAGGCACAAGAAAGGGCAGGAGAAAATCTCCTTCTCCACCCAGAAGGAGTGTTGAGGCAGAAGAAGGAATTCCTGACAACATCATATCAGATAGCCACACCTCTAATGAGGACTTTGCTTCCTTTACAAGGCAGTTCCAAAGGTTCATGAAAAAGATGAAGGGGAGAACCAGACCATCAACATCCTTTTCCAAGGATGAGTATTACAAGAAAAAGAAGACTCCTAAGGAGGACATGTGTGCCTCAAAACCTAGTAAACAAACTAATTCTAAGATTGTTTGATATTATTGCAACAGGCCAGGGCATGTCATAGCTGACTGTCCAGACAAGAGGACTGAATCTAAGGACAAGAAGAAGCATCAAGAGAAAGGCAAAAAGGAGAAATCCTTTGTTTCTCAAAAGCAGAAGAGTTGGGCAGACTCTTCATCTTCAGGATCAGGAGAAGAAGATAATGCAGAAGCATATATTGGGCTATTCTCAACAGAAGAGGATTCTAGGGAGCTAGAATTCCTACAAATGCTGGACTCCATAAATGGAGTGAAAGATTATTGCTGTAGAGGGCTGATGGCTCAGTCAAAAGATGATTAGTGCAGGGATCAGCCTAGTCCAAGCAAGGTATACAGTTCTCCCTCAGCTTCTGATTATTTCACTGGATCAGAATTAGAAGCATCTACATCAAGAGATGTGGATGGTTCTGAGTCTGAAGGGGATGTACACCAACTCATTGATGAGTATGGTGGGTTGTTGCAAGCTCTAAAGAGAAGCAAGCTTCTTGTAAAGGAGCAGGCCAAGGAGATTGAATCTCTTAAGCAGGCAACATCAGAATAAGCCAAGCTGATTGATTTGAATCTGAAAGAGATTGCCAAACTAAAGAACATAACTGTTATTCAGATGTGCACAATCACTTTCAAAGAAAATCATATCAAGAATCTGGAGGCAAGACTCCAGAAAGAAAGAGAGTTAGTGGCTAAATTCTCTAAGCCAAAATCTGTCTTGCCCTTAATAGACAATTTCATTTCTCAGAAGGGAAAGACAGGTCTAGGTTTTGAGGGAAGAACTAGGGCCACCAATTCTTATGGAAAAGGTAAGGCCCCAGTTCAGCCACTAGCCTCTAAGCCCCCTATTTTCTTTAGGAAGGTGATGCAACCTACAAACAGGTATGATCATGAAATTACTCATGGTCACTGTGAGTATGGAGATCACATTAGCAAGTGTGCAAATGCCAGTAGGCCACTCTATAGGCAAGCCCATCAGGTTCAAAAGGAATTCTTAGGGTTTGCTGCTTCAGCACCTACACTTAAAAAGACTGCTGGCAACAAGGTTGTGAAGTCTGTACCTAAGAGAAGGTACAACAGATTTGAGTGTTGGTGTTGTGGCAAGGTAGACCACTTTGCCATGGATTGCTGGTTTAACACAAGTGTTAAAACCAAGAGTAGTTTACATATCAGAAAATCTGTAGGTAAACAGGTTATTTCCCAAACTAACAAGAACCTAGGGCCCAATAACAATTTGGGTTCTAAGGATGAGTGATTCTTTATTGTATGCAGGTGAATCCAAGTGGCCATACACCTATATGGTACTTGGATAGTGGATGTTCCAGACACATGACTGGAACAAGAAGAATGTTAAGGGACTATGCACCCATAGAGAATGGTCCCAAAGTCATCTTTGGTGGATCAGAAAAAAGAATAATCAAAGGATTTGGTAACATTTCTAGTGACTCAATTACTATCAATAAAGTGGCTTATGTGAAGGGTTTAAAACATAACCTTATTAGCATAAGTCAACTTAGTGATCTAGGTTTTGACATCTTTTTCCACAAAGGGGAGTGCCAAATTAAGAGGTCAAGTGATCATTTTGACTAGCACTAGGAGAGGAAATGTATATTATCTTAACCTAGATTGTGAGTATAACAACTCACCCATTTGCCTAGTTGCAGGTGAGAAAGCTTCACTATATGTCAAATGGCACAAGAGGTTAGCTCGTCTGAACTATAAGTCTATAGGGCTGCTGTTTAGCATGGGTTTAGTGAGGAATGTTCCTCAAGTCAAGTGCATTAAAGAGGGAGTGTGTTCAGCTTGCCAAAAGGGCAAACAGACTAAGTCCTCTTTTCCTGCACTTAATACCAAAGATTCATTGAGATGTTTATATCTCTTGCATATTGATTTTTTGGTCCTATGCCAATTCATAGTCTTGGTAGGAAAGTATACACTTTAGTTATTGTGGATTACTATTCTAGATACACATGGGAATTTATCTTGAGGTAGAAATATGAAACCCCTAGTATTTTCTAGACTTTTGTTAGACAAATTCAGAGTGAATTTAACAATTCAGTGGTCAAAATCAGAAGTGACCATGAAACTGAATTTCAGTCTGAATGTATGACAAAGTTCTGTGAAGAACTTGGGATTCATCAGGAGTTCTCCTCACCTAGAACACCTCATCAAAATGGAATTACTTAAAGAAAGAATAGAACTCTTATTGAGGCAGGTAGAACTCTACTTCGTGACACTACTCTCCTTGAATATTTCTGAGCTGGGGAAGTAAATACTGCTTGTCATGTTCTCAATAGAGCATCCATAAATAAGAAACTTAAGTTGACTCCCTATCAGATTTTGAAAGGCAGAAAATGAAACATTTCTTACTTCAGAATCTTTGGTAGCAAGTGTTATGTCCTAGTTAATGGTAAGCACTACCAAACAAAGTTTGCTGCCAAATGCCTAGAAGGGTTATTTGTTGGGTACAACAATAACAGTAGGGCATACAAGATCTACAACTTGATTACTCAAGTTGTAAAAGAGTCAGTCCATGTTGTTTCTGACGAGTCTAGATTGATTAACAATGAATTGTCTAGTTCTTCAGTTAGTTCTACAGGTCTAACAGACAGGCTGGACAAGATGACCATCAATGATGAAGCTCCTGCTAGGATGGATGATGGAAAAGATGCATGCTGTCGAGGGGGAGAACAAAACTCACTAGATGATGAAGACAATGAGGAGCATCAGGTGGAGGAAAATGAAGAAGGCCATGAGATAGATAGGTTTCCTCCAGCTAGAAGACACCTGAAGGATCATCCAGCTCACCAGATAATTTGTGATGCAAGTCAAGGTGTTCTAACAAGGAGCAAAAGCATGAACACAGTTCTATGTTCTGGCTTCTTGTCTCAAATAGAACCCAAAAAGTTTGAAGAAGCCATGCTAGATACTAACTGGGTTGATGCTATGCAAGAAGAGCTGAATCAATTCAGAATATGCAAAGTCTGGGAGATGGTTCCTAAACCAAAGGATCACAACATTATAGGAACCAAGTGGATCTACAGAAACAAACTTGATGAAAATTGAACTATTATCAAGAATAAGGCAAGGTTGGTAGCAAAAGGCTACAGGCAAGAGGAAGGGATTGACTTTGATCAAACCTTTGCCCCAGTAGCAAGGCTGGAGGCTATAAGGATGTTCTTGGCCTATGCTGCCTATCAAGGGTTCAAGGTAAATCATATGGATGTAAAGTCAGCATTTCTGAATGGTGACTTAAGAGAGGAGGTCTATGTTGAGCAACCCTCAAGTTTTGTAGATTCTCATATTCTTTATTATGTATATAGGCTTAGGAAAGCTCTATATGGTTTGAAACAAGCCTCTAGGGCTTGGTATGAAACCTTGTCTACTTTTCTTATTGAGAATAAATTCTCTAGAGGAAAGATAGACAAAACTCTATTCTTTAGGGAATCTAAAGGCAAGATAATCCTAGTCCAGATATATGTTGATGACATTATCTTTGGATCTACTTAAAACAACCTTTGTAAAAAGTTTGCCAAACTTATGCAAGGGAAGTTTGAGATGAGCAGTATGGGTGAGCTGAAGTTCTTCTTGGGACTTCAAGTAAGACAGACTGATGATGGATTGTCCATATCCCAATCTAAGTTCACCAAGGAGTTGATTAAGAAATATGGTATGGACTCAGCCTCCACCATGAAAACTCTAATGGAAACAAGTATGCCTATAGGAAAAGATGAGACAGGGAAACCTGTTGATGAGTCCTTGTATAGAGGGATAATTGGCTCCCTACTATACTTGACTGCTAGTAGACCTGACATCATGTATGCTACATGTGTCTGTGCTAGGTACCAACCTTGCCCAAAGGAATCTCATTATACTGTAGTTAAGAGAATTGTGAAATATCTTAAGGGCACACCTAATCTAAGGCTTTGTAACCCTAAGAATAGAGATTTCATACTAACAGGTTTCTAAGATGTAGACTTTGTAGGATGCAAAGAAGACAGGAAGAGTACTACAGGAACCTGTCAATTCCTAGGTGGAAGGCTGGTGTCTTGGTGCAGCAAGAAGCAGACTAGTGTAGCTATATCAACAGCTGAGTCTGAATATGTAGCTGCAGGCAGTTGCTGTGCACAATTATTGTGGATAAAGCACCAACTGTAAGATTATGACATCAAAGTAAGTAGAATTCCACTGTGAAAGTTAGGGTTAGATCTGATATACTCTAGTGGGGCGGGGGGGGGGGGGGTGAATAGAGTATGTAGGTATAATTTAACTCTTTTCTTGAACTATAAGAAGTACTCCTAACCTTGGATACTATATCATAGAAACCAAAGAGAAATAAGTGTAAACACAGAAAGACCTAAATATCACAGCCACAGTAAGAACAAAAAGAAAAATGGGTAACCAGACGACACAAGAATTTATAGTGGTTCCCCAACCTGGGTACGTCCACTCTTCAACCACCCTGGTAGGAATCAACTCAGAGTTTTGATCAGGTGCCTGACACCAATGAGCTTTTGATCAGGTGCTCAACAACGAAACCTCAAGTCTTTTGATTAGGAGACTTGCAACCAAGAATCACTTTTGAAGGGAGATGACAACCCTTTTTATAGTGGGGGTGAGAGAATGATTGTGTCTTCTCTTTCTCAATTCAAATAACTGAGAAGACTTATGGATTTGATGGTAGCAAAAGCTCTGCTTGAGATGTTGCTTGTTCAAGATGATGGAAGCTTTGCTGCAGGTTGATAGGACTTCAAGCTTTCAATATTGATAAGAAGAACTTTAGGAACTATTTTGACAGATGCAGTATATGTTGTCCTTTAGAGAGTTCCTGAGAAGAAGACACTTGATTTGGATGATTATTCTTCTTCTTCAGAATTCTTCTTCTTCTTGTCTAGCTGCTGTTTATTCTTGACAGATCGACCTTCAATCTCAAGAATTCTGTATATCTGTTGATTATTTTCTGTATTGTATCTCTATCTTCTTCTAGAAGGGAAAATCTATGTTTTTTATATTTCCCGTGAAGAAGTCCATTTGAATTTTGAAATCCTTCTGCAATTAATGCCGGCGGCCTTGGAATATTTTTGGCATTGATTTGTTTCCCCAAATGTCCCTTATAAAAATGGTAGGCAACAATTCTGATGAAGACCATAATTAATGCTCTTGTCTAACGGTAATATTCAGAGAATATTAGAGCACTAATTACTCATGAATTATTGCCACGTGATAAGGACAAAAGAGGGAAATTTCTAAGACTGGATTCGTCGACCTGAGTCCACAGTTCGTCGAGCCAAGAATATCTGTTCGTCGAGCTGAGATCCAAGATCGTCGACCTCTGAATGCTGCTTGATAACTTTGTTCTTCTGTGCATCAAGCTCGTCGAGCTGAATCTTATGATCGTCGAGCTGAGCCCTAAGAACAGAGTTAGTTTAGCTGGGGTCCAAGATCGTCGAGCTGAGTCTGCAGTCTGGACTTAGAATATTTTCTGATGTAGAGTATTGAAGTATCATTTTGGCGTTGAGTGTGATGTCCTCTGGCTTTGAGTGTTAACTCACCATTCTGACATTGAGTGTAATGTCATCTTGCATTGAGTCAAGTGTCATCTGGCTTTAAGTGTTAACTCACCATTCTGGCGTTGAGTGTAATGTCATATAGATTTGAGTGTTAACTCACCATTCTGGCGTTGAGTGTAATGTCATCTGGCGTTGAGTGTTGAATCACCTCATCCAGAATTAATCGACCAGAGAACAAAGTTCTTCTAGCTGATGTTCCTAGTTCGTCGGCTGAGGTTTGACTAAGAGGAGTTATTACTTTGTCCAGAGTTCGTCATGCTGAGCTCAGAGAATTGCTCATAAGTTTGTCTAGCTGAGCTCGACTTTCGTCGATCGGAGATCGATGAACGTAGAACTCCTTTTTCTAAGTCTTGAATTCTCTAAGTCTTGAGTCTCTGGCAGTATTGGAGGCTAGTCCTTTGTACTGTTGACTCAAAGGACTTGACCTAGACTCTAGGACACAACCATGACCCTAGTCTATACATGTTGGGTCATATCCTAACTTAGTGAACCTAGCCCAAATCCAACTAGGGATCCAACAATCTCCCCCTATTTGGGTGAGGTCACTAATTACTAACTCAAACAAAATTGAAATAACAAAGCAAGAAGACATATATCTGGCAGAAATAAATAATGCATGCAATAGATATATTTATATACAGTAAGCTTTGTATTATAAAAATGCAGTTTTCTAAAAATGATACCATAACCACATCAGTTCAGGTTTTTACTTCTTCTGCTTCTTTTCCTTTGGCTTTTCTTCTTTGCTTTTATCCCCAGGCTGAGTGAAAATGATTTTCCTGTTGGGATTGGAAGCTTCTTTCTTTAATATGTATAGATCTGCTTCTCCAATCACAGTCTGGGCAGAAACTCTAGGTACAGTAGCCTCTGGATGTAATGCCATGTATTCTGCTGGATTAAACAATTTTTTGCTGACTTGAAGCTTATCCAATTCTTTTTCTCTATATGATGACATAGATGTATACTTTTATGGATCTTCACCTACCTCTATAGCCTTCTTCATCTGAGATAGACCAATCAATTCTTTAAGCCTAGCCATCCTGAAATTGGGATCATCATCCTGACTGACAGATAATTGATTATCTTGAGAGGGTAGCAAAGATGCAGGCCTGAATTGAGTTGACTGTGCTTGAAAGTTTGTTGCATTCTGGCTTTCATTACTCTGAGTGTATAGTGACTTTGGAGGTGTAACACCCCTATCTGTCACATAGTATATAACAGTAGGTCTGGCCGGGGCCCGGCGCCATATACTACGAACAGACTGGTTGGTTACGCGTCGAAACCATTCAACCAATTACACGTCCTACACAAGCACCTAGCGGAAGCATTAAAGTTAAGTTGCAAGACAAAAGAACCCAGCCAAAAAGCATGAATGTCCACTACAGTAAGCTCGTAGGAATGTTTCAATACATAGAAATAGAAATGGCCTTAAGGCCTTACACAGTTTGCTCGACATAAAAGTGTTTTCATACATCGGCTCGCAGGCCGGCCACACATGATTACAATGAAACACTCAAAATTAGGCCTTCGAGGGCCGGCTCAGCAACTTGGGATTTAGCCCGCTATTTTCCGCTCGGCTCCGCAGCACCTGCAAGCACAAACCACCGCCCGGTGGCAAATAAAAGCAACGGTCAGCTATGCTGACCAAATTATAACGATCCCACCACCAAATTCGGGGCGGCGATGCTCTTTCCCTGCACTTTATTAGTATAGGAAATTTATTAGTGTAAACACACATCATCACAGGCGTAGGCTCGCACGACCATACACCTTGTGTACACAGGGCACATTCACGGCAAACCGGCCAACGTCACGTCATTTCAAGCCATAGACGTTCCCGTTCCACCACCGCCCCTTGGACGGCCAACCATATGAGCATTTTGTCTTCTTGGCCTTGGTCACGACAATTTAAGCCATAGACCGCCGAAGACCCTCATCCATGCCAACGGTTCCATCGAACGACATAGATCGGGTACGGTTCCGCCTGACCCGTGCTCATATCGCAATGGCAATTTAAGCCATATGCGCAGGTCAAGACTCACCGAGTCCCGTTTCCACCACAATAATCACATAACCCGGTTATGTTCACGTTGGCTCCCCGACCACCATGTTGGCAAAACCAGCTTTTGCCAAGTTTTCCGGGTGCACCTTGGAGTTAATCTCCAAGGCTCCCTGCTGCAATCTACCATGTAGAAAACCCGAAAAACGCCCAAACACCCGGAGTTTTCCCCGGTTCATATGCAATGAAACATCACCGATCCGGCTCTACTTGTCCAGATAGGCTTCACACACAATGCATATGCCCGTTTTCGCATACGGGCTCTATACAAGGGGGACTTCACATATCTACCCCAAGGAACGCTCCAACTCTTCGCTCACTCGCGAGAGCGGGCTTCCTATGCAAAGGAAAAGAGAGCTTCACATGCCCTAAGATGAGAAATCGTTACCCTTGTGTTCTTCCGCGGCGCCATGAAAAACTACGTGGTTGGAAAGCACCGCAACAGCGTCGCCTTCACGGATCTGAACTTGGATCGCAATTCGGAGCTCCGAAGCTCCACTGGCGGCCGGATCTTGTCCTTCCTCCTCCTCCTTGCTCTCCCCTCTCTCTAGACTTTAGAAAGAGAACCAAGGGGATGAAATGAGGGATTGCAAACCCTATTTCTGGGTTTAAACCGCCAGCATCCACCCCCAGCCGTCGGATCCCAAGACAAGGAAATCGAACGGCTGTGATTCAGCCCAAATTTACAAAATATTGGCCGAAGATGGCCTGCGACACGCCCGTGTCCATTGCCGTGTCGCCCATTCGCCGTCTCGACCGACGCGAAAACCAACACATGGCATTCGACATGGCCTCCGACACGCCCATATCGTATGCGACACGGCTGTGTCACGACCCTTGTCACGCCCCGTGTGCAACTGCCAACACTTTATTCCCGAGGACGACACGGCACCAGACATGCCCGTGTCACATGTGATACGCCCATGTCTGTGACCGTGTCATGGCCCGTGTGCATGACTCAGAGAACTCCCTAGCGTGACACGCCTTGGGACACGCCCGTGTCCCAGGCCGTGTGCCTCAACTCGCCGATCGCCGATCGTAAAAACGTCGACCACATGACCCGTGTCCGAACACGCCCGTGTCACGCCCGTGACACGCCCGTGTCACGCCCGTGACACGCCCGTGTCACGCCCGTGACACCTGCTCCAAAATTCAAAATGGGCTTAAAACGTCACCCGTCCCTCTTTTGAGTTTCGGGGTGTTACAACTCTCTCTCCCTTAAAAGAATTTCGCCCACGAAATTTACTAAAGGAAAACAACAGGAACTGAAGGCTTTTAACAGTACCTGAGCGGAATAGCTCCGGGTACTCCTCCAGCATAGTTTGCTCCCGTTCCCAAGAGAGCTCCTCCCGACTGCAATTATCCCACCGGACCTTAACTATCCGGATCTCCTTGTTACGGAGCCTCTTGACCTCAGAGTCTTCGATATGAATGGGCTTGACCCTAGTCGTCAACCCTTCGTCCACCGGTACTTGATCAACTGCGATCACCTGCGAAGGCTCTTGCACCGCCTTCCGCAATATAGAGATGTGGAACACATCGTGTATCCCACTTAACTCCTCCGATAGCCTCAAACAGTATGCCGCTTCGCTCCAGAACCTCAAAAGGTCCAAAGTATCTTGGGCTCAGCTTCTTCAAGCGTCTCACTCGCGAAACCCCCTTGAACAGCTTCACTTTCAAGTATACCCAATCGCCTACCGCGAACTCCGCGTTTCGGTGCTTGGCATTGTAATACTTTGCCTGCCTGTCCTGAGCGATCAACAAATGCTCTCGAATGATCCGCACCAATGAGGTAGCACTCTCCACCTCCTGCTTCTTGTAAAACCTTGCCTCACCCGTTTCTAACCAAGACAACGGCGTGCGACATTTTCTACCATAAAGGGCCTCAAAGGGTGCCATTTTTATACTCGCCTGGTAGCTGTTGTTGTACGCGAACACCACCAAATATAGGTGGTCCTCCCAATGCTTCCCGAAGTCTAGAACACACATGCGGAGCATGTCCTCCATCGTTCTATTGACTCTCTCGGTCTGCCCATCCGTCTGCGGATGGAAGGCTGTGCTGAACTTCAACTTTGTCCCCAGCATCAGCTGCACCAACCTCCAATCATTGGTTGTGAAATGCCCATCGCGATCACTCACAATGCTGCGAGGCACACCATGCAGTCTAACTATATTGTCCACATAAAGCTTCTCCAATTTCTCCACCGAGTCGTCCTTCCTATGCGGAATGAAATCCGACACCTTTGTTAACCGATCTACGATCACCAGATGACGTCGTTCCCCTTCTGCGACCTTTGCAACCCATGCACAAAGTCCATAGATATGTCGTCAAACTTCCACTCCGGTATAGGCAAGGACTTCAAGAATCCTCCTGGCTTTTGGCACTCCGCCTTCACCAATGCGCACGTTTGGCATTTAGCGACAAACAACGCTATGTCTTTCTTAAGCCCGGCCACCAAAAACAGCTTCTTGAGGTCACGATACATCTTTGTGCTCCCTAGGTGGATTGAGTACTTGGTATGATGAGCCTTGTACATCAACTCCGCCCGTAGGTTATCCCTGCTCGGGACGCACAACCGATGGTCCTTCCTTAACAACCCATCTTCCACCGAGAACTGGGAATTTGACCCATCCAATGCTGCCTCCACAAGCTCCCTCATGAAGTCATCTAACTCCAATGCCTGCCGAACCCGGTCAGCCAGGTCATACTGAACCTCTGTCCAGTTAAACAATGCTTTGGCGCTCGTCTACTTGTCAACGCAGCAGATTTCAAGCTCCTCCAACTCCCGTATTAGCCGCTCATCATGCACCGACAACCAGTTGGCTTGGGCGGGAGCCCTGCGACTCAACGCATCAGCAACTGCATTGCCCTTCCCGGGTACGTAATGAATCTTGAAGGTGTAGTCCCCCAGGAACTCCATCCACCTCCTCTGCCTCATATTAAGATCCTTCTGATCCAACAGGTACTTCAGGCTCTTGTGATCGGTATATATATCGACTCTTACGCCGTATAGGTAGTGCCTCCACAGCTTAAGTGCAAATATCACGGCCGCCAACTCCAAGTCATGGAACGGATAGTTCCTTTCATGCACTTTTAGCTGACGCGATCCATAAGCTATCACGCTCCCATGCTGCAACAGCACACAACCCAAACAACTACCCGAGGCGTCAATATAAACCTCGAAGCCCTCGGTCCCACTCGGCGAACTAAGCACTGGCGCCGTGGTCAACCGTCTCTTCAGCTCCTCAAAAGCTTGCACGCACTCCTGCGTCCACAAGAATCTCTGATCTTTCCTTGTTAACTTCGTGATAGGTAGCGCTATCCGCGAGAAGTTCTCTACGAAGCGCCTGTAATATCCGGCAAGCACGAGAAAACTACGGACTTCCGCGACAGAAGACAACGCAGGCCACTCCCGTATCGTAACGATCTTCGACGGATCCACCGCTATACCTTCCCCACTAACAATGTGACCAAGGAACACTACTGAGGGTAGCCAGAACTCGCACTTGGAGAATTTCGCATACAGCTCATTCCTCCTCAAAGTCTCCAACACCAGATGCAAGTGCTTGAAGTGATCTTCTTCGCACTGCGAGTACACCAATATATCGTCAATAAAGACGATCACAAAGCGGTCCAGGAAATCTCGGAACGTCCTGTTCATCAAGTCCATAAACACTGAAGGCGCATTCGTCAATCCAAACGGCATGACCGTGAACTCGAAATGCCCATACCTTGTGCTGAACGCCGTATTCGGGATATCACACTCCCTTATCCTCAACTGGTAGTACCCCGACTTCAAGTCCAGATTGGAGTATACCGACGATCCAACTAACTGATCGAATAGATCATCAATCCTCGGGATGGGGTACTTGTTCTTCTCCGTCAGCTTGTTCAACTCTCTGTAGTCGATACACAACCGCATACTCCCGTCCTTCTTCTTAACGAAGAGGACCGGTGCGCTCTAAGGCGACGAGCTTGGACGCACATAACCTTGCTCCATCAGCTCCTCTAGCTGAACTTTCAACTCTGCCATCTCCTTAGGCGCCAACCTATACGGAGCACGTGACACCGGTTTGGCCCCCGATACGAGCTCGATGGTGAAATCAATCTCCCGCTGTGGTGGGGCTCCGGGAAGACTATCCGGAAACACTTCTGGGTACTCGCATACCACAGGGATACTACCTAACGTGGGCTTTAGCTCTACAGCCTCCACTAATGCGAAGAACAGCTCTGCTCCAGCACGAACTGCCTTTACCACCTGAAGAGCAGACATTAATGTCTTGCTCGACCCCTTGAGTCCCTCGAATGTTTTCTCCCTCCCAACACCCAGCTTGACCTCCTTACGGTCGCAGTCAATCCAAGCTTTCTGCTCCGAAAGCCAATCCATCCCAAAGATAACGTCAAACTCTACTAGCGGCAGCAATGACGCTAGCACGTCGAACTCTTGGCTCCCAATGTGAACCTTTACGGCGCACACTCTGTCCGCACGCATCGAGCACCCATTCGGTATCAACACATCCAACTTGTCCTTCGCCATCGAAGAAGGGACTCCGATGTGCGATATAAAATTTTCGGACAAGGAGTGTGAAGCTCCCGTATCGAACAGTGCCCGTGCCGGACTATCGCTAATCAAAACAAAGCCTATGCAAACCATAATAGGCTAACAAGCAATAAATAATAGTATCTAAGTTAACTTGCTATAAATTAACTCGTACCTGTCACCACATCCGCTTGTTTAATGGCCTCCTGCTGCCCCAAGTTGTAGACTCTAGGCTGAGTCGGAGCATAGTGGGATGCGGTTGACTCCACCGCCTTGCCCTTTTCTTCGTAGGTAGCTCCTTGTTTTCTCTCGAACTTTGGGCGTCCGCTCCAGCAATCGCGGGCAAAGTGCCCGTCTTACCACACGTGAAACAAGCGCCCGGGGTTCGATTGGTAGTTGTCCCCGAGGCACCTGCAGAAGGGGCTGGACCTGACGTCCTAGCCTTCTTGTAGAATCTTCGATAGCCCGAATTCGACGTAGTCGGCGCTTTGAACTCCGATTTCTTCCCGCCAGATTCCTTCTTAGCTTGCACATTTCTTATGTCCTTCTCCAAGGACCGGGCCGTATTGACCATGGTTAGGAAACCCTATGCCATAGGCCCTGATAGTAGCAACCTCAGCTCGTCTCTTAACCCTTTATAGAAGCGGTTAGTCTTGCGCTCCTCATCGGCAAAGGTAGCGCCAGCATATCTCCCCAATCGAGTAAACTCGTGGAGGTACTCGTCTACGGTGCTATCTCCTTGCAACAACTTTTGGAACTCGTTCTCCAATGCAATCCTCTGCGCTGAGGGGAGGTATCGAGGCATGAACAATCTCACAAACTCCGCCATAGGAACTTCGGCCAACGGCCTTCCCCTCAACTGGTGTAGCTCTAGGCCTTCCCACCATAACCTTGCGTCCCCATCCAAAAGGAACGTCGCTATTGTAGTCTTTTACCACTCTTCCGTTTCTGTCGCTGTCATGACCCTGTTGACTCTTGAGAGCCAATCATCACCCTGGGTCGGGGTTCCCATTCCCGAGAACACCGGTGGATGGAAGCCCATCACATGATTAAGCTGTCTCTCAGTTGCTCTCCGAGGCAACTCCGGCTTCACCGCTACCTGCTCAACCCTTCTAGGCTCCGCCGCTTGGAGCGGCACTTGCTCCCCCGCAGGAGCAGGCTGCTGCACCTGTCTTGCAGGTTGCGCATTAATCATAGCAAAGACAGCTTCTGCCACCAATCTAATGGTCTCGACAGATGGAGGTGTTGCAGGCGCTTCACTTGGCGCACTGCTTGCCTCAGAACCTGGCCGTTCTGACGGCCCAGCACCACTTCTGGTAACCTATATTCGTGCAAAACACCGATAAGCGACCAAATACTATTGCAAATAGCAATTATAGGAACACGCAGGTTCCTCAAACATGTGTATTTTCATTCCTAAGTGGACATTAATGGGTTCTTTTCATGTTATAACGATGACACACACACATGTGCTCACCACCCCTTAAAGTGAATTCGCCCACGAATTCATTTAAGTTTGACCGAAACCAGTAGTCTGATACCAATTTGTAACACCCCTATCCATCACATAGTATATAACAGTAGGTCCGGCCGGGGCCCGACGCCATATAGTACGAACCGACCGGTTGGTTACACGTCCTACACAAGCACCTAGCGGAAGCATTAAAGTTAAGTTGCAAGACAAAAGAACCCAGCCAAAAAGCATGAATGTACACTACAGTAAGCTCGTAGGAACGTTTCAATACACAGAAATAGAAATAGCCTTAAGGCCTTACACAGTTTGCTCGACATAAAAGTGTTTTCATACATCGGCTCGCAGGCCGGCCACACGTGATTACAATGAAACACTCAAAATTAGGCCTTCGAGGGTCGGCTCAGCAACTTGGGCTTTAGCTCGCTATTTTCCGCTCGGCTCCGCAGCACCTGCAAGCACAAACCACCGCCCGGTGGCAAACAAAAGCAACAGTCAGCTATGCTGACCAAATTATAACGATCCGCCCCCAAAATCGGGGCGGCGATGCTCTTTCCCTGCACTTTATTAGTATAGGCAATTTATTATTGTAAACACACATCATCACAGGCATAGGCTCGCACGGCCACACACCTCATGCACACAGGGCACATTCACGGCAAACCGGCCAACGTTACGTCATTTCAAGCCATAGACGTTCCCGTTCCACCACCGCCCCTTGGACGGCCAACCATATGAGCATTTTGTCTTCTTGGCCTTGGTCACGACAATTTAAGCCATAGACCACCGAAGACCATCATCCATGCCAACTGTTCCACCGAACGACATAGATCGGGTACGGTTCCGCCTGACCCGTGCTCATATCGCAACGGCAATTTAAGCCAAATGCGCAGGTCAAGACTAACCGAGTCCCGTTTCCACCACAATAATCACATAACCCGGTTATGTTCACGTTGGGTCCCCGGCCACCATGTTGGCAAAACCCGCTTTTGCCCAGTTTTCCGGGTGCACCTTGGAGTTAATCTCTAAGGCTCCCTGCTGCAATCTACCACGTAGAAAACCCGAAAAACGCCCAAACACCCGGAGTTTTCCCAAGTTCATATGCAATGCAACATCACCGATCCGGCTCTACTTGTCCGGATAGGCTTCACACACAATGCCTATGCCCGTTTTCGCATACGGGCTCTATACAAGGGGGACTTCACATATCTACCCCAAGGAACGCTCCAACTCTTCGCTCACTCGCGAGAGCGGGCTTCCTATGCAAAGGAAAAGAGGGCTTCACATGCCCTAGGATGAGAAATCGTTACCCATGCGTTCTTACGCGGTGCCATGAAAAACTATGCGGTTTGAAAGCACCACAATGGCGTCGCCTTCGCGGATCTGAACTCGGATCGCGATTCGGAGCTCCGAAGCTCCACCGGCGGCCGGATCTTGGCCTTCCTCATCCTCCTTGCTCTCCCCTCTCTCTAGACTTTAGAAAGAGAACCAAGGGGATGAAATGAGGGATTGCAAACCCTATTTCCGGGTTTAAACCGCTAGCATCCACCCCCAGCCGTCGGATCCCAAGCCAAGGAAATCGAAAGACTGCGATTCAGCCCAAATTTACAAAATCATGGTCGAACAAGGCCTGCGACACGCCCGTGTCCAGGGCCGTGTTGACCATTCGCCATCTCGACCGACGCGAAAACCAGCACACGGCATTCGATACGGCCTCTAACATGCCCGTGTCGCATGCGACACGGCCGTGTCACGACCCGTGTCACGCCCCGTGTTCAACTGCCAACACTTGCTTCCCGAGGAGGACACGACCTGCGACACGGCACCCGACACGCCCGTGTCACATATGACACGCCCGTGTCTGTGACCGTGTCATGGCCCGTGTGCATGACTCAGAGAACTTCCTCGCGTGACATGCCCTGGGACACGCCCGTGTCCCAGGCCGTGTGCCTCAACTCGACGATCGCCGATCGTCAAAACGTCGACCACCTGAGCCGTGGCCGAACATGCCTGTGTCAAGCCCGTGACACGCCCGTAACACGCCCGTGACACGCCCGTGTCACGCCCGTGACACCTGCTCCAAAATTCAGACTGGGCTTAAAACGTCACCCGTCCCTCTTTTGTGTTTCGGGGTGTTATAGGAGGTACAGCTTCATTATTATTTATTTTAGGTTTGTGTGATTCTGAATGCCTTCTTTGTTCAGCTTGTTGTTGGGGAGGAGAGAACTCTGGCTTCTGATAGATTACTTCCTTTATCTGCTCTGTAAACCAGTACTTCATTGCTGACTGCTTTCATGTGATTGATGTCTAGATGGACTTCCTTGCCTTTGATAAGTTTTTGTGAAAGATGTAGACTTAGAGGGAGAATCTGAACTTTGAGGAGTTGTGACTGAAGCATGAGCAGCTGGAGGAGGAGGAGAAGGAGGATCCTTCCTGTATCTATGAATTGGGGGAGGAGAGTCTCTTTTGCTTTTCTTTCTGGCCTTTTGTTCATTCTTTGAAAGCCACATCCAGGCTGTCATCCCTTTGTATGGGGTTATGTTTTGTAAAATATAGTAGGGAGTGTCATTTGTATTTCCTAGCTTAGGAGCAGAAGGAGGATGAGCCTTCCTTTTCTTAGAGATTTTCTTCCTCTTTGAGTCCTCCTCCTCCTCATCATCATCAGACTGAGGATTGTCATATATAGCATAATTTTGGCTTATTGTATCCTTGGAGATTTCTTTATTCACTAGAGTGGAGACAACTTCAGCATGAGCTACTTAAGTTTACATGGCAATGTCTTGAGCTATCAAGTCATGCAGATTTGGGAGAGGGCTATCATCCATGATATAAGATGGACTAGGAGGGCTAGATCTCTGATCATCAGACTTATTTTCTAGAGGAGCAGTCAAACTTTTTTTTATAGTGTCTAACACATCTGAGCTAGCAGGAGAGGTATAGCACACCATAGCTTTTGATGATGGAATGGGGGGGGGGGAAGGCAGAAATAAATGTATGACCCAAATACTCTTAATAAAGTTGCTAGATTCACTTTGGATTTAATGAAGTAAATCCTTCCTTGCAGAATCTCTGGCAGAGTGATCTCTTGAGTATTTGACATTGTAATATCTGTTCTTGCTTCTGACACTTCTGTTGTTGCTGCTGTTGCTACTTCTGCTTCTGCTGTTGGTTCTGCTAGTGTTACTGCTGCTTCTGCTTCTGTATCCATTACAACTGGTTCTGCTGTATCTGAGACCTATACAACTAGTTCTGCTACTGCTGTTGCTACTACTTCTTCACGAAGTATCTCACCCTTCCTGGTTTCAGTAGATACTGAAGCCAGGCCCCCAAATGAAGAGGGAGCAGTAGTGAGGGAAGAGATCTAGGCAGCAAGTGAGGATATGGAGGCAGCTAGAGGAGAAATGGCCTCTGCTATAAGAGAATTGAGTAGGGGTGTGAGGAGAGTAATGAGTGGGGTGACAAGAGATGGATCCAGTTTTGGAGAAGTGGATTGTGGGGCAGTAGATGGTTGAGTGGAAATTGTAGTTGCTGGGGGGGATGATAGGTGGAGATGGAATGGGAGTGTCTAGGAGGGAGTCAAGTTGAGGAGAGGGAGTGTGCAGTAGAGAGGATAATAGGTTGAAGGAGGCGAGTAAGGAGAGGGTGGTGTGGGGAATAATAGCAAGATGAATGGAAGAGGGGATTGAGGTGGTGTTGGCATTGGTGTATCTTGTTGGGGGGGAAGGTGTAGAGGAGGAAATATGTGTTGGAGATTGAGGAGTTGGGGATGATGAAGGTAGGGAAGTAGAGACTGTAACATGAGTTGAAGCTGGGGTGTGTTGAGTTCCTAGCAGAGATGAAGGTTGGAGAGCTGGAGATTGAGGAGTGGCTGGAGTAATGTTGGATGGAATAATGTTGGATGGGATCTCTTCAGAAGGGTGGGAAGTGGCTGGAACAGCCCTTGTAATTTCAGAAGCTTGGGTGGCAGAGGATGAAGCCTTAGAAGGCTTTATGATTTTCCTCTCCCACCTGCCAAACAAGGCACATGTGAGCCTTTTACTAGCATTGATGAATATGGTCTGGGAGACCAGTGATTCAGCAGTTTTTTTGTCAAGAAGATCCCTAGGATCCTTCCAAAGTTTACTTCCTTTTTACTGTTCCTTTTCTTGATAAGATCAAAGATGATCTGTGCCCAGTTCACTTGCCTCTTATTTACCACTGCACACATAACCAGAAATTGATGCCTGGTTATATAGTCGTGCGCAGTGTGCTTGCCCAACAAGACTTTCCCGACAATATCTACGAGAAACTTGAACTCGGCAGATAGGTGTTTCTTCAGTAGTTTGTTTGGGTTATCTCTAGAGTAACCCATCAGACTCACCATCATATCACATTCCTCATTATAAATTTCTGATTCTTCTTCTCCATTATCTAATCCAAAGATTTCAGTTAAAACAGCGGGAGTGAGAGAGATGGCAGTACCCGCTATTGATCCAGTCATTGTGTTGTCCTCGGTTATAGACGCAGTATAGACCCATTCTCTGATTTCCGTGCTGGGTAATTTTATTCTGATGGTCAGCAGATTTTTAAATTTTTGGTCTTCCAGCAGTTGCAGAATATGGAGGAAAATTGGATCGGAGTGCTGGAAGGAGTCGAAGTCCACGTCGAATCCAGTATCAAACCTCATTGCCGCAAGTGCGCCTGCTGGAATCGCCATGACAGCACCTGCAAGAGAGAAAACGAAGATCAAGTGTAAAGGGAACTGAAAGCGTGGGACGAAAGTCGAAGAAAACCTAAATATAAGGTTTTCCGGAATATAAAACGACAGACTCCGGTCCACGAGAAATAAAAAATATCTTCATTCTGAGGTCGATGAAATAATTTAGAATTAAACAGTTCGTCGATCTCAGTCTGAAGGGTTGAAAACATTTTGTCGATCTTTGGTCGACGAAAGTTTTCTGAAGTAAGTTCATCGATCGCAGGTCGACGAAGATCACTTACCACAGAGAGTTAGTCGATCTTAGGTCGATGAAAATCTCAAGAACTTTTCGTAGTTCGTCGACCTCCGATCGACGAAATTTGAAGAGTTCTTCAAGTGTAGACAAAAACTAAACTAGGTCTTCTCCATTGATCATTCCAAGCTGATTTACAAAGAACAAGTGATTTCTTTCATCCAGGAGTTTGGTAAAAATATCAGCTCTTTGTTAATCAGTATAGATATAGACAAGTTTGTTTTTATTTTTGTCTACACACTCTCTAATGAAATGATGCCTAATGTCTATATGCTTGGTCCTACTGTGATGGATTGGATTTTGTGCTATGGCTATAGAACTTGTGTTATCACAGAGTAGAGTTGAATTATTTAAGTTGAACCTATAATCTAGAAGTTGATTCTGAATCCACAGCATCTGGGAACAACAACTGCCAGCTGCAATGTATTCTGCTTCAGCAGTTGATGTGGACACAAATGATTGTTTCTTGCAGAACCAGGACACTAATCTCATACCAAGGAACTTGCAAGTTCCTGAGGTACTTTTTCTGTCCACTCTACATCCAGCAAAGTCAGCATCTGAGTATCCAGTTAACTCAAACTCTGACTCAGTGGGATACCATAGACCTAGACTAGGACAACCTTTTATATATCTCAAAATACTTTTTAGAAAAACTAGATAGGATTCTTTTGGGTTCACTTGGAACCTAGCACAAAGGCATGTGGCAAACATGATATCAGGTCTTCTTACTGTAAGGTATAGTAGGGACCCAACAATGCCCCTATATAGTTTCTGATCCATAGGTTTCCCTTGTGCATCAGAGTCTATTACAGCATTTGTAGCCATGGGTGTTTTCTTTACTGAGGCATCAGCCATCCCAAACTTCTTGATAAGCTCTTTAGCATATTTAGCCTGGGAAATGAAGATGCCATCAGGAAGCTGCTTCACTTGGAGACCAAGGAAGTAGGAGAGCTCACCCATGCTACTCATCTCAAATTTAGAATGCATTAGATCAGAGAATCTTTTGCACAATTTGGGATCAGTAAACCCAAATATTATGTCATCTACATAAATTTGTACAAACAAAATTTTATCATGATGCATTTTAGTGAATAAAGTCCTATCTACTATGTCTCTTGAAAAACCATGCTCTAAGAGAAAGCTGACTAAGGTCTTATACCAAGCTCTTGGAGCTTGCTTTAAACCATAGAGAGCTTTATGCAATTTAAATACATGAGAGGGATGAGTTGGAGAAACAAAACCTGGAGATTGTTCAACATAAACCTCTTCTTTAAGTTCCCCATTTAAGAAAGCACTCTTCACATCCATTTGATAAACTTTGAACTTTTTGAAAGCAACATAAGCCAGAAATATCCTTATAGCTTCTATCCTGGCAACTGGAGAAAAGGTTTGATCATAGTCAATTCCTTCCTGCTGCCTATATCCTTGAGCAATAATGTTGGAACCCTAGGTTTTGATTTGAGCTCAGTCCTCTCTTTCTGTCTCTTGACCCAAGATTTATCTATGGTCAAAGGTTAGTTGATAGGTTAGATTCTCTAGTTGTGTAGAATTGCTTTTCCAGATGAATATTTGGTTAAGTAGTTTTTTGTTCGACTATAGTCGAACGTCGCTCGACTATCGTCTATCGGATGATCGACGATCGTCTATCAGTTGGTCGACATTCTGTCTGCGTTGATAGCTCGACTATCTGTTGATAGGTCGACTATCTGTTTGCTTTGATAGTTCGACTATCTGTCCTGATAGTTCAACTATCTGATAGCTCGACTATCTGTTGATAGGTCGACTATCTGTTTGCTTTGATAGTTCGACTATCTGTCCTGATAGTTCAACTATCTGATAGCTCGACTATCTGTTGATAGATCGAATATCTGTGTTGCTTTGATAGCTCGACTATCTGTTGATAGGTCGACTATCTGTTTGCTTTGATAGTTCGACAATCTGTCCTGATAGTTCAACTATCTGATAGCTCGACTATCTGTTGATAGATCGACTATCTGTGTTGCTTTGATAGCTCGACTTTCTGTTGATAGGTCGACTATCTGTTTGCTTTGATAGTTCGACTATCTGTTGAGAGGTCGACTATCTGTATTGCTGTGATAATTCGACTATCTGCTTGGATAGTTCAACTATCTAATAGTTCGACTATCTGTTGATAGGTCGACTATCTGTTTTGTTTTGATAGGTCGACTATCTGTTAATAGGTCGACTATCTGTTTTCTGTGATAGGTCGACTATCTGCTCGATAGGTCGACTATCTGCTTCGTTTGGTAGTTCGACTATCTGTCCTGATAGATCGACTATCTGATAGCTCGACTATCTGTTCTGATAGGTCGACTATCTGCCGAGGTAGTTCGACTATCTTCTTTGATAGTTCGACTATCTGGATCGTTCGACTATCTGTCCGATAGGTCGACGATCTCCGTGCGTCGGTCGACGATCTCCGTGCGTCGGTCGACGATCTCCGAGGGTTGTTCGACGTTTTGCTGTATGTTTTAAATAGTTTTGTCGTCTTCTGTGATGTGACTAATTTCATAATTATTTTGGCACTTTTTATAAAAGATTATCTGAGTAAATTGTGATAACACTTCCATGCAATATCTATTCTATTCTTTATGCATGAGCTAATCTTTTCTGACAAAGTTGTTTGTCTTATAGCCGAGATATGATTTCTGCCAGGCTGTCCTTTATAGCCGTTAGACTCAAAAAGTCTTCCTTGGCTGTAAAGAGTCGTTTCTGATGTGACTTTCTCTTATATTATTTCATCAGAGTAATTTGCAGCTTCTTAGAAAGCTTTATCCTTTTATAGGATATCTGCCTGCAGTATTTTGTTTTGCTTTATGCTTTTTGCAGCCCAGCTTGCAGAGGTCAGTAAAAGACAAGATTCAAACTCAATTAGAGCCATTGCTGCTGCTGATATATAAAGACTTCTTTGAAGAAAGAAATCAACTAGTTCTCAGATAAAAAATTCATTCAGCAAGCTTACAGCAAGATCAAGTTTACTGCTCTCAGCAATCTTCACTCAACTGAGAAGTGTTAGCTCTTCTGCTCTTCTTCAACCTAAGTTCTCCTGTTTCCAGGAAGTTCTGACTCAGAGATCTTTTGAAGAAGAAGAAGAAGATAGCTGCTAGAAGATTTTCATTTCCTATTTTATATCTTCTTGTAGTTACTCCTTCAGTATTTACTGAAGTGTTTCTGCACTGAAGCAAGACTTCACCTGGACGTTCTTTGAGCCAGGGGGAGCCTTGATTCTTTTAGAGCTTTCTAGCTCAGTGCAAGTTATTGTGCTTCTCTAATCTATTGTAAAATAGAGAAGACACCTTAACCTCCTTTCCCCCTCCTGTACAGGGTTATTACTCCCTTCAAAAGTATCCCTTGGTGGCAGGGCACCTGATCAAAAACATGTGTTGGTTTTTAGACACCTGATCAAAAGTCTAAAGGGTTTCTTGATCTACCTGAAGCAGATCTTGTTGGTGGCAGGGCACCTGATCAAAAACCTGAGTAGATTCCTACCTTGTTGGTAGAAGAGTGGACGTACCCAAGTTGTTTGGGGAACCACTATAAATTCCTTGTGCCGTCTGGATTGCTTTATTTAATTACTTGCATTATGGCTGTGATTAGATCTTAACTAGGTTTGCTAGTTGCTGTTTAGGTTTCCTAGCCTTAACTGTAATTACAGTTGGCTACCTCTTTGTCCACAACACTTGTGTTAGGCTCTAAGGTTTAATCTCAAATATCTATAACTTTCATTCCGCATTTAACTCCAAGGGAGTTGAGTAGAAAGTCAACTTTGCTAGTGCAATTTTTGATTACTCTATTCACCCCCCCCTCTAGAGTAGTATCTATCCCTTCTCTTTCAATTGGTATCAGAGGGAGGTTGACTGACTGAATAGGCTAACACCTAAGTCACAAGATCCTGATAGATACCAAAGTTTATAGATATTCACTTTCACTATCATGGCCCAGTCCAAGGATTATTCTAGCACCAGACCTCCAGCATGCAACTTAGCTAAGTTTGGCATCTGGAAGGCAAGGATCAAATTATATATGAATTCTATTGATGAAAGTATTTTTGCTTCTATTTTGACAGGACCACCAAGAGCACCTGCTGCTGTTACTGGCTCATCATCATCTGATATGAGTGCAGTGCCTCCTCCAGACTACAATGATGAGTACAAAAAGGCAAAGATAGCAGATGCCAAGGCAATGAACATTCTGGCTCAAACAATGTCTGATGAAGTATTCCAGAAGGTTGCTGACTGCTCCTCAGCAAAAGCTATGTGGGATACACTGAACCAGATTGTAGCTGGTTCAGCTGATGAAAGGAAGGACAGGAGGTCCAACCTTATCTCACAGTATGAGAATTTCAAGAAAACTGATGCTGAATCAGTGGAAGCTATGTACACAAGGCTCAGCTCAATCATCAATGAGCTGAGGACCCTTGACAAGGATATTTCATTGACAGAGGTCAATGATAAGATTCTTATGTGCTTCCCTAGCACATGGGATCTAAGGATCTGGCCTATCAAGGAAGCCAAAAGCAC
The DNA here is from genome assembly GCA_039513925.1 of Platanthera zijinensis. Classification (NCBI taxonomy): domain Eukaryota; kingdom Viridiplantae; phylum Streptophyta; class Magnoliopsida; order Asparagales; family Orchidaceae; genus Platanthera; species Platanthera zijinensis. Next base: position 35,251,015 of record CM077094.1, read on the forward strand.
AAATGAAATCTCAACAGAAGCCCTTCTCGGCAAGCTCAAGTCTTTTGAGCAAGTGCTGAAGTCCAGGGAAGCTGAAGCTGAAGTAAAGACCCCAACTCCTACAAGAAAAGAGCAAACCCTTGCTCTTAAAGCTGCTGACACTTCTGAAGGCAGCCAGTCCAATGAGGAACTAATGACATTATTTGCCAAAAGGTTTCTCAAGATGGGAAGGAAGGAATTCAGAAAGAAATCTTCAAAGTATGAAGATAAACCAAGGTATGATCGCACTCCTTCTAAAGAAATAATCTGCTATGGTTGCAGGAAGCCTGGACATATCCTTCCAGATTGTCCAGTGGAAAAGAACAAAGATAAAAGGAAAGACAAGGATCAGCACAGGAAGCACTCCAAGCCATCCTCCTACAAGAACAAAAGAAGGAGAGAGGCTTTGTAGCTGAAACCTGGAGCGATTCTGATGAGGAATCCTCTTCCTCAAGCTCCAGTGAGGATGAAGAAGAAAAGAAGGCAAAGGAAGTTTGCCTGATGGCAATTGATGCCTGCAGCAATCACTCAGCTGCAGAGAATTCAGATTCTGATGAAGAGATGCCAACAGAAGATGAGGTACTATCTTATTATGATTTCACTTCTGCAGAATTTAGATTAGAATTTAAATCTTTATGTTTAGATTTAATTAGTTCTGAAAAAGAGATTAAAGAACTTAGACATAGGCTAGCTGAATCAGAAATCATATCTATTGAAAACATCAAGTTAAAGGAAGATCTCACTAATTCTAGTGAAGAAATTAAATTTCTTAAGAATGAGTTAGCTAAATCCAAAAGGCTAGAAAAGTCTCTAAATGGTAGAAGCCTTAAGTTGCTTGAAATAACCAGCATGTCTAACACTAGGACAGGCAATAAAAAATTAGGCTTAGGAGCTTCTTCTAGTGAACCCCCAATCATTCTTAAAAACCATCTTTCAACTCCAGTGAATTTTATCTCAGCTGATGGGATAAAGAACACTGAGCAAGTTAATCAAGTAAATAGAGCTTTAAATAAAGCTAAAAGAGAGAAAAGAAAACAAAAATTTAAGGAATTACAAAAAACGTCGAACGCTGCTCGACGATCTCAGGCTTAGTGGTCGAACGAAGCTCGACGATCTGAGCATCTATCGTCGAACGTCGATCGACGATCGCAAGCTCAGTGGTCGAACGGAGATCGACGATCTGAGCAGCCATCGTCGAACGCTGGTCGACGTTTCCAACATGAATTTCAAAATTACACCCAGAACTTTAGAAACCCGAATATGAATAGAAACCCTAGGTTCATTGACCCATCATCTGCATGGAGAATCCCACCTAGGAGATCTTACCCATTAGGTTATCACCCTCAGCCTGCTTATTCATTTATTTCCAGTTTTTCTTATGTGAAAAACAATGGACCCAAGGTTACCTGGGTCCATAATGTTTAAATTGATTTATTTACAAGTGAAGACCTATCCTATCACTCAAAATAAGTGGTATTTGGATAGTGGTTGCTCCAAGCACATGACAGGAAATAAAGAACATCTGTCAAAGTTCAAAGCAAAGCTTGGCTCAAAGGTAATCTTTGGAGATTCAAGCTGTGGTCAAACTGAAGGCTATGGCAGGATGACAATTGGAGCTGTTACATTCAAGAGAGTTGCTTATATGACTGGACTGAAGCACAATCTAATTTCAGTAAGTCAGTTATGTGATGCTGGATACCAGGTATCATTCTCTAACTCTCTTTGCAACATTACTTTAAATAATAGTGTTGTATTGGTAGGCATTAGACAAGGTAACATTTATTTAGTAGATTTTAATTCAACTGATTCTGAAATCTGCTTGTTTAATGAAGTAACTAATAATAATACCTTGTGGCATAAAAGGCTTAACCATGTTAACCTCAAGAATATATCTAGGTTATCTAAACACAACCTTGTTAGAGGTTTACCTTCTTGCCCCTACAAGAAGGAGAGCCTATGCAAGGTTTGTCAACTAGGCAAGCAAACCAAGAACTCTTTTAAATCAGTAAATAAAAGTGATTCTCCTAGAATCCTGTATTTATTACATTTGGACCTATTTGGCCCAATAAATGTACAGAGTTTAGGAGGGAAGTATTATACCCTAGTCATTGTAGATGACTTCTCCAGGTTCACTTGGGTGTTCTTTTTGAGAACTAAGGCTGATAACTTCAAAGCCCTTACAGACTTTCTATTATGTGTGCAGACTGAGTACTCTACTCATGTGGCCTTGATCAGAAGTGATCATGGTACTGAGTTTGACTCTCTTCTCATGCAAGAATTCTGTGAGAGAGAAGGTATCAAACATAGCTTCTCAGCTCCTAGAACTCCCCAACAAAATGAGGTAGTTGAAAGGAAGAACAGAACACTAATTGAAGCTGCTGGCACATTGTTGGCAGATGCTAATATGCCTCTTTCCTATTGGGCAGAAGCTGTTAGTACAGCCAACTATGTCTTGAATAGAAGTCTGATACACAAGCTTAAGTGTAAAACTCCTTATGAGTTACTTAAAGGAAAGAAACCTAAAATAAATTATTTTAGAGTGTTTGGCTGTGTTGTTTATATTCATAATAACAATAAAGAATACCTTAGAAAATTTGAAGCAAAGGCTTCAATGGGAATTTTTCTTGGATATTCCCAAGTAAGCAAAGCTTATAGGGTATTTAATAAATCATCTTCTAAAATTGAAGAGTCTGTTCATATGTCCTTTGATGAATCCCAAATGTTTTACAAGGAGAAGGAAACTTCCCCTTCCTCAAGTTCATTACAGGTACAAGATTCTTCCAAAGATGTCACTCAAGATATCCTCCATCTCTCAACTCTTCATATCACTGAATCAGACAGTGATGAAGACATTGCAGAAGTTGTTGTTGTTCCACCAATAATAGATCAAATTCCTCCTGAGGAATTAATCCCAACTATTGCTGAAGATCACATCCCATCTGCTGATGTTGTCACACTTAGAGATCACCCTACATCTCAAGTGATAGGAGACATATCAGCTGGTGTTCAAACAAGACATCAGTTAAGACAGGATGTGATGCATGCTTGTTTCCTCTCACAGATTGAGCCCCTCACCATCAAAGATGCTGAGCTAGATCCCCATTGGATCATTGCTATGCAAGAGGAACTCAATCAGTTTGAGAGATGTAAAGTATGGACTTTGGTTCCAAGACCTAAAGGCCAACTGATCATAGGCACCAAGTGGGTGTATAGAAACAAGTTGGATGCAAATGGCATCATTGTAAGGAATAAAGCTAGGCTTGTAGCTCAGGGCTACAGACAGGAGGAAGGTATAGATTATGACCAAACCTTTGCTCTTGTTGCAAGGCTAGAGGCAATAAGGATCTTCTTAGCCTATGCAGCCTACATGAAGTTTAAAGTTTTTCAAATGGATGTCAAAAGTGCTTTTCTTAATGGTGAGCTAAAGGAAGAGGTGTTTGTTGAACAGCCACCTGGTTTTGTTTCTTCAACTCAGCCCTCACATGTATTCAAGTTGCAGAAAGCTCTTTATGGACTAAAACAAGCACCAAGAGCCTGGTATGAGACTTTAGCTAGTTTCATGTTTGAGCACAACTTTACTAGGGGAGTAGTTGATAAAACCCTCTTCGTCAAGCACCACAAGGACATAATCCTGTTAGTTCAAGTGTATGTGGATGACATTATTTTTGGTTCCACTGATCCCAAACTGTGCAAAAAGTTTTCTAACTTGATGCATTCCAAGTTTGAGATGAGTAGTATGGGTGAGCTGTCTTACTTTCTTGGTCTCCAAGTAAAGCAAGATGCTGATGGCATCTTCATCTCCCAATCCAAATATGCCAAGGAATTGGTAAGGAGTTTGGGATGGCAGATGCTTCAGCAATGCATACACCTATGGCTACTAATGTAGTTATTGATTCTGATGATCAGGGAAAGCTTGTTGATCAAAAGAATTATAGGGCCATTGTTGGATCCCTATTGTATTTAACTATAAGTAGGCCAGACATAATGTTTGCTACATGCCTTTGTGCTAGATTCCAAGTCAGTCCCAAGGAATCTCATCTGATTCTTCTCAAGAGAATCTTGAGATACCTGAAGGGATGTCCAAATCTAGGACTTTGGTACCCAGCTGAGTCAGAATTTGAATTAATTGGATATTCTGATTCTGATTATGCTGGTTGTCGAGTTGACAGGAAAAGTACCTCAGGAACTTGTCAGTTCCTAGGAGAGAGATTGGTCTCTTGGTTCTGTAAGAAGCAGGCCTCTGTATCAACTTCAACTGCAGAAGCTGAATATATAGCAGCTGCCAGTTATTGTTCACAGATCCTGTGGATACAAAATCAGCTTTTGGATTATGGGTACTCACACAAGAACACTAAAATCATGTGTGACAGTACAAGTGCTATCTCCATTGCATAAAATCCAGTGCACCACTCTAGAACGAAGCACATTGAGATTAAACACCATTTCCTGAGAGATTGTGTGGAAAAGAACAAGATCAGCCTTGAGTTCATATCCATAGACCTTCAGAGAGGTGATATATTCACCAAGCCCTTAGATGAACAGAAGCATCTGTTCTTTTTAGTTCAACTAGGCATGATTAATGGACGAGACTAAGTGTGACGTTTGCCTTGTTGAAATCTGTTCGAAGATAGTCGAACGACGTTCGACGATAGTCGAGCGGAGCAAGCCTATCGTCGACCTATGGTTGATGATAGCTTATCTGCTTGAAGATCGTCGACCGGCGTTCGAAGATCGTCGAACAGGTTGAGCTTATCGTCGATCTATGGTTGACGACAGCTTGCTGTTTGTGAAGACAGAAATAGTCGAACGATTGATCGACTACTCTGCTTCAGGACCGATCGTCGAACGACCGTTCGACCATCGTCTCCAGTATCTTTTAAATAGATCGACGATCGCTGTTTTAATATAAAGCCGATGGTCGACCTAGGTTAAAAGATAGTTGCTCTTATCGTCGACGGAGAGCGTCTTTTCGCATTCCGTCTTCCCGCTTGCTCTTTGTCTTGCTCTCTGTCTTGCGCTCCATCCTCGCCGTCTCTCCCTCGACTTCTACAGCGTTTTCGATGGCGATTGCTCCAGCGCTTCTTGCAGTAGTAAAGTTTGATGCCGGTTTCAGCGTTGATTTTGACGCCTTCAGCTGCTGCGAACCAGGGATAGTGGAGATTCTGAATCTGTGCAGAGATCAAGGATTAGAGAAACTCATGTCTTACAGAATAAAGATAAACACTCAAGAAATCAAAGAATGGGCCTTCACTTCATCTTCTACTGATGATTCGATGACTGGAACTATTAGCGGAGAAGTCGTAATATTGAATCCCGCTATTTTGACTGAAATTTTTAGATTAATTAATGGTGAAGAAGAGTATGAGCAAGATGCTCCTGAATTCGGAAGGATGTTAACTGAGCTGGGACATGCCGAAGGCATTCCCTCCAAGCTGCTCAAAGTGAATTTCCCATTTAAGATCAAGTTTCTTGCGGAAATTGTTGGAAAAGTGCTACTGGGAAAGCACTCAACCCACGATAATATTACAAGGCAACAATTTGCACTAATGTGTGCAATTGTTAATAAGAAGCAGATAAATTGGGCATGCATTATGTTCGATTTAATTAGGAAAAAGAATGGAAAGAAAGAGGTTACCCTAGGAAGGGTAGTTGGAATTTTTCTGAAGGAGAAATACCCTCACCTGCTTGTGTCATCCGCCACCTCCATCAAAGCAAGCAAGAAGATGGATCCATCGCTATTCGCAAAATGGAAAAGGACCTTCCTAAAGCTCGCTCCCGCAGGGGTTGCTCCAGTTACTTCTGAGAGCACCAGGACTGTCGCAGTCACTCCCCCCCTTCTAGCAGCTAGCTCAGCAAATTTATCTCTTCCATCTTCTTCATCAGCTTTGCCGTCTACTTCAGTTGAAGTTCCTTCAACTTCAATTAAAGTACGACATTCTGCTTCTCCTCCAGCTTCTCCTCTACCTCCTCATCTTGCTGGGATATCTCAACCCAGTTTTGATTTATTGGTATCTGAGATTCCCTCTCCTCCTCAGTCACCAATTCCCTCTTCTGATCATCACCCTGCATCCACCCATGTATCTCCACATCATTCTCCAGCTCCATCTCCAGCTCCATCTCCAGTTCCATCTCCAGCACATTCTCCAGCTCATCTTGCATATGCCATCACTGCTGCTCTTCCACCCTCTGAAATTCCTCCATCATCTTCATCATCTTCTTTTGAAATTACTCCTGCATTTATATCAAGCATTGTGGAGTTAATTACCCCCTCAATCAAAATTATGATTGATGAGGCAATTGCTCCCCTTGCTTCCTCTATCTCCTCTCTAACTACTGCTATTCTGAAACTCTCTAAGTCTGCTGAGCCCTCTTCTTCTAGGGGCCTGGTTTCAGTCTCTACTGAAATCAGGCAGGGGGAGATGCTTGATGAAGACGTCTCTAAGCAGCCCTTGGCCTCTCCTCCAGCAGTTCATCTTGCAGTAATAGAGAAAGCAATAGAAGATTCAGCTCCTCCTCCTCCTCTATCTGAACAGGAAATTTATGATGCAGTTTTAAAGTCTGAATTTATTGTTAAAGCTTGTTTAGAAGAGAGTTCTACTCCCTTGGTTGCCCTATACCTAGAAGGAATCTTCACCTCCTTTCTAGATGAATTGTGGGAGTTAGGACATGCTGTGGTCGATTCTGAAGGTATTCCCTTTACTTGTTTTTTAGACTTGTTAACTGATATGCTAGTTTGGGAATATCTGGAAGGCATGATTAGATGTCATTTAGAACAATTTTATTCATAAATCTACAGATAAATTGGAAGAAATTCTAGAAGTTCAAGAACCTGTTATCCAACCTGTTATCCAACCTGCTCTAGAAGCTCAACCAGAACCAGAGGCTCAAATATCTGAAGTTGCTCAGCCTGAAGTGCAAGCAGAACTGGTCACTTTGACAGTTTCTGAGATTCAAGAATCAGCTGCAAATGCCCAGATTGAAAAATCTACTGTATGGGATGATTCCCCAGGCTTGGATTTAGATGCTCTATTGGCACAGGATGCCATAGAAGAAGAAAGAGAAAGAGCTGCTAGAAAGGAAAAAAGAAAGAGCTATAAAAGAGGCTATTGACCCATATGATTTGCCTATCTCTTCAAATTCTGAAGATGAGATCGATTCTGATGAGTCTGCTGAGACTAAAAGAAAAAGAATTGCTAAGAAGAAAAGAAAAGCTGTTGCTCCTCCTCCTGCTAACCCAAACAATGATACACCGTATTATATACTGAAAGGGATTGATCCAAAGTCAAAAGGCTTCCAGCATTGGATGTTGTTTTCTAAGAACCAGCAAAAGCAAAGGAAAAAGTCTAAGAGGTATGACTCTCCTGTTCCCAGATGGAATCCTAGAGGTCCTCCTCCTCCACCTCCCGGTGCAGGAGCCTCAGGAAATTTAACTTCTAAATCTGCCTCTCAATCTGAAAGATCAAATCCATCTCAACCTGCTCAAAGGAGAAGTTTGCAAGGATTCCAAGGTAAAAGACAAACTGGCTATCAAAGACCTGATACAGTTAAAGAACAAGTTAAGGAGGTAGTATATCAAAGACCAACCTTTTCCCCTCCTCCTTCTCCAAAGAAAAAAGCTTCATCTCCAAAGCCAGTTCATACTGAGAAAGATGTTCCAAAAGGTAAGTAATTTATTTTATCTTAAAATTCTAGCAAGAACTTTGCTAAGTCTGCTCTCTCTTGTTATCTAGTTAATCAAGATAAAGAACCAGTTGACACTTCTTCTGAGATTGTTTATGAAAGCCCAGAGCTTGATCCTAACTTTAGGATGGCTCGTTTTCTTGAACTGGTTGGAGCAGCGCAAATAAGGAAAGCAAAAGCTAAAGGAAAGGACACTGCCAGATTAACCACAATGTCTAAATTCAGAATGAAGGAGCTCGAAAAATTCCAGGTCAGACCTGAGATGTTTGATCCTTCAAAATATATGGAAAAGCATCTTGAGGCAGTGGTCCCAAGGACAACAGAACTGAAAATTATTGGAGAAGAAGATTTGAAGCTATCGAAAAAAGAAGCTCTATATCCTACAAGAAAGATTACTTTTATTTCTAGTTCTTCTAATCCTGAATCTAACTCTGAAGCACCTTAATTATTCATTGATTGACAGTTAATTTCTTATCTGATTGATTGATGATATCTGCTTAGTTATTTCCCTTTATGCATTTTATTTTACTTTCAGTAATTAGGTTTGTATGCTTTAATTGTTGAGAGACTTAACTCAAATAGGGGGAGATTGTTGGAACCCTAGGTTTTGATTTGAGCTCAGTCCTCTCTTTCTGTCTCTTGACCCAAGATTTATCTATGGTCAAAGGTTAGTTGATAGGTTAGATTCTCTAGTTGTGTAGAATTGCTTTTCCAAATGAATATTTGGTTAAGTAGTTTTTCGTTCGACTATAGTCGAACGTCGCTCGACTATCGTCTATCGGATGATCGACGATCTTCTATCAGTTGGTAGACGTTCTGTCTGCGTTGATAGCTCGACTATCTGTTGATAGGTCGACTATTTGTTTGCTTTGATAGTTCGACTATCTGTCCTGATAGTTCAACTATCTGATAGCTCGACTATCTGTTGATAGGTCGACTATCTGTTTGCTTTGATAGTTCGACTATCTGTCCTGATAGTTCAACTATCTGATAGCTCGACTATCTGTTGATAGATCGACTATCTGTGTTGCTTTGATAGCTCGACTATCTGTTGATAGGTCGACTATCTGTTTGCTTTGATAGTTCGACTATCTGTCCTGATAGTTCAACTATCTGATAGCTCGACTATCTGTTGATAGATCGACTATCTGTGTTGCTTTGATAGCTCGACTATCTGTTGATAGGTCGACTATCTGTTTGCTTTGATAGTTTGACTATCTGTTGAGAGGTCGACTATCTGTGTTGCTGTGATAGTTCGACTATCTGCTTGGATAGTTCAACTATCTGATAGTTCGACTATCTGTTGATAGGTCGACTATCTGTTTTGTTTTGATAGGTCGACTATCTGTTGATAGGTCGACTATCTGTTTTCTGTGATAGGTCGACTATCTGCTCGATAGGTCGACTATCTGCTTCGTTTGGTAGTTCGACTATCTGTCCTGATAGATCGACTATCTGATAGCTCGACTATCTGTTCTGATAGGTCAACTATCTGCCGAGGTAGTTTGACTATCTTCTTTGATAGTTCGACTATCTAGATCGTTCGACTATCTGTCCGATAGGTCGACGATCTCCGTGCGTCGGTCGACGATCTCCGAGGGTCGTTCGACGTTTTGCTGTATGTTTTAAATAGTTTTGTCGTCTTCTGTGATGTGACTAATTTCATAATTATTTTGGCACTTTTTATAAAAGATTATCTGAGTAAATTAAGATAACACTTCCATGCAATATCTATTCTATTCTTTATGCATGAGCTAAGCTTTTCTGACAAAGTTATTTGTCTTATAGCTGAGATATGATTTCTGTCAGGCTGTCCTTTATAGCCGTTAGACTCAAAAAGTCTTCCTTGGATGTAAAGAGTCGTTTCTGATGTGACTTTCTCTTATATTATTTCATCATAGTAATTTGCAGCTTCTTAGAAAGCTTTATCCTTTTATAGGATATCTGTCTGCAGTATTTTGTTTTGCTTTATGCTTTTTGCATCCCAGCTTGCAGAGGTCAGTAAAAGATAAGATTCAAACTCAATTAGAGCCGTTGCTGCTGCTGATATATAAAGACTTCTTTGAAGAAAGAAATCAACTAGTTCTCAGATAAAAAATTCATTCAGCAAGCTTACAGCAAGATCAAGTTTACTGCTCTCAGCAATCTTCACTCAACTGAGAAGTGTTAGCTCTTCTGCTCTTCTTCAACCTGAGTTCTCCTGTTTCCAGGAAGTTCTGACTCAGAGATCTTTTGAAGAAGAAGAAGAAGAAGATAACTGCTAGAAGATTTTCATTTCCTATTTTATATCTTCTTGTAGTTCCTCCTTCAGTATTTACTGAAGTGTTTCTGCACTGAAGCAAGACTTCACCTGGACGTTCTTTGAGCCAGGGGGAGCCTTGATTCTTTTAGAGCTTTCTAGCTCAGTGCAAGTTATTGTGCTTCTCTAATCTATTGTAAAATAGAGAAGACACCTTAACCTCCTTTCCCCCTCCTGTACAGGGTTATTACTCCCTTCAAAAGTATCCCTTGGTGGCAGGGCACCTGATCAAAAACCTGTGTTGTTTTTTAGACACCTGATCAAAAGTCTAAAGGGTTTCTTGATCTACCTGAAGCAGATCTTATTGGTGGCAGGGCACCTGATCAAAAACCTGAGTGGATTCCTACCTTGTTGGTAGAAGAGTGGACGTACCCAAGTTGTTTGGGGAACCACTATAAATTCCTTGTGTCGTCTGGATTGCTTTATTTAATTACTTGCATTGTGGCTGTAATTAGATCTTAACTAGGTTTGCTAGTTGCTGTTTAGATTTCCTAGCCTTAACTGTAATTACAGTTGACTGCCTCTTTGTGCACAACACTTGTGTTAGGCTCTAAGGTTTAATCTCAAATATCTATAACTTTCATTCCGCATTTAACTCCAAGGGAGTTGAGTAGAAAGTCAACTTTGCTAGTGCAATTTTTGATTACTCTATTCACCCCCCTCTAGAGTAGTATTTATCCCTTCTCTTTCAAATAAGCCTAGCCTTGTTTCTAACAATCACTCCATGGGCATCAAGCTTGTTTATGAATACCCATTTGGTTCCAATGACTGGGTAGTCTTTTGGTCTTGGAACCAAATCCCAAACTCTACATCTCTCAAACTAATTGAGCTCTTCTTGCATTGCATTGATCCAGTGGGGATCTTGCTCTGCATCAGTTATGGATTGAGGCTTAATTTGAGAGAGGAAACATGCATGCATCAAGTCATGGTTGAGTTGATGCCTTGTCTGTATACCTACTGTTATGTCTCCAATCACTTGGGATCTGGGGTGATCCCTTAGTGTGACAAGATCAGTAGGTGGAGTTGGTTCAACCACAACATTTTGAAGGAATTCCTCTTGTGGAATAACCTCTGTTGTTGTAGGAAGTTCAGCAATTTCCACAGTTTCTTCATCACTTTCTTCATTGACTTGTTGAGAAGGATGAGATACAACTTTGGGGGTAAAGTGTAATCCATCCAATTCCTCACACAACTTGTGTACCTGCAAGGAGTCTTTGGTAGAAATCTCTTTCTCCTTATAAAACATATTAGCCTCATCAAATGTAACATGCATAGATTCCTCTATTTTCATTGTGGATTTATTAAATACCCTATATGCTTTCCTGACTTGGGAATATCCTAGAAAAATTCCCACTACAGCCTTTGCTTCAAACTTTCTAATATGCTTTTTGTCATTATTATGAATATAATATACACAACCAAAAACTTTAAAATAATTGATTATTGGTTTCTTCCCTTTGAGTAATTCATAGGGAGTCTTATGCTTTAGTTTGTGTATTAAACTTCTGTTCAGGACATAGTTTGCTGTGCTCACTGCCTTCGCCCAATAGGATAGGGGCATGTAAGCATCTGCAAGTAATGTTCTTGTAGCTTCAATGAGTGTTCTATTTTTCCTTTCAGCTACCCCATTTTGTTGAAGAGTTTTAGGAGCTGAGAAACAGTGCCTGATACCTTCCTTCTCATAGAACTCATGCATAAGAAGAGACTCAAACTCTGTACCATGATCACTTTTGATCAATGCAACATGAGTAGAGTACTCAATCTGTATGGTCCTGAGAAAATCTGTAAGAACCTTGAAGGTATTTGACTTAGATCTCAGAAAGAATACCCAAGTAAACCTGGAAAAGTCACTACAACCACTAAGGTCTAAGCTTTCCCTCCTAGGCTTTGTACAGCCACAGGTCCAAAAAAGTCCATATGTAGCAAGTACAATATCCTAGGTGAATCACTCTTATTAATGGATTTGAAGCTAGATTTAGTTTGCGTGCTTAGTTGACAAGCCCTGTAGAGGCCTTCCTTCTTGTAGGGGCCAGAAGGTAAACTTCTAACAAGGTTGTCCTTAGATAGCCTAACAATGTTTTTAAGATTTACATGTCCTAATCTTTTATGTCATAAGTCATTTTGACTACTAACTATATTGAGCAGACATATGTCTGAAGTAACAGAATGAAAATTTACTAGGTATATATTTCCTTGTCTACTTCCAATTAAAACAGGTTGATTTTCTTTTGAAGTAATAATATAGGAACTAGAGTTGAATGATACCTGATAACCTTCATCACATAGTTGGCTTATAGAGATGAGGTTATGCTTCAGTCCACTTACATATGCAACTCTTTTGAAATTTACTGCTCCAATTTTGACCTTGCCATAGCCTTCTGTTTGGCCACAATTGGAGTCACCAAAGATGACCTTTGGTCCTAGCTTTGACTTGTAATCAATCAGATTGTCCTTGCTGCCTGTCATATGCTTGGAGCAACAACTATCCAGATACCAATGTTGATTGTATGCTGGATAGGTCTTCATCTGCAAATAAGACAATTAGTTGTTCTTGACCCAGGTAACCTTGGGTCCTTGTTGATTTTCATAACTATAACTGGAGATGTAAGAGCATTCAGGTTGATCTTTATATACTTTAGGATGGTATCTCCTAGGTGGAATTATCCATTGAGTGAAGGGGTTAAAGTTGTTTTTAGAATTTAAGTTTCTGTTATTAAGATCTGGGTTCGACGATCTCTTATTGGATCGTCGACCTAAGCTCGACGATGTTGGATGAGATCGTTGATCTATGCTCGAAGAATGAAAATATACATTCTTTGGGCACCAAAATCATGGATCTTTGGTCGACGAACCATACTGGTATCGTCGATCATAGATCGAAGAATGATTGTTACTAATGTTTGCGTTCAAAGATCGTTGTTCTGAGTTCGACGATCTGTTCATATATCGTCGATCTGAGTTCGACGATAATTGCTGAACATTGTTATTTTTGTTATTCTTTTGGTTATTGAGTTTATTCTTGGTTTCAATTTGTTTAAGAATCTTATTAACTTTATTTACTTGTTCAGTTTTCTTCTTTCCCTTGTCAGATATGAAGTTTACTGGTCTGGAAAGATTATTTTTCTTAATTAAGGGTGGATCACTAGTAGAGGCACCTAGTCCTAGTTTGCTATTGTTTGTCCTAGCATTTACAGTACTAGTGATATCTAATAATTGTAGACTTTTTCCATTCAGTTATTCTTCTAATAGTTTTGCCTTACTTAGTTCAGTTTTCAGAAAAGATATTTGTTTATTAACAGACATTAGTTTATTAGTCAGTTTTACATTTTTTGCAGTGATGTTGTCTAGGGTGTTTAACTTTTCTCTGAGAAGTTTGATTTCCTTCTTAGAGCTTATCAAGTCTAAGCATAAATTTGTAAATTCAAATTTAAATTCATCTGACTCAAAATCATAAGAAGCTATTACCTGATCTTCAATTGATAGAGATTCTTCATTATCTGATTCATCTATATCAGATCTGCTACTGCCTGCCTCAATAGCCATGAGGCAGACTTCCTTTGCTTTTTGCTCTTCTTCATCCTCACTGGAGCTGGAGGATGTAGATTCTTCTTTATTATCACTCCATCTGTCAGCAATAAATCCCTTGTCTTTCCTCTTTTGCTTGCTTGAGGAAGGCTTGTTGTAGTGACTCTTCCTTGAGTCCTTCTCCTTTCTTCTGTCCTTCTTCTAAGCTTCTGGACACTCAGAAATGAAGTGCCCAGGTTTCCTACAGCCAAAGCACAGTACTTCTTTAGATGGTGTTTTGTCATACCTTGGCTTATCTTCATATTTGGAGGGTTTCCTTCTGAAGTCCTTTCTAGCCATCTTGAAGAATCTCTTGGCAAAGAGACACATCAACTCTTCATTTACTGGAATGACTTCAAAGTCTTCTATAGCTTTGAAAGCTATACTGTGCTCCTTCCTAGTTGGTGCAAGAGTCTTAACTTCAGCTGCTGCTTCCCTTGCTTTTATTAGCTGCTCATAGGACTTTTATTTTCCTAGAATAAATTCTGTTGAAATCTCTGTCATGCTTCTGGCTTCTCTGATGGGCCAGATTCTTGAGTCCCATGTGCTGGGAAAGCACATTAGGATCTTGTCATTCACTTCAGTTAAAGTGAATTATTTGTCTAGAATCCTTAGCTCACTGATGATAGAGCTAAGTCTGTTGTACATTACTTCTAATGTCTCTACTTCATCCTTCTTGAAGTTCTCATACTGAGTGATGAGATTTGACCTTCTGTCTTTCCTCTCATTTGCTTATCCAGACCCCATTTGGTTCAGGGAATCCCAAATCTCCTTAGCTGATTGACACTCAGCAACCTTTTGAAATATTTCATCAGACATGGTTTGAGCCAGTATGTTCATGGCTTTGGCATCAGGTATCTTAGCCTTTTCCTGTGCGTCTGTCCATCCAGGGGGTGGGACTGCACTCAAGTTAGTTGATGCAGTTGAGGTTGAAGCCACTGGAGCTGGTGTCCTGTTAAGATAGAATTAAATATATCTTCATCAGTATAGTTCATATAAAGCTTAATTCTTGCCTTCCAGATTGTGAACTTGGACAAGTTGCACACTAGAGGTATGGTGCTTGCATATTCTTTGTTCTGTGCCATGCTATATATATAAATCTAGTAAAAATAAAGAACAGATCTTAACTTAGGATCTTTGGTTCAAGGGTTTAGCTTGTACAACCAAAAGAACCTCCTCTGATACCAATTAAAAGTTAGAGTTTGATCTGATATACTCTAGAGGGGGGGGTGAATAGAGTATGTAGGTATAATTTAACTCTTTTCTAGAACTATAAGAAGTACTCCTAACCTTGGATACTATATCAAAGAAACCAAAGAGAAATAAGTGTAAACACAGAAAGACCTAAATATCACAGCCACAGCAAGAACAAAAAGAAAAAGGGGAAACCAGATGACACAAGAATTTATAGTGGTTCCCCAACCTGGGTACGTCTACTCTTCAACCACCCTTGTAGGAATCCACTTAGAGTTTTGATCAGGTGCCTGACACCAATGAGCTTTTGATCAGGTGCTCAACACCAAACCTCAAGTCTTTTGATTAGGAGACTTGCAACCAAGAATCACTTTTGAAGGGAGATGACAACCCTTTTTATAGTGGGGGGTGAGAGAATAATTGTGTCTTCTCTTTCTCAATTCAAACAACTGAGAAGACTTGTGGATTTGATGGTAGCAAAAGCTCCCCCTGAGATGTTGCTTGTTCGCGATGATGGAAGCTTTGCTGCAGGGTGATAGGCCTTCAAGCTTTCAATCTTGACAAGAAGAACTTCAGGAACTATTTTGACAGATGCAGTATATGTTGTCCTTCAGAGAGTTCCTGAGAAGAAGACTCTTGATTTGGATGGTTGTTCTTCTTCTTCAGAATTGTTCTTCTTCTTGTCTAGCTGCTATTAATTCTTGACAAATCGACCTTCAATCTCAAGAATTCTATATATCTGTTGATTATTTTCTGTATTGTATCTCTATCTATATCTAGAAGGGAAAATCAATGTTTTTTATATTTCCCGTGAAGAAGTCCATTTGAATTTTAAAATTCTTCTACAATTAATGCTGGCGGCCTTGGAATATTTTTGGCATTGATTTGTTTCCCCAACTGTCCCTTATAAAAACGACAGGCAATAATTGTAACATCCCATTTCCAACTAGACCCCTAGAGGTGGTTTTGTCATAACAGAACCCTAGGAAACCCAAGAATTGAAGTCTTTCGACCAAGATTTCGAGTCACGGGTTGGTCACTCCCGTGACCGACCCGTCACGCCCGAGACCTAGGGCGTGACCCCTTCGATGATCATCGACCTCAGAAAGACGATCGGCGAGCTCAGAAATTTCAACATGGGGCTGTCACGCCCGTGACCGATCCGTCACGCCCGTGACCCTTGAATGGCATTGAGTGAGCTGAGCTCACTCAATGCCATAGTCTAGATAGAGTTGAGTGATCTTAGCTCACTCAATGCCATAAGCTAGATGGCGTTGAATGCACAGACGACACTCAACGCCATCTTAAGTAGACTGGATGGCGTTGAGTGCCATAAACTATACAGCATTGAGTGCACGGACTGTACTCAACGCCGTTTGCTGATGCCTGGAATGGCATTGAGTGAGCTGAGCTCACTCAACGCCGTAGTTGGATGGCGTTGAGTGAGATGAGCTCACTCAACGCCATAAGCTAGACGGCGTTGAGTGCATATACTGCACTCAACGCCACCTTGAGCAGGCTGGATGGCGTTGAGTGAGCAGATCTCACTCAACGCAATAATCTGGATGGCGTGTAGTGAGTTGAGCTCACTCAACGACATAGTCTGGGAGGGCCATTCTGGATGGCATTGAGTGAGCAGATCTCACTCAACGCCGTATCCGGGATGGCGTTGAGTGAGCAGAGCTCACTCAATGCCGCAGCATGGATGGCGTTGAGTGAACAGAGCTCACTCAAGGCCATTTTACTTAGAGTTTTTCTGGCAGATTTTGGCTGTGTGCTGGTTCAGCTGAACCGGGCCGGTCTAGGAAGTGAGCCATTTTCTCTTATTAAGACTGAATTAAGTCTTATTTAAATTAAAAGGTTGATTGGTCAAGTCAAGCATGCCACGTGGACCGACGGTTTTGCAAATAAGAGCAGTTTCGGCCATGGCCGAGAACCTGCTCTCATGGCCATCAATGACACTTGATGCCGTGGCCTTTCTCCCTCCTCTCTCTCCACGGGTAGATCTTAGCCTTCTTTAGGATTAAGAATCGGGCTCAACGGAGCCCGATCAGAAGAGCTCCTCTTCCCTTTTTCCTGTAAAAAAAAGGCTAGTGCTCGGGTTCGCCGGATTCCGCCTCTCCAGCGGCCGCGCCGCCGCCCGGCGATGGCCACCACCTCAATGGAGGTGGTGGTGGCGGTGTCTGGACAGGGAGGAGGCTGGATGGCCGGCGGAAGCATCTAGAATGCACTCCAGGTCGGTCTAATCTCAGCCCTTGGCTGGAAGAAGAATTCCCAGCTCTGTTGGATCTGCTTCAAGATCTGTACTGTTTATTTAATTTGTTTCTTTTATATGAATTTTCTGTATTCAAATAACACCCACATTAGAAAATTTATGAAAAATACCTAGAAGCTCTATATGAGGAAATGGTCAACATACAATTTGTAGCCCTATGGGTCTACTTTATTTTAAAATTGATTTGGGTCAATTTGGTCAACTGGTTTTACCAGGGCACCTCTTTTTGTGGGATCTAAACCTAGAGCTAGGTAGAGACTAAAAGGTGTGCCCACTCTTCATCCCTTGACCAATTGATCTGAAATTTTGGCAAGGAGTCTACCCAAGCTATACCTAGGTCCTGTCCAAAAATGGAAATTTTTGGAGAATGTTTTTCTATAGTTTTTAGAAAAATTTAATAATCTTAGAGTAAATTAATTAGATGGCTTAATACATCCAAACCCTCCCAAATTTTGGTGAGTGGTCACAGGGTTCATCATGAGACTCTGTGTAATTTTTCATCTCATTTGGAGATGTTTTAGATTGGAAATGGACAAACTTAAGCCTTGCCCTATAAAGGGTTTTTTAGGTCAAAAGTGCACTTTGAGATGGAAGTGGCTAGATCACCTCAATAGAGTCTGAGATTTTGCCATTGACTAGGCATGATGCCTAGCACCCCCTCATGAATTTTGAGGTGGTTTGGGGTAGATTTACCCTAGGACCCAAGGCCAAACCCTAAGGATGGTTCTTGGTGGGTTGTGAAGGGCAAGTGGTCAAATGACCTGGTTATGATCTTAAACTTGGTAGATAGAATTCTAGGGTTGCTAGAATCCTCTTGTAGAAATTTAAATGGATTTTAAAGTAAATAAGTCCCTCAAAACCCTAACCCTAGTTTAGGGCACAAAGCTTGTAGAGATAGAAAATGTCACTAAAACTCACTAAACAGTGATGAGATTTGGGTAGAGTAGTTTTTAAGGTTAGTACAAGCTCTGCAGATTTTATTATGAATTTAGGATCATTATGTTGGATACTTCATTAACAATTTAGTAGTTTGTATTATTTGCTTAGAAATTTATTATGGAGAAAATACTTTCTCTAAATCGATGAAATTTAGGTAGAGAACTTTTATTATGTTTTTAAAGCTCTTTGAATTTTTATGGGATTTTTAGAAGTTTAATTCTAAGGCTTGCTGCATTAAGTGTTGTTTCCCATGAAAACTTAATTAAATCTATTTTGGTGTCTAGAAATCCTGTAAAATTATGATCTTTGCACAATGACCTTTTCAGTACCATATTAATGTTCAGTGATTTTTTCTATAATTTTATGATGAGTAAGTTCAGTACTTCCTTCTTTACATAGGATTAATGAGATTATAATTGATAAATTAATTAGAGGCTAAATACTTGCTATAAAATCATGAAAATTAGTATTTGATGATACCTTGCTATTATTTAATGATCATAATTTTTGGGTGGCCATTACTTGAGAAAATCATTTAGTTCATGTTGAAAATTACCCATGGCCAATCTTTTGGAAAATATAATAAATATCAGATTTATTAGGAAAATTATAAATATCTAGATTTAGGCTAATTATATCATGATAGACCTCCTGTTGGAACACCCTATTACTAATTTGGGTAAGGATCACTATGCTTGTCTTAGGAATCCCAGTTGACCTAGTTGTATAGTTGAGAAGGTCAATATTAGAATGAGTCTAGGGCTTAGAACTTAGGTTTGGAGCTGCCCCCAGGACCATTCCAAGATCAAGGTTGAAGAGCTAATTCTAAGGCAATTTTCGTCGAGCTCAGGTCGACGAATTGTCGATCTCTGTTCGACGCTCTCTGAGCTCAACTTCAATAAATCGTCGAACTCCGGTCGACGATCTTCGAGCTCAGATCGACTATCTGCTTTTGGCTAGCTTCTGCTTAGTCATCGAACTCCCCTCCACTATCCACCTCAGAGGAATTCCATCCTCTCTTTTCCTATTCAACCTTCACCCTACCATCCTTCTCACTTATAGATGATTCCTTCATGGATGATTCACCCTCTACTCCTCCTGAGCCACCCTCAACTTCCTCCTTTCAACAAATGCTCCATGACATTCTCTCTCAACCCTCCTTCACACCCTCTCTTACTTCCCCTATCTCCACCTCAACCTCCTCTATCGCCATAATTCCATCTTCTGAACCAACCATTCCCTCTCCACCTTCCTCCACATTTTCAGTTTCAGCCACCATCCCTCCATCCAACTTTGCTCCTACCTCTGCTCAAGCCCCACTTGAGCATGTGGATCTTCCTAGTTTGGCAGACAGGCTGTTTGAGTTGCTAGCTCCCAAGCTGGCATCTCTACTGGAGTCTTCCCTGGCTCCACTCCTGAAGCAAGTCCAAGAGCTGTCTACCAAGCTTGCCTCCCTTTCCTCCTCCCTGGCTATCCCTTCTTCTGGGTGCCTTGATTCACCTCTCTCTGAACCAAGGCAGGGGGGATGCCTTATGAAGAAGTGGATGTGCCAGCTGCTGATCATATGTCTGCTCCAGCTCCAGCTCTTGGATGTGCTTTTGCACTGAATCTGTAGAGGCTGCTATCTATATTTGATACAGTCCATTTCAGCTGTCTGCCTACAACTCCTGCTGAAGATTTGTCTAAGGCCATTGTGCCTGTATCTATCTGTGATCCCAGCCATATTGATTCCTACATCAAGTCCTGGAAGGCTGTGGATATCTCTGATGCTGCTATTAAGGCCACTGTGCCTCTTTCTGTTGAAATTGCTGCTGCTGCTACTGCTGACATAGAGATGATTCCAGCAACTGATGCTGATGAAATTGCTGTTGAGACTGCTGATGAAGAGCTTGCCTCATACTTAGTAGATCCCACTCTTGCTGCTCCTGCTCTAGTGTCTGCTGCTGATTCTGTCTGCTCTGCTGCTGCTCTCTCTCCTCCTGCTCCTGCTGTTTCTACAAAACTTAAAGCTCAAGAAGAGCATATCAGAAGAATTGATGATCTGTATGATCAACCTCAAAGTTCTGAGAGTGATCAGTACAGGACTGATTCTGATGATTCTGCTAGCACTATTGCTAAGAAGAGAAAAGCTAGAAGTAAAGCAATGATGTCAGTCCCTCCTGCCAAAGCCAAAGACTCCAATGATATTCCATACTACATCCTGCATGACTGCCCCATCTCTGAGCCATGGATGAAATACTCCAAGAATCAACAGAAAGATATGAAGAAGAAGAGGAAGCTAGATAAATATGAAAAAAGATCTTCTCAATATCAGCCTCCTCCTCCTCCTCCTCTAGATTCTGGCTCAGGCTCAACCCCTCAAGCTCCAGTTTCCAGACACAGTTCTTCCCAGTATTATCAAAGATCCTATCAAAGGGGACAACATCAAAGGGGATATCAATCCAGAAGAGATCAATTAAGAGGAAGCCAGAGAGGGCATAAAGGGCAAGTTCACTCTGACCCTTCTTCAGGTCCTTTCCCTTACAAGCTGAAAGACACAATTGTCTCCAGGACTCCTTCTACTGATTCTGAAATCATCAACAGATATGAACCTCCTATTCCTTTTGAAGATCCTGAGAACAACCCTGTGTCCTGGACAGCCAGAATGAAAGAATTGGCTGCCCTTGATCAAATAAAAAAGGCCAGAGAATAAGGCAAGGATACTTCAAACATAACTACTTTATCAGAGCAGAGAAAGAAAGAACTAGAGAGATATGCATCAAGGAAATTCTTCAATCCAGAAGAATATATGAAGCTGCACCCTGAGGCTATTGTTCCAAGGCCCAAATCTCAAACTTCTCTAGGTGCAGAGGATGACAGAAGGTCAAAGAAAGAAAGTCAGAATCCTAATAGAGAAATTTTATTTAAAAAGGGAACTGAAAGGAAGTGAACTGTGTAAGCTAAACATTTCATCCATCTTTGGATATCTGCTGCTATTTATCTGTGCTTTGCTACTATATATCTTCTCTGCAATTTTGTATTAGCTTCTGTATTGTTGTATGCTTTTTATTCCCTATGATTGTCTGTAAATAGTAATCCTAACCCAAATAGGGGGAGATTGTTGGAACACCCTATTACTAATTTGGGTAAGGATCACTATGCTTGTCTTAGGAATCCCAGTTGACCTAGTTGTATAGTTGAGAAGGTCAACATTAGAATGAGTCTAGGGCTTAGAACTTAGGTTTGGAGCTGCCCCCAGGACCATTCCAAGATCAAGGTTGAAGAGCTAAGTCTAAGGCAATTTTCATCGAGCTCAGGTCGACGAATCGTCGATCTCTATTCGACGCTCTCTGAGCTCAACTTCAATAAATCGTCGAACTCCGGTCGACGATATTCGAGCTCAGATCGACTATCTGCTTTTGGCTAGCTTCTGCTTAGTCGTCGAACTCCCCTCGACTATCTTCTAGCTCAGTTCGACGATCCCTCCTTCAAGTTATTTCTCAGGTCGGTGAGCTCGGTTCGACGATCTTCGAGCTCAGATCGACGTTTTCTGTCTGCTTGTCTCATTTCATCTCTGAGCTCAGTTCGACAATCGTAGAGCTCAGATCGACGTTTTTTTAGAGAGATCGACGCTTTCAGGAATTCAAATGCTGTTGTTCTTTGGAATGTTTTTGAATATTATCAGCATTTATGTCAGAAGATCTCCCAGCCGTTTGTCTTTATTCTGGAGCAAGTTTCAAGGAATTATTCAGAGAATGTTTGCTGGACTTTCCTCTAGAAGACAAGACTCTTTTTGGAAGACATTTATGACTCCCAACGGCTAATTTGGACAAGGAAACTTCAGAAAAGTTCAATTCCTCTCTTCTGTGTTTTTAAGATATACAAAATACACAAGAGAAAAAATAATACACAGATTGATAAGAGAGAAAGTAAACACACAGAATAGAGAATACTGATAGCAGAAGAACAACAGAAGAACTGTGACTTCAAAAATCTTCTTGCTGACTGAAAAGTGTTCACAATCTCATCTCAGAACTCCAGACACCTAATTTTTCAGCCTTCTTGCTGAAACCCTCCTTTGCTGGAGATCAAAGTTCTGAAGACCTATCACCCTAGAGCAAAGCTTCTTTTCCTGAACCTTTCTACATCTCAGGGGGAGCTTTGACATCATCAATCCACTTGTGCTTCTCTCATTTGATTGAGAACAGAGAAGACACCCTTCACTCTTATTTTTCTTTTCCTGCTGTAAAAGGGTTCTTGAACTCCCTTCAAAAGTTCTGTCTGGTTCTGAGAGCCTTGTCAAAACTCA
The DNA here is from genome assembly GCA_039513925.1 of Platanthera zijinensis. Lineage (NCBI taxonomy): Eukaryota > Viridiplantae > Streptophyta > Magnoliopsida > Asparagales > Orchidaceae > Platanthera > Platanthera zijinensis. The sequence goes on from CM077094.1 coordinate 35,273,272, forward strand.
GTGGTAGCAAGACACCTTATCAAAAAATCTAGTTTTAGTTTTTGGGCACCTTATCAAAAGCTCATTGGTGTCAGGACACCTGATCAACTCATCCTGAGTGGATTCCTACCAAGGGTGGTAGAAGAGTGGATGTACCCAGGTTTTTGGGGAACCACTATATTTCCTTGTGTCTTCTGGTTTGTTTGTGTGATTTGTCTGCTGTGTGCTGTGCTCTTTACTTCTTGGTTTTTAACCTCTTACTAGCACTCTACACTATATCATAAATTGAATTTTATATGTGCTGTTTATTTCAACTGTGAAAAATTATTTTAAAATACTCTATTCACCCCCCTCTAGAGTTGAGATAGATCTTACCCTCACTTTCACCTCCAGTAAATTTTATAGGAGATTTTGTACAACCCCATATTCGCTGGGTAGAACCCAGAAGCTTCAGTGGTCTGAGTTGGGCTAGCCTCAGGCTAGCCCAAGGGCAAATCAACAGATTTCCTGCTTCTTAAGGAGCTCCCGCCTAGCTGTAGGCGAGACCCTTCGCGCCAGGCTTCAGGGTTCAGGCTGGACGAGCTTCTGCCTTGAGGGAGCTCCCGCCCAGAGTTAGGCGAGAGGGCATTGGGTGAGCCTTCAACGACAATGGCATTAAGACCACCAAGGGCGAGAACCTTCTTGGCCGGAGCTCTCGCCAAGGTAAGCTCAATTGGGACCCGGCGAGAGCCTTCTCGGCCGGAGTTCTCGCCAGGTGGGACCATGTGGTAGGGCCTGGCGCCTAGGAAAAGATTATTTTATTATTTCACTATCCTCGGGTAAAATTACCTATATGCCCCTGGGATGACAGCGGAATTCGGCTATTGGCAGACCCGTCAGGGGTATTTCAGTACTTTCATGTCAAGGGAAGGCTATAAATAGACCCATAAGGGCTCTTTGGAAAACAGGCTTTCATTATTCTCAAACTCTAGTTCTTTTTGAAGAGCTCCCAGCCCAACATTTGGCTTTGGAGGGGAAGCTCTCAAAGATCTTTCGGGTGTGAGGTGGGACCTCCCTGCTGAGGCTTTGGGTCAGTCTTAGGACCTTAGCAGCCAGTCAAGGGTCGAGGTTTGAGAGAAGTAGGCGTCGGCTGCACCCTGGTTTGTGAACATTCGTTGAGGTCATTTTTGGCTTCAACAGTTCTAGTGCGGTGAGCGTGGAAGCAGTCGGTGCAAGAAAATCCTGAGTCAAGTCCCATGGCAGGAGATGAAGGTGAAGGATCTGGCGCAGGAGGATACCCCACCTTGGGAGAGGAAGACACAAGAAAGACGTTAGAGGACTTCAGGCGAGAGGTCCTGCAGACGATCAACTTGGCCTTCTCGGTAAGGAATCAGTGGGAGATGCCGCAGGTTCCAGTGGAGGTGGTCCCGCTGTTAGGAGAGAACGCCTCGGGGCAGCGCCCCGGGAAGGATGTCCCGGTGGAGGCAAGAGAGAGGGATGTGACAGCGCGAGAGCTCTTCCCTGGCCAGCGTCCCGGAAAGGAAGTTCCGTTGGATCTGGGCGAGAGGGAGGCGGCAGTGCGGGAGCTTTTCCCCGGGCACGGTCTGGCGGATCGGTCCAGCCAGCCGAGGTCGTGGGACGTGCCCTCTCGACAGGCAGGGGGCGAGACCCCTTTTAGTGAGCTCATTATCTCGGCTCCAGTGTCGGAGGGGTTCCGGGAGCCGGATATTACCTACTACACCGGGAAGGATGACCCGGTTCAGCACGTGCAGTGGTTCGAAGATGTGGTGTCGATCAGGCAAATGTCGAATGCCTTCAAGTGTAGGATTTTTGCCATCACTCTGAAAGAGAAGGCCAGGGACTGGTTCCACCAGTTGTCGGCGAGCTCAATCTACAGCTTTGAAGATCTGCGCAGGGGTTTTCTGTTGCGGTTCTCGACTTCGAAGAAGCGGAAGAAGGAGGCTGAGTGCTTGTATATAGTAAGGCAGAGGCCAGAGAAGACGTTGGGTCATTACGTTGATCGGTTCCAAGAGGAGATTCTCCTAGTCCAAGAGGTCCCGGGGTACGCACTGATGCTTGCCTTCACCCTGGGGCTGAGGCCGGGATTTTTTAGCATGGAGTTGAAGAGAGTGCCCCCTCTCTCTTTTGAGGAGCTCATGGAGAGGGCGGCAAAGGAGATAGACTTCGAGAGGGCAAACCCTGCGTTTGCGAGGAAGTTGGCCAGGTTGGAAGAGGATGATGTGAAGGAGCCGACAGCGGGAAGACAGAGAGAAGTGAGGGAATAGAGGGAGCAGAGGGAGCCAAGAGAGGATAGGAGGAGAGAATAACCTCGAGGGCAGGGGCAGCAGCATGGGGGGCCAGGGAGATGAACACCCGATTGGGTTGGAGGCCTCAGGAAGGTCGTCCCCAGGGCCAAGGGGGTCTTCAGGGAAGAGATAATTACCGGGAGCAGAGAAGGCTTGAGCAGGGAGGATGGAGGCAGTGACCGAGGGGTCACTTCCCACCACCGCAGGAGGCCATGGAGGTGTGTAAGAAGCGAACTAAAATAAGCCGGAAATGGTATAACTGAAATTTTATTCTCAGAAAAAGGTATCTATTACAAAGGTATGGCCTCCCTTATATAGAATGGAGGAGAGAAGAGAGAATACAAATAAGAGATGTGGGACTAAAACTATACAAAAGAATCTGGGCGGCTAGAACAACAGACCGGAACAAGCCGCGCGGTTAGACAGAAGGGCTAACCGCTCGGCCACTGCCAGAGAGAGAGAGACAAGCCGCCAAGTGAGACCGTTAGACCGCCCGGTCTCCTAGTCACCAGTAACAGACCGCTAGACCGCTTGGACCTCAGACCTCAACGCAGCAACCAACCCGCTGGAGGCAAACCGCCAGACCGCCCGGTCAATAACCCGCCAAGCCAGACCGACAGACCGCCCGGTCTCAACTTCAACACTCCCCCTCAAGCTGGAGCATATATGTCGATCTTGCCCAGCTTGTCACATATATGAAGAAATGAGGCGGATACTGGCTTGGTGAAGATGTCAGCCAGCTCTTTTTCAGACGTGACGAAGGGAGTGCAAATTTGTTCCTTCAGAATCTCTTCACGAATGAAATGACAGTCGACCTTAATGTGTTTGGTTCTCTCATGGAAGACTGGATTTTTGGAGATATATATAGTAGCCTTGTTGTCACAGAACATAGGTAGAGGATGGTTGTAGACCTCTCCTAAATCCAACATGAGAGCCCGTAGCCACTTTAGCTCGCAAGTGGTCGATGCCATACTCCGATACTCTGCTTCAGCACTGGACCTGGAGACAACAGATTTCTTCTTGCTCTTCCAACTTACCAGATTGCCCCCAACAAAGGTACAGAAACCGGAGGTAGACTTGCGGTCCCCTTTGTCATCCGCGTAACTCGCATCTGAGTAAGCTTCAACCCTCAGATGATCATTCTTCTGAAAGAGCAATCCTTTCCCAGGGGCTGCTTTGACGTACTCCAAGATCCGCAAGGCGGACTGTAGATGGCACTCCCTGGGAGCTTGCATGAATTGACTCACCTTGCCCACAGCATAGGAGATGTCGGGCCTAGTCACAGTGAGGTATATGAGCTTACCAACTAGACGCCTGTACCGCGAAGCATCTGAAATAAGAGGCGAATCATCTGTCCAGGTTTTGTCTTCTCCAACAGCCATGGGACATCGGGCAGGTTTGGCCCCAGTCAATCCTGCTTCTTTTAAAATATCAAGAGCATACTTACGCTGAGAGAGGACTAAAGAGTTGGGCTTCCGAGAGATTTCGATCCCAAAAAGTACTTCGGAGAACCCATATCTTTCGTGACTAGATGTTGGCGAAGATGCCGCTTTGTCAAGGCTACCCCTTCCTGGTCATCACCAGTGAGAAGAATATCATCCACATATACTGCAAGAACCACCAGTCCCGAAGAGGTTTTGCGAATAAATAGAGAGTGATCAGCAGCGCTGCGAGCAAAACCAACGGCCGCCACGATGCCGCTGAATTTGTCAAACCAAGCTCGAGGGCTCTGCTTGAGGCCATAGATTGCCTTCTGTAGCCGGCAGACTCGTGTCTCCCCCTGAGCAACATACCCTGGAGGTTGCTCCATGTAGACGGCCTCCTGAAGATCACCATAAAGGAAGGCATTCTTGATATCCAGCTGGGAAAGGGGCCAGTCTTTGTTGACTGCCACAGAGAGAAGGACCCGTATAGTGCTGAGACGAGCCACGGGAGAGAAGGTGTCAAAGTAATCAACCCCATAGGTTTGAGTAAAGCCCTTAGCCACCAGACGAGCTTTGTAACGGTTGACAGTGCCATCTGGGTCAAACTTGACTACAAAGACCCATCGACAGCCAACAACATCTGTATCAAGAGGAGGAGGGACAAGAGTCCAGGTACCCCGCTCTGTGAGGGTCGCCATTTCCTCATCCATGGCCAGCTTCCAGTGAGGAATGGCAAGGGCCTCCTGGTAGGAACGAGGTGTGGTAGTAGCAGAGATAGCCAGCGCAAAGGCCCTGCGAGAAGGGGTAAGACGATCATATGAAACAACAGCAGCAAGGGGGTGTAGGGTACACGTCCACACCCCTTTGCGAAGAGCTACAGGAAGATCCAGGTCGGCGGGCTCCTCGGCATCCAGAGCATCCGTGGCAGAGAGAGCTGGCCCGGGAGGAGAGAGCGACGGCAGCGGAGATGAGGGAGATGGAGGCGGAGAGAGAGGAGTGGGCGGAGACGGAGGAGGAGCGGATATCGCAGTAGGAGACGAGGGAACGAACGGAATAACGGGAGAATCCGAGGTGGGAGGAAGAGAAGAGGAGTCATCCGAGAAGTAGGAGGCATTCTCGAAGAAGGTAACGTCAGCGGAGACAAACTGTTTACGAAGAACAGGATCAAAGCAGCAGTAGCCTTTCTGAGTGACCGAGTACCCCAGAAAAACACATTTGGTGGAGCGAGGGGAGAGCTTATCACGGGTGGCAGATGGGACATGCACAAAAGCAGTGCACCCAAAGATTCGGAGAGGGAGAGGAAAAGGCTCCTTGCCAGGATAAAGGATGGAAAAAGGGGTTTTTCCCTGAAGAACGGAGGAGGGAATGCGATTGATGAGATAGCAAGCAAGAAGAACAGCATAGCCCCAATATGAGCGAGGGACATGCATTTGAGTCATTAATGTGCGAGCAACATCGAGGAGGTGACGGTTTTTGCGCTCCGCCACCCCATTTTGTTGGGATGTATAGACACAACTTGTCTGATGAATAACGCCATGTTGAACACAGAAAGAGGTAAAAGCATGACTTAAGTATTCTTTTGCATTATCAGAGCGAAAAGTTTTAACACTAACACCAAACTGATTTTTGATTAAATGATAAAAGGAGGTCCATACATTAAAAAGTTCAGAGCGATCTCGTAAGAGATACACCCAAGTACATCTAGAAAAATCATCAATAAAAGTTACAAAATAAGAACTACCCCGACCAATAGTAAGGGTAGGAGCAGGTCCCCAGATATCGGAGTGGACTAGATCAAACGGACGGGTAGAGCCCCGACCTTGCTTCGGCGGGAAGGAGGAACGATGATGCTTGCCTAGTTGACATGCTTCGCAGTGGAGAGGAGTAGTGGAGGGAGGGAGGTGGGGCAGAAGCTGATGCAGAAGCCGTGGTGGAGGATGACCGAGACGGAGATGCCACTGGAGAAGATCCGTACAAGAAGAAGAGAAGGCGGACAAAGCGGAAACGTTGTCGAGGAAGTAGAGGCCGCCGCTCTCAGTCCCAGTAGCAATCGTCCGCTGGGAGCTCGGATCCTGAAAAGAGCAAGAAGAAGGAGTAAACGTTACAGAACATTGAAGCTGCTTGCACAAAGAAGTAACCGATAATAGATTGCACGGAAACTTGGGCACATAGAGAGTGTCCTCTAGCCGAAGGGACGGAGTAACATGAACCACTCCCGACCCATGAACCGGGGAGGGAGAACCGTCTGCAATGAGGACCGGGGGCAACCGATCATGCTGTTCGAGGAGAGAGAAGCACTGAGGATTGCCCGTCATATGATTAGTAGCACCGGAGTCGATAAGCCATTTACCTTGAGTGACTACATGGGCACTACCTGATGATGTGACCACGGAAGCAGACGGCTTGGAAGAAGAGGCGGAAGAGTCACCCGAGGGGCGAAGATGGGGATGTTTTGTCCAGCAGCGGTCAAGAGTGTGTCCGGTGCGGCCGCAGTGAGAGCAGAGATAGCGGGAAGAAGGACGTCCGCCAGACTGATGACTGCGGCTACCAGAGCCACTCCGCTGAGTTTGATGAGCATAGTTATCCGGAGGAGAAGGAGCGGGTAGAAGCGGGCGCTGAAGGAGAGAGGTGACAGCGGCGATGCGAGCAGCGGTGGCATCTAAGGTAGGAGATTCCGCCTCACCCAGAATTTGTTGGCGGATCATGTCATAAGTGTCAGGAAGACGGAGCAGATAACACACAACCAGAAGCTCCTGGAAGTGCTTGTGTTGTTGAGCCAGATCCGCAGAAAAGGGGCGATTCTGAAGAATCTCAGCCCCAAGAGCTTGAACTTGTTGGTAGGCAGCAGCAGGAGACAAGGTAGGGCGGGCAAAGAGGTCCGCATACAACGTATAGATGCGGGACGTCTGAGCCCCTTTGGAATACAAAGCAGCAAGATGAAGCCAAGCGGCCTTCACCGTCTCATCATGACGGATGAAGGGAAGGCATTCATCGGATAGACTGTTAGCGAGCCAAGTACGCACAAGAGCGTCACTCGCATCCCAGTCATCAAAGAGAGGGGAAGTGGTAGGAGGAGGGTCATCAACGAGATGGTGGCGTTTGCGTTGCGAGCGAAGGAGAAAGGTGAAAGAGACGCTCCAATCCGGGTAGTTGGAGCCGACAAGCTTGGAAACGATGCCAAGGTTCCCGGAAGGAGTAGGAGGAGGAGCCGGATTGGCTACAGGGGTGGTGGCAGGAGTGGTGGCAGTAGAAGCATCAGAAAGAGCCATAAGAGCAAACAACAGGAAGCCGCGCGGTTAGAAAACAGGCCGCGCGGATAGGCAGAAGAGGAACTGCAGCGGTCAGGATGTCAGACACCAGCGGCCAGAGAGACCACGACCAAGCCGCAGTAACAAACACAGGGGAAGAAGTCGAGCGGCAAGCAGACAGTCCGCTCGAACAGAAGCACAAGAGAAGGCAAGGCACACGGCAATAGGTCGCGGCGAACTAGGCAACAGATCGCAGTGAACAAGGCAACAGGTCGCGCACACAGAGGGCAACGACAAGGAGACCGCGCGGACAGGGCGCAAGCCGGAGAAGCAAGCCGCGCAGACAGAGAGAAGTACAGAATCAGGAGGAAAGGATCGATGGCTCTGATACCATGTAAGAAGCGAACTAAAACAAGCCGGAAATGGTATAACTGAAATTTTATTCTCAGAAAAAGGTATCTATTACAAAGGTATGGCCTCCCTTATATAGAATGGAGGAGAGAAGAGAGAATACAAATAAGAGATGTGGGACTAAAACTATACAAAAGAATCTGGGCGGCTAGAACAACAGACCGGAACAAGCCGCGCGGTTAGACAGAAGGGCTAACCGCTCGGCCACTGCCAGAGAGAGAGACAAGCCGCCAAGTGAGACCGTTAGACCGCCCGGTCTCCTAGTCGCCAGTAACAGACCGCTAGACCGCTTGGACCTCAGACCTCAACGCAGCAACCAACCCGCTGGAGGCAAACCGCCAGACCGCCCGGTCAATAACCCGCCAAGCCAGACTGACAGACCGCCCGGTCTCAACTTCAACAAGGTGGGAAGAGGAAGAGGAAGAAGAGTTCGAGGAGCCGGGAGAAGGGGAGGAGGAGAAGGAAGAGGGGGCAGGGTAGCGTTGCCCTATTGTGACTTCCATCAGGAGGAAGGTCACGCAACGGCCACCTGCCCAGAGTTTCTGGAGATAAGGGAGGCCAGAGGAGCTGGGAGGCAAGATCCGCCTGCAAGGATCGTTGAGGTGCAGAACGGAGAGGCTGAGGATAGATGTGAAGACAGGGTTGATGTGGGGACCCGGGGGGGATCAGAGTGATCCATGGTGGAGTAGGGATCGAGGCAACCCGTAAGGGGAGCCTTCAAACCATATTCCGCAGAGGGGTCGCCTCGACCTCCCTAGCTCCCCCCAGAAGAAAAGATCACCTTCTCATCCACGGATATGCCAGACTATGAAGACCCGTTCTGCAACGCGCTAGTGATCCAGACGGCGGTGGAGAACTTCACAGTCTCCCGGATACTGGTAGATAACGGGAGCTCGGTGAACGTGATCTTCAAAAAGGCCTTCGACGAGATGAGGGTGGAATGGAAAAGGGTCCTGGCTTATGATGGACCGCTTTTTGGTTTTTCTGGAGAGAGGAAGGAAGTAGGAAGAGTGGGCCTGCATGTGAGGCTTGGGGGCATCTCACGGAACTGTAGGTTCATGATCGTAGACGCCCCAAGCAGTTACAACGCCATCTTTGGCCGTTCCCTCATCATTGCCTTTCGCTGCGTCCCCTCCTCGTTTCACCAATGCCTTAAATTCATTAATGGATGGGTGCAGGTTAGGATCAGGGTGGATCTGAAGGTGGCGAGGCAGTGTTATGTGACGACAGTCAACACTGTGTCGTGGATGGCTGAGGCGGAGGAACTGGAAAGGGAGATGGCTGGACAAGAAAGAAGTGTCGAGGAGGGGGAGACGAGCCTGGAGGAGGCGTTGGAGGTAGCAGGGGAGCAAGTGGTAGAAGTGGAGGAGGCAAGCCCGCAGGAGGCCGAGGAATTAGTGATGGAGGAGGTAGTGGAAGTAGAGGAGATAAGCCTGAGAGAGGCAAGGGAAGAAGAGTAGAGGCAAGGAGAAGGCCTGGTGGAAGCGATGGAGGTTGACGAGGCCGGAGGAGAAGAGCTTGAGCATGAGGAGGCAAGGGCAGGTTGGGAGAGGTTGAGGCTGGAGCCGGCCGAGGAAGTGATAGCGATGGAGGTGCTCACTAGAGCTGGGCAGGTACATAAGGTACGGGTCAGCGGAGGCTTGAGCCTCGAGGATCAGGAGCGGATGCGAGCCTGCATCCAAAACAACATCAACATCTTCGCTTGGAGCGTGGCAGACATGCCGGGCATCGATGCGGACGTGGCTTGTCATCGCCTGAACCTGGACCCTAGGACTCGCCCCATACGCCAGAAGATGAGGGCCATCGCCACAAAGCTGGAGCAGCCCATCCGAGAGGAGGTCAAGAAGCTCCTAGAGGCAGGCTTCATCTCAGAAATCCAGTATCCTGGCTGGATCTCCAATGTGGTAATGATAAAGAAAGGGGGAGGAAAATGGCGTATGTGTATCGACTTCTCTTTATTGAATAAATCATGTCCTAAAGATTGCTACCCCCTGCCTCGAATCGACGCGCTGGTTGATTCAGCCGTCGGTTTTTCTGTTATGAGTTTTTTGGATGCTTTTTCAGGTTACCACCAGATCCGGATGCACCCTCCCGATGTCAAGGATGTCTCCTTCATCACAAGAGAGGGGTGCTTCAGCTATAAAATGATGCCCTTTGGTTTAAAAAACGCAGGGGAAACATACCAATGCATGATGGATCGGGTCTTTCAAGATCAAAGGGGAAAGAATCTAGAGGTCTATGTCGATGACCTGATGGTCAAAAGCAAGTGCGTGGATTCACATCTGCGAGACTTAGAAGAAACATTCGCCACATTGCGGAGGTTCAAGATGAGGTTGAACCACTTGAAGGGTGTCTTCGGGGCTAGATGCGGGAAGTTCCTCGGACACCTCTTGACTCCAGCGGGGGTAGAACCTAACCCTGACAAGGTTAAGGCTATCTTAGATTTGGAATCACCTCGCAGCGCCAAAGAGGTCTAGCGTCTAACCGGAAAGTTGGTCGGGCTAAGCAGGTTCCTCTCCCGGTCCGGGGATAGGTGCTCTTCTTTCTTTAAAGTGCTTTGTGGTAACCATGTGTTTGAATGGACGGTCGAATGCGAAGAGGCCTTCCAAGGGCTGAAGAGGCAACTCTCCCAAGCTCCACTACTTCAAAACCAAAGGAGGTGGAAGATCTAGCCTTGTATCTCGGGGTAGGGATAGAGGCTATGAGCTCCGTCTTGGTTAGGGAAGAAGGGAAGAAACAGCTACCCGTCTACTACGTAAGCTGAATCTTGAGAAAGGCGGAGCTCCGATACCCCATCCTAGATAAGCTGGCATATGCCTTGATCGTCTCGGCTAGGAAGCTTCGTCCTTACTTTCAAGCGCACTCAATTAGGGTGGTAACCGACCATCCCCTTCGTAAGGTCTTCGAGTGAGTAGAGCACTCAGGAAGGCTGGCAAAGTGGTCCATCGAACTCAGCGAGTTCAACATCTCTTTTGTTCCGAGACTCTCCATCAAAGCTCAGGCCGTGGTAGACTTTCTGGCATACTATGTCACTGAAGCTGAGAAAGAAGAGCCGAAGCCGCAGGAAGCGTGGAGGATGATGATCGATGGGGCCTCGGGAAAGCACTCCCTAGAAGGGGGTGTAGTGTTTGTGAGTCCTCAAGGGGTTACCATAGAACATGCGGTGGCTTTCTACTTCCCCGTAACCAATAATCAAGCAGAGTATGAGGCTGTGATAGCCGACCTTCGATTGGAAAAGGAGTTGGAGATTCAGGATGTGGAGACCTTCACCGACTCGATGGTGGTAGCATCGCAGATCCGAGGGGAGTTTGAGGCTCGGGAGCCTACCCTCGTGAAGTATCTATCCAAGGTAAGGGCAATCATCGGAGGTTTCCGTTCTTTCTCTATTCAACATATTCCCAGGGAGGAAAGCACAGCAGTTGATCGATTGGCAAAGTTTGGGCCTCGGGGAGGAGGAACCTTAACTGAACTATTCCGACCGGCAATTGAAGAAGGGGAGTTGATGGAGGTAGGTCAGAGATCCTCATGGGTAGACCCGTTGGTGACCTTCCTTACCACATGCGAGCTGTCAGAGGAGGTCAAGGATGCGAAGAGCTTCAGGTGAAAGGCAGCCTACTACCTGATGCTGGAAGGGGGCTTGCACCGGAAGATGTTGTCGGGGCTCCTTGTGAGATGTGTGACCGAGGAGGAGGCCCCAAGGATCCTAGAAGAGGTACATTCGGGAGAGTGCGGCAGTCACTCAGGAGGAAGGACGTTGGAGGCAAGGGTGATAAGGCAAGGGTATTTCTGGCAGACCTTGAGGAAGGATGCAGTTGAGTTTGCGAAGAGATGCCTAAAGTGTCAAGTGTACGCTCCCCTCCAGCTCTTGCCCACTCAAAGGCTTCGAAGCATCACGGCACCATGGCCCTTCGCCATTTGGGGCATGGATCTAGTTAGACCCTTTCCTCCAGCTAGCGGGCAGAGGAGGTTCCTCCTAGTCATGATCGATTACTTCTCAAGGTGGCTGGAGATAAAAGCTCTAGCCAAGGTTACCTCCCAGGTCATCAGGAACTTTGTTTGGGGGGAAATCATATGCAGGCATGGGCTACCCCAAGCGATAGTGACGGATAATGGTCCCCAATTTGCCAGCGAAGAGTTCATCAGCTTCTGTACTCAATTGGTGATAGACCTCAGGTTTGCCTCTATCCATCACCCCCGGAGCAATGGACAGGTGGAAGCGGCGAACAAGATCATTGTGAACTTGCTCAAGAAGAAGGTGGAAAACCTGAAGGGTAACTGGGTGGAGCAACTCCCTTCCATCCTGTGGGCCTTGCGAACAACTCTGAACACGGCCATAGGGGAGACCCCCTTCAAGCTCTCTCATGGATGTGAGGCTGTCCTCCCAGTGGAGTTCGAGGTTCGGTCTCCACGGGTCACGACCGCGGGTGAAGGAAGCGAAGCTTGGAGGTTGGGGAACGAGGAAGAGTTGCGCTTCTCGTTGGATATGGTGGAAGAGCTGTGGGATGTTGCTGCCATCAGGCAAGAAGACATCAAACGACGAATGGCCAGGTACTTCGATAAGCACATTAGAGTCAAGCAATTCGCCGAGGGGGACCTAGTGCTGAAAAAGGTCGACGCGGTAGGAAGGTCGGCCCCGGTTGGCAAGCTTAACCCCGGTTGGGAAGGGCCTTACATAGTAGAGAAGACTCTGGCAAATGGGGGTTACTACCTCCAGGATGTGGAGGGAAGGACCTTAAGCCACACCTGGAGCGATGATGACTTAAAACGCTTCTATCCGTAAGGGGAGAGAAGGATTGTAATGTTGCAAATAAATATTATCTTTTCATTGTTACCATTTAAAAACATTGACTGTCTCCAAAAATGCTATCATAATGCTTTTTTTCTTTGACCGACTATGTCTTCTAATCCTGATGGTAGAATAGGTCTGGTTGAAGGAATCTTCATCAACACCCCGAGCTCGGCTCGGCCCCAGGTAGACCCGTTGCGTAGGCTCTCATCTAGCTGGCAGGTCCGAAGGCTCTCCTGTGGGGGAGAGGTTTGGTTTGATCTTCATCAACACCTCGAGCTCAGCTCGGCCCCAGGTAGACACGCTGCGCAGGCTCTCATCTAGCTGGCAGGTCCGAAGGCTAGCCTGTGGGGGAGAGGTTTGGTTTGATCTTCATCAACACCCCGAGCTCGGCTCGGCCCCAGGTAGACCCGCTGCTTAGGCTCTCATCTTGCTGGCAGGTCCGAAGGCTCGCCTATGGGGGAGAGGTTTGGTTTGATCTTCATCAATACCCCGATCTCGGCTCGGCCCCAGGTAGACCCGCTGCGCACTCTCTCATCTAGTTGGCAGGTCCGAAGGCTTGCCTGTGGGGGAGAGGTTTGGTTTGATCTTCATCAACACCCCGAGCTCGGCTCGGCCCCAGGTAGACTCGCTGCATAGGCTCTCATCTAGCTGGCAGGTCCGAAGGCTCGCCTGTGGGGGAGAGGTTTGGTTTGATCTTCATCAACACCCCGAGCTCGGCTCGGCCCCAGGTAGACCCGCTGCGCAGGCTCTCATCTAGCTGGCAGGTCCGAAGGCTCGCCGGTGGGTGAGAGATTTGGTTTGATCTTCATCAACACCCCAAGCTCGGCTCGGCCCCAGGTAGACCTGTTGCGCAGGCTCTCATCTAGCTGGCAGGTCCGAAGGCTCGCCTGTGGGGGAGAGGTTTGGTTTGATCTTCATCAACACCCCGAGCTCGGCTCGGCCCCAGGTAGACCCGCTGCACAGGCTCTCATCTAGCTGGCAGGTCCGAAGGCTCGCCTATGGGGGAGAGGTTGAGTTTGATCTTCATCGACACCCCGAGCTCGGCTCGGCCCCAGGTAGACCCGCTGCGCAGGCTCTCATCTAACTGGCAGGTCCGAAGGCTCGCCTGTGGGGGATAGGTTGAGTCCTTGACTCTTGGTCCTTTATTCTTGATTTGTAGTTACTCTGCGTTACGACGAGCATGGCTCGGCCCCAGGTAGACCCGCTGCGCAGGCTCCCATCTAGCTGGCAGGTCCGAAGGCTCGCCGGTGAGGCATAAGATTAGTTTGTCGGACGATGTTTTGACACGGCCCTGGCCTAGATTGGAGACAAGGCCCTTAAGGTCTCGGCCAATATAGGTCTCGGCCCGAAGGTATCGGCTAGGGGGACCTCGCCGAAGAAGGCTTCTGGCAGACCTGGGCAAGACGACCTAATCGATAGCGCAAGGCTCCCGCCTAAATGATCTCTAAGGAAGGTTACCCTAAGGAGACTAAGGGTCTCGGCGGAAGACCGCGCGGAAGTCAATTGGCTGACAAACCTACTCATTCAAGCCTACACATCGACAACGAGAAGTAAAACATTGCATTATATTTAATAATAAATTACAGGAGTTTGGAGCTTCTCGCTCATTACCAAAGAGAATAATAACAAAAGAAAAGACCCTTCAAGGGGGCGCGCTGTAATCACCACTGGTGCTCTCGCTCGAATCCTCGCCGGATCCCTCACTAGAGCTCACCTCGGACGTCTCGCCGGCAACGGTAGAAGGCTTCGGGATGTCCGAGGGAGGGGAGTCGGGCACGCTTGGAGGCTTCGGGATGGGGTCAATGAGCCATGGAAGGAGTTGGTCGGCAATGATGGTCTCGCCCGCCTCCCGCAGCAGCTTCACGTCCCGCAATGTCTCGAGGGTGAGCTTGACGGTGGCCTGAGCATTCTCCTGCAGCAGCTTGTCGATGTCGTACTCCGAGAAGTAACGACTCTTAAGCCTTTCGTCAAGTGTTGGAGGAGGCGGGCCTTTCGCCGCTTCCGCACGCCGGAGTTGGTCCCTCAGCAGGACGTTCTCGCAGTGCACGTCAGCCAGCTCCGCGCGGAGCGCCATGGATGGGACGGAATCTTGTGGAAAAGAGATCAGCTCAGAGAAATGTTGCACAAACGTGGCTTCAAGAAGCGAGAACAAGGGTCCAGGAAGGTCCCGCTTACCTCGGCTGCGAGGCGTAGGGATAGCAGTTGTTGAGCATTCGCCAGCTCCTGCTGAGAACTCGCGTGCTCTTTCTCCAAGGCACGCGCTTGTGCCACTGCTCCATCCCTCTCCTTGTACATATTTGTGAAATTCTTATCTATGCTGATGCTCCGGCGAGCGCACATGTGCACGAGCTCGAACCCGCGCAGCAGGGCCCGGGTGGAGTCGAAGGCCAAGAGCCGGGTGGGCATCTGGTCGTAGACGCTGGCGTCGTCTCAGCTGTAGATGCCGTAGCCTAGCGAGAAGGCCTCGCCAGTGACCTCGTCTCGCTCTGCCCAGCTGGGAAGGAGCGTCGAAACCTTGATCAGGTTGGACACGGGGTCCCACTGGAGCTGAGGCTTCCCCTCAGCGTCAAGGTACTTCACGCCGAAACCGTAGTTTCTGTGCCCTTTCGGCACCTCCTTGGGAGTAGTCCGGGCAGAGGTCTAGGCAACGGCCCCTTCTCCCCTAGCCTCGCTTGCGGCCGGTGGGTTCCCGGCGGAAGCCTCGGCACGGCTCTTGGCAGCAGCATCGATCTCGCTGGCCCTCTGTAGAAGCCCTTCGAAGGACCTTCCAGGGGGGGGGGGAGATTGGACGAGCGAGACTGCCAAGGATTTCCCCTTCTCGGCAGCAGACGACTTTGGCCTCTTCAACGATCGGAGGGCGGGAATGGTGCCTTTCCGCTTCTCGACTTTTGGCGGCAAGGGATGAGCCGGTTCATCCCGGCAGGCGCGAGCGCTAGCTCTCGCGATAGTGAGAGAATCTCCCGTGGCCCGACTCTCGGTACCCTGGGCCTAAGCGAAAGGTTGGCACAGGGGGACCTCCCGCTCTCCTACAAAGTTGCCATAATTCGGCACAAGAAGATCCTGACAAGGAATCAAATCTAGGGCAAGACCATACCTTCGCCCGGGTGGACGGGAGTCGACGTCTCGCCGGAGGAAGTGGACGTCAAACTCCTTCGTGCCAAAGAACTCAGGAATTGGGCTCTCGCGCGACCCCAGAGCGGGCGGCTTATAGGCGACATCCTCGTACTGTACAGGCTGGAGCGGGACATTGCCGAAGTCGTCGGTGACGTAGACGAACTTCTCGCCCTAGTGGTGATGTTTGTTGGCGAGACTGGTGGTCTTGAGCAGCTGCCCGGAGAAGAAGACCACCGTTCCTTTGGCGCGGAAGTTGAACAGCTTCCGGAAGATTGGCAGGCTGAACTCGATCCTCTCAGATCACATGTAGCATATGAACGCCACAAGGATCGCGACGGAGTTCGGGTTCAGCTGGGCGGGAACTACCCCGTAGTAGCGGAGAGCTTGGCGAATCTCCGGCCAGAGGGTAAGGCGGAAACCCACCTCGAAATGTTCGAGGGGGATGGCAAGCTCTCCCGCCCCAGGGTATTCACCTTGTCATGATTACCCGGGTTCCTCGCCGAGAAGCCAGTAGGAATGAAGCGTTTGACAATCATGTTGTACTCGTCCAGGGTAAGGGTGCAGGAAGGAAAGAGATGCTTTCAGAACGCTTCCGCGCAATGAGCGCGACCCTCGTTCTCGCCCGGCATTTTGGTTTATTGGTAAGAGCGAGAGATATAGAGAGGTAGAGGCGGAAGCAAGAGTGCGAGAGCAATGAAAGGGAGTTGAGGTTCCGGATCGGAGAAGTAAATGCGGTTGGTGGACTTCCCTATTTATAGGGAACCGTGATCATTACGGCTCCGTCCGATAGAGAGAGAAAATAACGGCCGAATATAGCTGTCACGATCTGGGCCGGCGACGCCACGGTTTTCCCCCTCGGGATGACAACAATCAACACTCGTTTCTAATCGGCGCAAGCATCCTAGTTTCGGCGCAAGCATCCCAATTCGCGCCATCGTTTCTAATCGGCGCAAGCATCCTAGTTTTGGTGCAAACATCCTATTTTCGGCGCAAGCATCCTAGTTTCGGCGCAAGCATCCTAGTTTCGGCGCAAACATCCTTGTTCCGGCACATATTCTTAAAATCGCAGCACAATAAAAGAAGAGACGGATAATGGCATGCTCTCGCTGGCGAGAGCTGAATAAAATTAATAATAATAATTGTTATTACAAAAAAGCATGAAGGTACATTGGCAGAAAGGGAGGCTACGAAGAGAGAAGAGGCGAGATCTAGAGGACTAGTAGGGCTCCCCGCGCCATCGTCCTCGTTCTCGCCGCCTAGTTCTTGGAGGAACCAGCGGGTAGAAATAGGATGACAGGGTGGTACACCCTAGGTTGATCCGTCGAGCATGATCCTGTATCTGCGCGATGCATCTCCCTAGCGAAGACTCGGCAGTTGGCCCTCCCGGTCGATCAGTCTCGCCCAAGAAGAAATCTCGCTCCAGAGCTTCCAGCCTTTGCTCCACGGATTCACGGAACACTTTCGCCACGGCGGTATGAGCACGGTCTCGCTGGATGAGCTTAGACAAAATGGCCGAGATCTGTTGGGTATTGTATCCATAATTACCTGGATTTGAGGAAGCCTCCTATCAAAGCTAAGATGAATTCACTATGTATTTGATGTATTTCTTCTAGTTGTGCTTGCAGTTATTCCATGCTAAGTACACACCAATGTCAGGGTGCAGTGGGTCAATATACACGGGTCTGTGCAACGTAATCCCTCGTTGAGCAGATCAGTGTGTTGGCCTACGTGTACTCTCTCTATTGGGGTGTACTCAATTTCAAGTACAGGGCTATGATAAAGCAAGAGCAGACAAGGAGCAAGGATGGGCCAAAGACCATCTCACGGGTTAAAAGACGAGAATCGTCTAAGTGTAAATCATCGAGAATCACTAAGTGATTCTCACCGATTCGTCGAGAATCACCAGTGATTCTCGACGAGTCGTCGAGAATCACTAGTTGATTCTTGCCGGGTTGGGCCGGCTGTCTCGACGCAGTCAGAAAAATCATCTAAGGCAGAATCGTCGAGAATCACCAAGTGATTCTCGCCGATTCGTCGAGAATGACTTTGCATTCTCGACGAGTCGGCGAGAATCCAAGGTGATTCCCACCGATTCTCCCCGGCCTCTATAACCTGTGCAGCCAGAATTCTCTAAGTAGAATTCGGCGAGAATCGTAAGTGATTCTCGCCGATTCGTCGAGAATCACCCACGATTCTCGCCGAATTTGACTTGGATATTTTTCCAACTCTGTCTGGACCGGTCCACGACATCTGCGGGATTTTGAACCGAACTTTAGTCTTACTGCTGGTGGGGCCCACAACGGTCATCTCTTGACCTAGTGTATAAATACTCTGTATTTGTGAACAGTAAAAAAAAACGGATTACAGATCAAAGAAAAACAAGCCGCCGTCAAGCCCTAGATCGGAAGCGAGCTCGGCCGACCTTCTCCGCCACTCGCTAGTTGCTCGCCACCGTTGATCGGGGTTTTCATTACCTCTCCCGGCGACAGAAGCCTAGTCGGGCACAGCGTCTCACGCGTCTATCCAAAGATCTTTTGTCTCTTGATTTGTGATCGGGAAACCTTCCCCATCCGAATCGATCGAGACGATCGATCCTAGTGTGACCGTTGGAAGACCTTGCCGACTTTGCTAAGAAGATTGGATCTACATAGCATCACCGCCTCTCTTGTTGAAGCCGTCGATCTAGAGAAGATTCTCTCCAAGAAAGATCTAGGGTTGTGGACTTTTCGTTGCCTACAAGAACACGTAGTCTGACGAAAAGGGACACCTGGATCTTCACGTTGTTTGTATTTCTTACAAGCTATTTTCATTTTCTCTTTCATTGTAAAGGACCGATTGGTCTCTAGTTGTAGGGTTGGGTGCAACCCGTGTTGTGGGAGTGTTGACTCCTACGTGTGGAAGGGTTCCTTCCGTTAGTGCAAGGATTGGATTTCAATCCTGTTGGTGAAGTGAACGAGTCGTCCCTGGTTGGGAGATAGGTCAAAGGGGAAAGTGGACGTACCCAAATCGGGGAACCACTATAAATTGCTTGTGTACTTTCTGTGCTGTGTTGTTTTGTTTTCTTGTGCAGGTAAAACTGTAATTCCGCAAATACGCTGCAAAGACACCTATTCCCCCCCCCCTCATAGGTGTAAGTAGTTGACACTAGGTGGACTTTCAAGATCTTCCTCCTTCGCCCCTTCGCGTTCCTGATGCTGTTCAAGGTTTCCTCTATCTCGCCAGACGAAGGGAGGGGGGAGCCCTCGCCATCTTCTTCTTCTTCTTCTTCCTCTTCTCCCTCGTTGGCTCCCGGCCGCGAGCTGGGATCCCCTGCAAAATAGCGCCCAAGGATTTGATTAAGGCGTAACGATTAGCTTACAAGAATGCCTCGCATACCTGCAGTCTGGCGAGAACCGTTGACTGACGTCGGACGAGAAGGCCCGACCCCCCCATCGGTTCCATAAAGGAGGTGAAGAGGCTTGCCTCGCCCCGGGCGGAATGGTTTGCGCACGATGATCCCGGCCTGGCCGGAAGCATGGGGGGAGTTACCTTCTCTCAAGGGATGATCGACATCCTTGGGAGTAGCGGAAGGTTCAGAAGCCACCCTTCCCGCTTGCAGGGCGGGATTAGCCGCTGGGGGATGCAGTTCAACAGTTCTCGCCTCATCTTCCCGGGTAATGAGACCCGGGTCGACGGAAGCTGGCACTGCGAGAAGACAGTTCAGAAAAGAAAGGGCATGGTTAAAGTATTGAGAAGTGACAGAAAATGTACGTATCATTCGGGTCTCGACCGAATGAATTGCCTCCGAGACCCTCGTTTGATCTTGAGGAGGGGGAGCTGACAAGTCTGGGGGAATCGGGGAAGACCCGTCGTCGTCGTTTTGAACAGACTCCTGCGAGAGGTCACGTTAGCTATTGGTCCTATAATGCAATCATCTCGGTAGGCATGGTCGGAAGGCATACCTTTTGCGGGGAGGGGTCCCCCGCGGGATTTGGAGTAGGAGAAGGTGGATCCCTATTTTCGTGAGCAAGGTCTCGCCGGACCACCTTCTCTTTTCTCTTTTCTTTTTTCTTCTTCGGCTCAGAAGGATTAGTGGTTGGAGATTTCCTCAATAGCCAAGGTGCTACCGCAGCACTGTTAGCCAGGGCTCGCGCCTGAACCGCGATTAACCGATCTTGAAGGTCCTGCGGAAGTGGCTTGGCAGCGCGTTTAGCATACATCGTGGTCTCACGCAAAAAATCCCAGGCGAGAGCTCAGTCAAGAAACAGTAGTTCAGAGGCAAGACTTATGGTCGCCTGTCAGCGCG
Organism: Platanthera zijinensis; assembly: GCA_039513925.1. NCBI lineage: Eukaryota > Viridiplantae > Streptophyta > Magnoliopsida > Asparagales > Orchidaceae > Platanthera > Platanthera zijinensis. Next base: position 35,292,807 of record CM077094.1, read on the forward strand.
TATTTATAGCCGCAGTAGGGCCCACCGAAAGATTCTCTTTGCTGACAGGCACGTGTCCAGCGAATATTTTGGGGTTGGACTTGTCTTGTCGAGCGCAGGGCTAACTCGAAAAGAGCGGGGATTGTGTACAACCCCATATTCGCTGGGTAGAACCCAGAAGCTTCAGTGGTTTGAGTTGGGCTAGCCTCAGGCTACCCCAAGGGAAAATCAACAGTGTTCCCGCTTCTTAAGGGGCTCCCGCCTAGCTGTAGGCGAGACCCTTCGTGCCAGGCTTCAGGCTAGACGAGCTTCTGCCTTGAGGGAGCTCCCGCCCAGAGGTAGGCGAGAGGGCATTGGGCGAGCCTTCAACGACAATGGCATTAAGACCACCAAGGGCGAGAACCTTCTTGGCCGGAGCTCTCGCCAAGGTAAGCTCAATTGGGACCCGACGAGAGCCTTCTCGGCCGGAGTTCTCGCCAGGTGGGACCATGTGGTAGGGCCTGGCGCCCAGGAAAAGATTATTTTATTATTTCATTATCCTCGGGTAAAATTACCTATATGCCTCTAGGATGACAGCGGAATTCGGCTATTGGCAGACCCGTCAGGGATATTTCAGTATTTTCAGGTCAAGGTAAGGCTATAAATAGACCCATAAGGGCTCTTTGGAAAGCAGGCTTTCATTATTCTCCAACTCTAGTGCTTTCTGAAGAGCTCCCAGCCCAGCATTTGGCTTTGGAGGGGAAGCTCTCAGAGATCTTCCGGGTGTGAGGTGGGACCTCCCTACTGAGGCTTTGGGTCAGTCTTAGGACCTTAGCAGCCAGTCAAGGGTCGAGGTTTGAGAGAAGTAGGCGTCGGATGCACCCTGGTTTGTGAACATTCGTTGAGGTCATTTTTGGCTTCAACAGATTTGGAAGATAATTTGGAGTACCTCCCCTTGTATACCTCATATAGCTTAGGATGGTCTACATATAGTAAAACTGCAGAAACTGAACTAGAGTGGGTAATGAACATGGGGAGTTGGAATTTTGGTAGGTTGCTGGTTTGGATAGGGTAAGTTTAATTAAGTTCATTATTGGAAGTCAGGATGAGTAGAGTTTGAGATTGGCTAGTGTTAAGTGGTGTTCGGGACCGACGAAAGATCGTCCACCCCGGTTGGAGAGGAAGAGTCTCTATACACTAGGTTAGATCCAAAGTAATTTGAAAGGGATCGGGCAATGGGTAGAAATCAATAATACTAAGTGCCTTGCGAAAGGGAGCTTTGGGCTTCAGCCCATCGTAGTTCCTAGTGCCCTTTGAGAACCCTTCACGGGGTATGCCGGGGGCAGTCCTGGGCTAACGTAAACCGTAGAAATAATAAACTAAAAGAGAAACTAGAATATCTAGGGTTGCACATTCACACACCCCGGTAGCTAGGGAGGTAGAATAAGTTGGTTTGGTTGCCATTCAGACGGTAGCTCTGAAGGTAGATGCACGGACGGGACAGTCTGGGGAGCCGAGGGCTCGAGGGTTTGAATACAGAATAAGGTGGTGGGTCTTCGGTATTTGATTGTCATTCACACTAACATCGGTACGTTGACTCGGCGGTGTGTGACACTTAGCCAAAGAAAGTCTGGTGGATATAGCCAACACTAGTACGCGGATACTCTAGGTTGTGTTCTTCTAGGGTCGTACGGAAGGGCTAGGACCGGTAGTGTGGATACCCGCCTAGGAGTGGGGGGCCCGACCCATTGTCTCCGTTTGCAACTACGGAGGTTCCTGGGAGTGAAGCTAGCTGCCCGAACAGGGGGAACTAAAGGTCTGTGCGCATAGAGTCGTGTGCGTGAGTTGCACTTGCATGAATCATGGCATAACATATCACTACACTCATATTTGCATACAACTGACACCCCAACGTATAAATCGGTATGGGGACTTTTTATACGATGGGAGCCTTGCAGAAGACCCCTTAACTTATAAGTTTGTATGGGCATTCATATAAGTTAAGGTTACTTACTTGTTTACTTTACTACTCACTACCGTAGAACTGCTAGATATACTCTATTTTAATTAGTTGCTTATACACCATGAACAATTGTTAGATTAGTTCCACCGTCATCCGTTTGGTTATTCTCCACCTTTGTAGATTCCCTTTCCTCCTCTCCGCTCTGTGCTTAGGAGCCGTGGGGGGAGGGGTAGGGGATGATAGGGCTTAGTATTTATGACTAATGGTTTTCGAACCACAACATTACAGGAGCTCCGGATGGGAGACAGGGACCAGCAGCCCAGGACCAGCACCAGCAGAGTACGGTGCGCATGGAGGTGGGCCGGTCTAGCACCGGAGAAACTGTAACCAGCTCCGTGAGTTTTTAGTATTTTTATAGCTTCCGTGATGAGTGATTTGTAGTGAGGACTCTGATGTACTGGGCTCGAGCCCGTTTCTTTATTTCATCTGAACTGCTCTTTTGCAGTACTTTCTATTATTATATATTGATGGACTTGTTGTGATTTCTATTCATTTACGATTCTGTGGACATGTTTACATTCAATGTAATATTTACTTCTCTCTTTTTGTGATCGAAAAGGGCCGGCAGAATTTGCGTTATGTAGTGGCGACCTTCCCGTGAGTCGGTGCCACTGTAGAGCGACAATTCTTGGCTAAGAACTCGGTGGTTGAGAAAGAAAAAAAGGGGGTCTTACAAGTGGTATTAGAGGAGACCTCGATCAGAAGAGAAGTAGTCCACAAAACCTTGGGCCACCCCCGTGCGAGCTTATTTTGCGGACAAACTAGCAGCGGAAGCAGTGGTGTGCCCATAAGGGAAATCACATGTGAAAGTCCATCCTACCTCTTTCTTATATTCCATTCATACGCTATCTAACAAACGGAATTTTTCCTTGTAGCCTGCGACGAACCTTATATCACAGCAGGGAACACCTCAGGCTCAGAATGTGGTCCCACCCCCGCCGGCTCCGGCTCCATTCCAGCAGAAGGAGATGGGGCAAACACTGACGGCCATTCTGCAGGCCTTCAGAGCTCAGCAAGCCCCGACCCCACAGCCAAACCCCGAGGCCAACTGGATGAGCGTCTTCCGGGGACTTTACCCTCCATCCTACCATGGGACGGAATCAACAGTACACACGTAGGAGTGGTTAGATACCATTTACGAGATTCTTGCGGGGATCCGATGCCCCACTGAGGAGGCAGTTTCTTTGGTAGTCTCCTGCCTAGAGTCACATGGAAAAAGGTGGTGGAAATCACAGCTGGACACCACTTTTGCGGGTATGGATTGCGCTGATATTACTTGGGAGGGGTTCAAAGAAGCACTCCTAAGACATTTCGTACCTCAGTCGGTGAGGGACGAGCTGGAGGATAGATTCCTGCGGTTGAGGCAGGGGAACAGGACGTTGGTGGAGTATTACCAGTAGTTTACTCACCTGGCCCGCTATGCGGACGCTTATCAGTTGGATGACGCTGGCTATGCCAGGCGGTTTTATAATGGGCTACAAGACGACATGAGACAGGCCCTCCTCTTCGTCTCAGAGGGGCGTTTGGCCAGGATTCTGGAGATGGCAAAAAAGTGAGAAGCGGATCTGCTTACAGTCAAGAGCCGGAAGAGACCGGCTGACAATGCAGTGATTGGAGGTCGTAGAGACCGTCCTCGAGGCCAGGTTATTGGGGAGAGAAGGAACGGGGATCAACCTCGTCAGGAGATTGGGCAGGAGCAGATGAGTCAGGGGGTATTGGCTTCCCAGCCTTTACAGATGCTGGAGATGCCAAGGACAACAGAGCAGGCACCAGTATGATTTTAGTGCAATCAGCCGGGGCATATAAATAGGAACTGCCCTATGAGGCGAGCACCCCTGCCAGCACATCAGGGCGCCCCACCTCCCCGGCAGTTTAGCGGCCGAGGACACGATCGAGGACGAGGATATCAGGACCGAGGCCACAGGCCAGAGAGGGAGCAAGTGTATGCTCTAGACTTGACACCGCTCTGGAACCCGGAGCAGGTTATCGCAGGTATGACAGTACTTTTAAGTTTCTTCCTATGAACTAGTTTTCTAGACATAACCTAGTTAGAAATTAAGAGAAGATAACTATAACAAGAATACTAAGACATTTAATTACCTCGGGCATAGTCTTCATTAGCGGAGAGCCCGCTCACACGCTCTTCAATACTGGTGCTTCACATTCATTTGTGTCGGAAGATTTCGTGAAAGGATTGGCAGGCGTGGAGCCGTTCACCGGAAAGATGATGAGGGTGCGCCTACCCGATGGATCAGAGCTAATTATCTCTACTCATTGCAATATGGAAGCGCAGATCGGCGGGAAGGCGTTTGAGGCACCAGTGACGATTCTGAAGATGCCAGATTACGATCTGATCCTGGGCATGACTTGGCTGTGCTAGAACCATGCCCAGATCGACTGCGTGGCGAAGAGGATCACCGTGAGGCACGGGGACTCCTTTATTGTTATCGAAGGTATTATACCAGCACCCCACACCTTATTATCCTCTGTGCAGGACGTTAAGGCCCATCTGTAGGGGGAAGAGGTTTATCAGGTCCTTTTTGAGGCAGTCGTAGCCAAGGACTCCATTTCAGATATTCCAATAGTGCGAGACTTTGCCGACGTATTTCCGGAGAAGCTACCAGGGCTACCCCCGCACCGAGAGAAGGACTTCTAGATTCAGCTTATACCGGGGGCTAAGCCGGTATCCAGAGCTCCCTATCGAATGGCCCCAAAGGAGTTGGTGGAATTTCGAAGCCAGCTTTAGGAGTTAGTAGAGGCTGGGTTCATTCGGCCTAGCTCTTCACCATGGTGAGCTCCGGTGTTATTTGTCAAGAAGAAGGACGGAACCCTTCGGCGTTGTATAGATTACCGGGCCCTGAACAGGTTGACGGTCCGGAATACTTATCCCTTGCCAAGGATCGACGAGCTATTTGACTAGCTGGAGGGAGCTCATTGGTTCTCAAAACTGGATCTGAGGTCGGGGTACTACCAGCTTTGTATTCGGGAGGAGGACATCCCGAAGACGGCCTTCAGCAGCAGATATGGTTTGTACGAGTTTACCGTGATGCCTTTTGGGCTCACGAATGCACCCTCCGCATTTATGACCTTGATGAACCGGGTGTTCGAACAGTATCTGGATGTCTTTGTTATCGTATTCATCGATGACATCCTTATCTATTCAAGGACGGAGGAGGAGAACGCGAGACATCTGGCCTTGACCTTGGAGAAGCTGCGGGAGCATAAGATGTATGCCAAGTACAGCAAGTGCCATTTCTAGCTAAAGGAGGTGGCCTTTTTGGGCCATGTCATCAGTTGAGCAGGTCTGGCAGTGGATCTAACGAAGGTCCAGGCAGTACGAGATTGGCCACCACTGAAGTCAGCCTCGGATGTTCGAAGTTTCTTTGGACTTGCCGGTTATTATCGGAAGTTCGTAAAGGGATTCTCTAAGATTGCCCTCCCTCTCACATCTCTAACGAAGAAGGAGTCTCCTTTTATTTGGACGCCACGATGCGAATCTTCCTTTCAGGAGCTGAAGGATCGTCTCACCTCGGCTCCCATCCTTGCTCTTCCGTCAGGGAAGGAAGGATTCCAGGTATACACAGATGCTTCCTGTCAGGGGATGGGTGCCGTTATTGTAGGGTATTGTATCCACAATGTACCTGATTTGAAGAAGTCCCTGAACAAGCTAAGTTGAATAAATAATGTATTTGATGATTTTCTTCAAGTTGTGCTTGCGGTTATTCCACGCTAAGTACACACCAATGTCAGGGTGCAGTGGATCAATATACACGGGTTTGCGCAACGTAATCCCTCGTTGAGTAGATCAGTGTGTTGGCTCACGTGTACTCTCTCTATTGGAGTGTACTTATTTTCAACTATAGGGTTGAGATTGATCGAGAGCTGAAGAGGAGCAAGGATGGGTCAAAGACCAACTCATGGGAAGAAAGACGAAGATGCGTCTAAGTTAAATTCGATGGGAATCACTAAGTGATTCTCGCCGATTCGACGGGAATCACTAGTGATTCTCGTCGAATCGTCGAGAATCACTCGCCGATTCCCGCCGAATGCATCCGGCTGACTCAACGCCTTCAAGAATTCTGCTAAGTCAGAATCATCGAGAATCAATAAGTGATTCTCGCCAAATCGTCGAGAATGACTCTGCATTCTCACCGATTCGTCGAGAATGGTTTTGATTCTCGCCGATTCACTCCGGATGGCAAGCTTTTCAGCTAAAATTCTACCAAGGATAATTCGACGGGAATCATAAGTGATTCTCGCCGATTCATCGAGAATCACCAATGATTCCCGCCGAATTTGCCTTAGGCGATTTCTACCTACTCGCTGGACAGAACCAAGATATCAGGCGCTGTTTGGACCGGGCTTAGGGTTTCGCCTTGTGGGGCCAACAACGGTCATTTTGGGTTGGTCTACAGTATAAATACTCGCGTTTCTCAAACTCCAACAGTAATCCTTCATGAGAAAAAGAACAAGCCGTCGAGCGTAACCTAGCCGATCGCAGAACATCTTCCACTGCCGTCGCCGCTCGCAAAGTTATCGCCGCTGCAGGTCTTAGGTTCTCCTTGATCTCCCTATGACACAACCGAGGCTAAGCTTAGCGTCTCACGTTTCTATCTTGAGATCCTTTGTCTCTTGACTTGTTGAGCGGGAATATTTCTCCCCTCTGAATCGATTGAGACGATCGATCCAAGTAAGATCATTGGTAGACCTTGCTAGCTTCGTCAAGAAGTTTGGATCTACAAAGCATCGCCGCCGCAATCCTTTGCCGCCGCCGATCTCGGGAAGATCCTCTCCAAGAGAGTGCTCCGATCGTGGACTCTTCGTCTTCATCAAGAAAGCTTCATTGAACGAAGAGGGACATCGGGTTCTCCAAACATAGTTTGTATTTCTTGTACATTCTATTTTAACTTTGTTGTAAAGGAACTTTGATTCCACGTTATAAGGGTTGGGTGCAACCCGTGGTAGAGGAGTAGTTACTCCTTCGGGTGGAAGGGTTTCTTCCATAGTGTGAGGATTGGATTTCAATCCGTTTGGTGAAGTGACCGAGTCCTTCCTTATTGGGAGATAGATCAAAGGGGGAGAGTGGACGTACCCAAATCGAGGAACCACTATAACTGCTTCTGTGTTTCTGTGTTGTGGTTGTTTTTTTTTCTTGTGCAGGTTAATTTTTAGTTCCGCAAAAGACTGCAGATCACCTATTCCCCCCTCATAGGTGAAGATAGTTGACACTAGATAACTTTCAAGTGGTATCAAAGGGAGGTTACTCGTCAATAAGGTTAACACCTTGAGTAAGTTCCCGCATCTAGTGTCAAGAAGAAAGAAGATCTCTGAAATGGAAGGACTCAAGTATTCAGGGAAGATCCCAATGTTCACCAAGTTGAACTTTCCTATCTGGAAGGAAAGGATCAGGTACTACATGGAAGCAGTCGACTCACGACTCTTCATGATAGTGGAGGAGGGACCTTATATTCCCACTAAGGCCTCAACCATTGATCCTACCAAGAAAATGCCGAAGAAACTTTCTGAAATGGATAAGGATGAGATGGTTCCTTTCGGACTTGACAAGAAAGCTCAGAATATTCTGGTAAGCGCCGTTGATGATTCCATGATACAGGTTTTCTGCAACTGCAGGACTGCCAAGGACATTTGGCACTGCCTTATCTTCTTGATGGAAGACACTAATGAAGTAAGGGATGATCGAAGATCCCTTCTGAACCAGAAGTACGAGGCCTTCAGGCAAGGTCCCAAGGAAGAAATCGGAGTGACATTCGAGAACTTCCTAAAGATCGTCAATGCCCTGAAGGGCTATCGCAGAGTGTTCATCGATGGTGAACTAAATGACAAGTTCCTTAGATCCCTTACTAAGGAATGGGACACCAAGATCTACGCCATCAGAGAATTTGGCAGGCTGGCAGAAACAGATCCCCAGATTCTATTTGGGAAACTTCTGTCCTATGAGCTTCAGCTGAACACCAGAAAAGCTGAAGAAGAAGCCGATAAAGCCGCTGCCAGAGAGAAGACTGTGGCTCTAAAAGCCAATCACTCAAGGAAAGGCAAGGGTGCAGCCTCATCCCGCTCTCGGAAAATGGATGAGGAAGAAGAATCTGAGCCATGCTCATCCGGCTCAGAGCTATCTGAAGAAGACTTCTCCCTCATCACTCGGGAGTTCAAGAAGTTCCTCAAGTTGAGGAATAAAAGAAAGAGAGACGGCTCCTCCTCCAGACATCAGAATAAGAATTATTCTTCTGACAGGTATGAATCCAAACAGAACAAACATCGCTCTAATTATATTATTTGCTTTGGATGCAATAAGCCAGGTCACGTCATCGCTGAATGCCACCAAGGCAAGAGAGATAAGGGGAAGGGAGAGGAGCACAAGTCCTCTAGAGATAATAAGAAGGAAAGGAGCTATATAGCCAAAAAGCCAAAGACACTGAGTGAGTCTGATTCCTCAGAATCCAGTGATGATGAGGAAGCCTAATTCGGGCTAGTGGGTCGCTTTGACTCAGAAGGAGACTGCCACCCATTCACTGGGAAGGTAAAAGATCGTACCCCCCTCTCTTACTCTGACTATGATTCTCCTGATGATGATCTCGAGGACAGCCCATCTGCCCGTGAAGCTGAGCTCCACGAAAAGTATGAGCTTCTGCTCAATACCTTTGAGGAATGCCACAAGCGGTTGAGGGCTCAGAAAAAGGAAGTCAAATTCCTTAAGGCTGAGGGTGTGTCTCTAAGGGAAGAGATCACCAGCTTGATCTCTCTCCGACAGGAACACCTGGGCCTGACTTCTGAGCACTCAGAGTCTCTAAGGCTCCTTGACCTAAAACAGGAAGAAATAACCAAGTTGGAAGAACAACTTGCGGCAGAAAGGAAGATTGTCAAAAGATTTTCTATGCCAAAGACTGTTCTTCCACGTGTTGATACCTTCTCTTCTCAGGCTAAGGGGGCTGGCTTGGGGCATGTGGGTGTGCCTGGTAAATCATCTAGGAGAAACATAAAGCAGAGGAAAAATAAGGCTGCTAAGAAGGCCTCTGCTGCAGAAAAGGGAAAGGCCCCACTCAACCCTGTTGTATTCAGGAAGCCTGGCTTTCCCTGCAATGAACAGGAATTTGAGTCAACCTATGGCCACTTCTTCTGGCCCTCGGTTGAAAAGCCCAAGATCCGGTATGATGGTTGGGACTTCCCCCACAACTATGGTGAGAGTGTCTTCAAGGCACCTTATGAGGAAATCCAAGTGGAGGATTATGGCCACTTCTCTAGCGGCCATAATAGGAAGCAGGCACCAAAAGCCAAGCCTGTTATACTGAAGGAATAGGAGGTGAAGAAAGCATGTGACTGCTGTCATAATGATGCCTCCACCTCCAGATCCAAGTCCCCGGCTGGACCCACCGCTCCAAGGGTAAAGCAGGAGCCTAGGAAAAGGTACAACAGATTTGATTGTTGGTGCTGTGGCAAAGTTGGTCACTTTGTCGTGGATTGCTGGTTTAATCCAAGATTCAACGAGACTCCTCATGTTAGCAATGCGAGGCCGACCACTCGTAGGGTTAACCACCCGAGGGGGAGTATGCTAACAAGGAATCTAGGACCAAAGTTTGATTGGGTTCCTAAGGGAAACTGATTCTGTTTTGCAGGTATGTCCAAAGGTCACCAAAACGCCTATCTGGTACTTGGACAGTGGATGTTCCCGGCATATGACTGGGAAAAGAAGCCTGCTGCGTGATTACTCTCTAGTCGAAAATGGACCAAAAGTCATCTTTGGAAGATCAGATCGAGGAGTCACCAGAGGTTACGGTATGATTTCCAACGTTATAGTCTCTATCACAAACGTGGCCTATGTTGAAGGGTTAAATCATAACCTGATCAGTGTAAGTCAGTTGTGTGATAAAGGTTATGACGTTAAGTTCTGCAAGGATAAGTGCTTGATAATATCGTGTGCCTCTTTGGAGACGGTATTAACTGGCATTAGGAGCAGAAATATATTTTGTTTATATTTTCTTAGCATAGATTCTTCTAGCCCCGTGTGCCTAGTAGCAAAAGACAGTGCATCTCTTTGTGAACAATGGCATAAGAGATTAACACATATTAATTTCAAGACAATTAATATGTTGTTTTCTAATAACTTAGTAAGGGATGCCCCTACTATTAAGTGCATCAAAGATAGCCCTTGTCCTGCATGCCAGAAGGGCAAACAGACTTGGGCTACCTTTAAGGGCATTGCAGACAAAGACTCCTTCAGATGTCTTTATCTTCTGCATATGGACTTGTTCGGTCCAGCGCAAGTTCGTAGCTTAGGAGGCAAATCGTATACGCTAGTGATTGTTGATGATCACTCTCAGTTTATGTGGGTTTTCTTCTTGAAACAAAAGTTAGATACGTTTGATATCTTCACAAGTTTTGTCAAGCAAATTCAGAACGAACTTAACTGCTCAGTGGTCAAAATCAGAAGTCACCATGGAACAGAATTCGAGTCTGGTGCTATGAAAGAATTTTGTGAAGAACTTGGTATCTTTCATGAGTTTTCCTCCCCGCGTACTCCGCAACAAAACGGAGTTGCGGAAAGGAGAAATAGAACGCTCATTGAAGCATGTACGACAATGTTGAATGACGCCTCTCTTCCAGAGTACTTCTGGGCAGAGGCTGTCAACACATCTTGTCATGTGCAGAACCGAGCATTGATCAACAAGAATCATCGCAAGACGCCTTATGAGCTATTGAAAGGCATGAAACCGACCATGTCCTATTTGAGGATTTTTGGCTGCAGATGCAATGTACTCAATAATGGGAAGTACCCACGTACTAAATTCGGAGAAAAATGCTTCGAAGACATCTTCATGGGCTATAACAGCCATAGTCGGGCATATATGGTCTTCAATAAGAAAACCCTAGTGGTAGAGGAGTCCATTAATGTTGTTTTTGATGAAGGAAGCTTGCTTCACAGAAATTATTCCAGTGGCATTCTTGAAGATGCAGGTGCAAGACTTGAACAGCTAAGTCTCGATGAGACCGTTAAAGATGTAACTCCCAAGTACGTCAAGGTTTCCACCTCAACGCCAACTGGAGAAGTTGAAGATCAGGATGGAGAAAATCTCCTAGAAGAAGGAGAACCCCGATAAGATGTCAGAGCTCCAGATGTCAGACTCCTAGAGCTCCGACACGTGAGGGATCATCCCAGAGATCAGATCATAGGAGATCCTCGTGACGGTGTCAGAACTCGGAGAGGTACAATTAACGAGATTTTTCACCTTAGTTTCCTATCACAGGTTGAGCAAAGAAGTTCGACAAAGCGAACAAAGATGCAGCATGGATATTGGCCATGCAAGATGAACTACATCAATTCGAACGATGCAACGTCTGACTCTTATTCCCAGACCAAAGAACCAGAATGTGATTGGCACCAAGTGGATCTTCAGAAACAAACTGGATGAACACGGTGTCATCATAAAGAACAAGGCCAAGCTAGTGGCTCAAGGTTACAGACAGGAGGAGGGGATTTACTTCGACCAGACCTTTGCACCAGTTGCAAGGCTCGAAGCGATCAGATTGTTCCTGGTGTATGCTTCGCACAAAGGATTCACTGTCTATCAGATGGACGTGAAATCTGCATTCCTTAATGAAAAATTGAAAGAGGAAGTATATGTCGCGCAACCCCCAGGTTTTGTTAATCCTACATTCCCTAATCATGTTTATTTTCTTAATGAAGCGTTATATGGCTTGAAACAAGCTCCTCGAGCTTGGTATGAGACTCTGTCTAGTTTTATTCTTGAGAACAAGTTCTCGAGAGGAAAAATAGATAAGACATTGTTTCTCTGGGAAGTCAAAGGCAAGATCTTGCTGGTGCAAATCTATGTCGATGACATAATTTTCGGCTCTACGGACAACAATCTTTGCAAAAAGTTTTCTAAACTTATGCAAGGAAAGTTTGAAATGAGCAGCATGGGAGAGCTAAAGTATTTCTTGGGACTTCAAGTGAAACAGTCTGAGGATGGAATTTTCATCTCTCAGGCGAAGTTCACAAATGAACTCCTCAAGAAATTCGGAATGGAGAATGTGTAAGACCCCCCTCCCGGAACACAAGACATGGCACGAGAGGGGTCTTATGCCCAGAACAGCCGCCTTGCGGTAGCACCAGCACTCGAGCTAGCCTGTACCACAAGACGCCTATTCTGCCGGCTACAACCAATATCAACATATAACTGCCAACCCAACCATAATAATATGAAAGTCAAATCCACACCAAGCATATGTCCATAATATCATAAATAAAGAAGCTACAGCAAGCTTCTAATATCAGAGTACGAGAACAGAATTGCCCCGAAGGGCTACAACAAAATCTCTCTCACTCACATCTGTAACCGACGGTAGCGATGGTACCGTCCCTTCAGGCCCTGTCACCCTGGCCTGGCTGTCCGTCTGCATAGCCTGCTGCTCCACCTACGGGGTTTCCTCCTAAAAAGGAAGACGTAGCAACCGTTAGTCAAAAAGACTAAGTGGTTTCACATCCGCTCCCCCGGCGACTCCTCGGCATCGGGCGGAGAAAGGAACAGGTACAATATATAAATAACAGTAGTACAACAGGTGAAGTGAGTATACATATTATAAGCAGCAACATCAGTAGTGTATAATAAACAAGCTCTTATTTTCAAATCTTCAAACTACAGCAGCAAGAGAGTATATAACTAGAACAGTAAGTAACTCAACTTATATGGATGCCCATACAAGCATATAAGTTGAGGGTCGTTCAGCAGAAAGTAACTCATCGTATAGGAGTGCCCATACAAACTTATACGATGAGGGTCTTGTGTATGTAATGAAGTGCAATGCTATGTATGCAATGCAATGACACACCCATGCTCAAGAACATGCAATCGCTATGTCGACACAGACTTATAGTTCCCACTATTCGAGCAGGTAGCTAACCTCTCAGGCATCAACCGTCGTGGCCAAACGGTGACAGTAGAGCGGGCATCTCCACTACTAGGCTGGTCTCCACACTACCTGTCCTAGGCCTCCATAGGCCTCAACGCTAGGAACACAACAGCAGAGCTCACATGCGTACTACGGCTCAGCGGGTTCTCTCGGGTAAATATGCACCAAGATACTAGCCCCTGACTGGCCTATGGTATGACACGGAAGGAGCCTCGGAAATGAGCACGAGGACCAAGCCCAACCGTTCACTTGGCACGGAAGGAGCCTCGGGACGTGAACATCGAGGACCAAGCCCAACCGCCCAAGGTCTAACTGTCAACTCCCATCAGTGTGACGATTGGCGAGCCCGTAGACCTGCCACACTATCCTTAACCCTGGATTACGACACCGCGTGTCGACTCACACCGCATGCAATTCCACAATTCATGGCATGGAAGGAGCCTCGGAGAAAGCACGAGGACCAAGCCCAACCATCCAACAATTACGGATGGAGCCTCGAGACGTGAACCCCGAGGACCAAGCCCAACCGTCCAATTTTATCCAACTCAACCTCATTCCATTAGTGACGGTCTACACCGCACTTGTTAACTTCCACAATGCTACCCGTGGGGAGACGACACTCTAAGCATTGGGCTATCCATTCCCTTCCATCAATCCATTATACATCCTGACCATAGTTTTAATCATTTACAAATCCTTCCAAATGAATTCAACATACTATAGATAATGCGCATAATGGTGATCTACCAAATATAACAAAGCCTTTCATTCACTTAGGCTTGATTCACATCTCGGCTTAGGAATTCAAGTCCTCAAACATCAATCTTCACATTACCTCGGTGATTAACACAAAAGAATTCACCCAACCTCGAGATGAATTGCAACACCTATTCCATCGAATCCAAGTTCATATTATAATCACCTAGAATTGTTTGTAATCTGGTCAGCAACTTTGACGGAGGATTCCTGTGGCTACAGGTATCGCCAGAAAACGTGCCACCACTCGTTGGAAATGTAATTTTAAGGGCTACGACTTTCGTGTTTAGTCGAAAGCCCAGATCTGGTCACATCATACCAGAAATGCAACTCAAAGTCTGCTGCGTACAGGATACAGAATTCCTGGGCATTAACTCCCAACCGCAGCGGATTCAAACGGACTTTCCCGTGGCTACAGGTATCGCATGGAAACATGAAACCACTCGTTGGAAAGGTAATTTCCAGGGCTACAACCTTTGTGTTTGGTCGAAAGCCCAGATCCGCCCCCTTCTTACTTAAAAATAGCCAAGAAGGTCGCTGCGCGTAGAATACAGATTCTGCACGTATCTTGAAGCGAAGTGAACGGCATCCGTTCATCTTCCTCCTCAAGCGATTTTCCCCAAATCGCAACCAGAAGTTCCTCCACCCTTATTCTCCCTCTTGAGGCCATTTCTTCTTCACGAGACCACCCCTATCATCACTTTGAAGCGAGGAGAGGTTGAAGATGACTAAGCTTTAGAACTCAAGTTCTAGCATGGCCTTCCTAGAAAGCTTCATCTCACACATCAAGACTCTTTTGAGTCGATGTCTCGCCTAAGAATAGCTACAGATCTAGCAGCAAGGGAGAGGGGAGGAAACTCACTTTATTTCCAGCGTTTCCTCCGTTGCCGGCCATGGATCGGGTTACTCTTCATTGCGGCATCCTTGGTGCAGTTGTTCTTCACGGCAAAGGAAGGAGAGAGAGAAGTCCGCCTCCAAAGCTCGCACCAGCAAGCTCTCCTCCGGCGATCTGCTATTCTCCTCTACCCTTCGCTCCCGACAGTTTGCACGGTGACGGCTGGGCAAGAAGGATCGGATGCGATGGTTAGGGTTTGGTTTACTCCCTTTTTATATTACATATTAAGCTAAGTCCCTTCCGCCACGTGTCACTCTCTAATTGGACCGCCCAAATTAGGTTTCATTTGAAGTGACCGGTCTAAAGATCATTCAGCACGAATCCCGAGGTCCAGTTCGGTTTGCCTGTACAAGCCGGTGAATCGGCCTGGGCGCAGAAAACGCACAAGTCAAATTTGGCGGGAATCAGGCAGTGATTCCCGTCGATCGGCGAGTATTAGCGGGTCATTCTCGACGAATTCGTCGAGTATCAACAATGATACTCGACGATTTTCCCTTAGCCGTTTTATCGGACATCCTGTCGCTGTGTGCGTTGAGTATCAGTCAGTGATACTCGACGATCGGTGGGTATCACCGGGTATTCTCGGCGATCGGTGAGAATCGTCAGGCATTCTCGACGATTTTCCCTTAGCCTACTGCAGTTCTGAGTCCGGCGGGTATCGACCACCGATACCCGTCGAATCGGCGAGAATCAACCTCCATTCTCGACGATCGACGAGCATCAACCTCCATTCTCGACGATCGACGAGCATCAACCTGCATTCTCGTTGATTTTTACTTAGCCGAGTTCCCTCATCTCGACTATTGGTTGGGGTATCCTTGAACCCAACCCTACACTTATTCAATGCACCTGACACCTCGCGTCAGTGCATCCCGAGCCCGAGTTGAGTCTCTTGACTCAGAACACGTGCGAGGGGCCTAGCGCGAATTGGGACGTTACAAATCCTATAAACAAAATAAAAAGATTTCGTCCCCAAAATCAAGCTGAGGTCGTGGGGAGTAAAGCATACAGAAAACAAAATATGCTTTTAAATAAAATTACCTGAAGCAAACAACTCCGGGTAGCATCTTTGCATCAAATCCATTGGCTCCCATGTGAATTCCTCCTTCCCATGATCAGACCATAACACTTTTACCAAGGGGACACTTTTGCGGCGCAAGGTTCTTATCTCATTATCAACGATCCTCAACAGCTCCAGTCACACAGATCTGTCAGACGCCACAGTACCATCAGTTGTGGGGATGTATTGTTCGGGCCGCAACAGCGCCTTCCGAAGCGACGATACATGGAACACATCGTGGAGATTCTCTAGCTCGGGCGGTAGCTCCAGCCGATAGGCCAAAGGGCCAACCCTTTCCAATATGACATAGGGCCCAACATACCGTGGACTGAGCTTCCTCACTCCTCGCACTCGTGACACTCCATGCATCGGCCGGATTTTTAGAAACACCTTATCACCCACTTGAAATTCCACCATACGGTACCTTGCGTTGTAATACTTCGCCTGCCGACTTTGAGCCTCCAACATGCGATCCCTTATTAGCCTAACCACCGCATCAGTGTCATCTATATACTCAATTCCCAAAGTCTTCGGGTCTTCATCTTGCACCCAAGACAAGGGGGTCCTACACCTCCTTCCATATAGGGATTCATGGGGCGTCATGCCAATACTAGCTTGATGGCTATTGTTATAGGAGAATTCTACCAAGGGCAAGAGTCTTTCCCACGGCTCTCCCCTATCTATCACACACAACCTCAACAGATCTTCCAATGTTCGGATGGTCCGCTCAGACTGTCCATCCGTCTGAGGATGAAATGCGGTACTGAAGGTAAGACGTGAGCCCAAATACGTCTGTACCGCCTTCCACTTCTTGGAGGTGAAACGACCATCACGATCCGAAACTATCGTCTTAGGTACGCCGTGATACCGTACAAATTGTTCCACAAATAGGCGTACCAAGACATCCACATGAGCCTCCTTCTTCATAGGAATGAACCGGGCAACCTTCGTCAGGCGATCAACGATCACCCACACTGAATCTTTCCCTGAGCGGGAGCGAGGTAGCCCATGTACGAAGTCCATGGATATATCCTCGAACTTCCATTCGGGGATTGGCAACGACTGCAACAGGCCACCGGGGCTCCTACATTCTGCCTTCACTCTTTGGCAGGCTTCACAATGCGTGACAAAGTACCGGACATCTTTCTTCATCCCTGGCCAACACATCGTCTTTCGTAAACAGGCGTACATCTTTGAAATTCTTGGGTGCACGGAATATTGAGAGCAATGTACTTCTCTCATAATATCCTCCCGGATTCTGCCACCTTTGGGAATGTAGAGTAGGCCGCGAAAGTAAACGAGGCCATCCTTTAGTGTGTACTCGTCGATAGTCCCGTCTTCGATTAACTTTATTGCCGGGGCCAAAGCCGCATCCAATCCTTGCTCCACTCGGATCCGGTCCCGGATATCACAAACTATGCTCATGCTGGACAGGTACTCCGTATATTCCGAAGAAGCCTTAAATATTAAGGTGATGTCCATCTCCTCGATCATCCGTGCAAACTCCATGCTCATCAATCGAGATTCTGGGCTCGAGCCGGGCACTTTCCTACTCAATGCATCAGCTACCAAGTTTGCTTTTCTGGGGTGGTAGTTCAAGGTGAACTCATAGTCGCATAGAAACTCTAACCACCGCCGTTGTCTTAAGTTCAATTCCTTCTAGGTATGGACGTACTTCAAATTTTTATGATCCGAGAAGATCTCGCAGTGGGCGCCGTATAGATAATGCCTCCATACCTTCAAGGCGGACACCACCGATCCTAGCTACAAATCATGCATCGGGTAATTGATTTCATGCTTCTTCAATTGTCTTGAAGCATAAGCAATTACGTGCCCGTGCTGCATCAACACCGCTCCCAACCCCTGATAAGACGCATCCGTATAAACTTGAAATCCTTCCTTCCCAGACGGAAGGACAAGGATGGGGGCGGAGGTAAGTCTATCCTTCAATTCCTGGAATGCCGTTTCACACTGGGGTGTCCACTCAATTGGCACTCCTTTCTTTGTCAAGGAAGTAAGCGGGAGGGCAATCTTGGAGAATCCTTTTACGAACTTGCGGTAGTATCCGGCAAGTCCAAGAAAACTCCTCACATCGGTCGCCGACTTCAAGGGCGACCACTCCTTCACGGCGCGCACCTTGGCCAGATCTACAGCTAGTCCTGCCCCACTGATTACATGGCCCAAGAAAGCAACTTCCTTAAGCCAGAATTCACACTTTCTAAACTTGGCGAACAGGGCGTGCTCCTTTAACTTCTCCAGTACCAAGGCCAAATGTCCGGCATGTTCTTCCTCCGTCTTCGAGTAGACCAGGATGTCGTCAATGAACACAATGATGAAGACATCTAAGTAAGGCTCAAACACTTTATTCATCAAGCTCATGAAAGCTGATGGGGCATTGGTGAGTCCAAACGGCATCACTGTGAACTCATATAAGCCGTACCTTGAGCTGAAAGCCGTTTTCTGTATATCATCCTCCTGTATTCTCAATTGGTAGTACCCTGAGCGCAAGTCTAGCTTGGAGAACCAATGCGCTCTCACCAGTTGGTCGAACAACTCATCGATCCGAGGTAACGGGTATGTGTTCCGTACTATCAGTCGGTTGAGTTCCCGATAGTCTATACATAATCGCAGGGTTCCATCTTTCTTCTTGACGAATAGAACAGGGGCTCCCCAAGGTGACGAGCTGGGGCGAACAAACCCTGATTCTACCAACTCCTGCAATTGCACTCTAAACTCTGCAAGTTCTTTTGGGGCCATCTGATAGGGAGTCCTGGAGACAGGCTTAGCTCCTGGTACAAGCTTAATCTGAAAATCCACTTCTCTATGCGGGGGTAACCCTGACAATTTCTCAGGAAATACCTCAGGGAAATCCCATGCTACCCGCACATCCTTCACATCTACCTTCATCTCTTTTAGTTTGAATCGTATCATGTAGACTTCATCCCCTCTCATATGAGCTTTCAAGGTCTGGATTGAGGATAACAATATTCGTGGTGCGAAATTTATACCTTGGAAGACTACATCAGTATCCCCATGTCTCAAATAGATACGCTTCTCCGCACAGTCGATTCTTGCATGGTGCCAATCCAGCCACGCCATACCCAGAATGAGGTCGAACTCTGGTATTCTCAAAATTGTGGCAGGGGTATCAAAGGTTTTTCCCCCAATGGTTATCTCTAACTCACACTTCGCGGTTGCCGTCATCTCAGATCCGTCTGGGAGGCGAACTCTTCGAGCAATACCAGTGAAATATTGCACTCCGTGTGTATCTTTGATGAAGAATGAATGTGAGGCACCTGTGTCAAATAACGTATAATCCGGTTTCCCGCCGGCCCTCACGGTGCCTAAGTGTCATTAATAATACTCAAGCTAGACGTCTAGTATATCTCAAGCAACTAGAGGATATTAATGGAAGCAAAATGACTAATTCAAATCGTACCTGCAATCACCTCTTGAGGGTTCCGCTCTTGAGTCATGTCCAGGGCATACATCTGATCTCGAGCGGGTCCGGGGTTTCTTCCTCGTGGCCCTCGTCCTCGACCACGCACATACCCTCTCCCCCGCGGGGCTGCTGGAGGGAGAGCGAAAGGCGCATCTCCAAACAGTTGCGGGCAGTAGCGTCGAATGTGGCCCGGTTGGTTGCATTCAAAGCACACCCGTTCTTGCCTTCCGCTGTGTTGCTGAAACTGTGGAGGTGGAGGTAATGCTGGAGGTTGTGGAACCGGGCGCTCCTCTCTAAAGTTCTGGGGGAAACGCCCGCCACCCCTCCGATATCCTCTTCCTGTTTTATTGTCAAATCTCCTTTTGTTGCTGGGGCCTGCTTCCATCACGCCTTCCGCTGGCCTCTTACCACTTCCCAAGTGGTCTGCTTCCAATCTCTTTGCCATATCAATAATCTCCGCCAGACTAGAGTCCGCTATAAACAAAAGGGCCTGCCTTAGGGGATCTCGCAAGCCTTTGTAGAATCGTTTGGCGTACCCTCTATCATACAGCTCATAGGAGTCGGCGAATCTAGCCAGGTGCTGAAACTCCCGTTGGTACTCCGTCACCGACATGGACCCCTTGCTTTAGTTGCAAAAATCTCTCTTCCAGACCATCCCGAGCGGCCGAGGGGATGAAATGCTCTAAGAAGGCTTCGGAGAATTCGCTCCAACTAATGTCCATGTACACTCTTCCACGAAAAGTGGAGCCCATGAGGGACTTCCACCACCTTTTGGCATGCAGCTCTAAGAGTGTCACCACAAGGGTCACCGCCATGTTGTTTGGACATCTTATTCCAGCTAACAACTCTTGTATAGTGTCGAGCCACTCTTCCGTACGCACTGCCGACTCTGTCCCAATATAAGCGGGAGGGGAGAGAGCTCGGAAAATGCTTAACCAACTAGATCCCGGACCCTGTTGTTGTACAGGTGTCTGCTGAGATTAGGACCTAAAGGCGTCCAGAATAGCTGTGAGCGTCTGCCCCAACTCTGATTGTTGGAATTATGTAGGTACGGGCGGGGCGGGGGTGCCCCTTACTGGCTCAACATGTGCTGGGATCTACACATAAGGTTCAAACCTAGGGTTAGGTTGGCTAATCTAAGGTTAAAGATGGACAAATTAGTGTGAATTACATATGGACACACCACTGCTTCCGCTAAGTCAGCTTGTCCCCAAACTGACAAATCAAACGGGAGTGGCACCATTGTTAAGTGACTTTCGCCTTGGAGGATCGTAGCAAGCTGATACCATTTGTAAGACCCCCCTCCCGGAACACAAGACACGGCACGAGAGGGGTCTTATGCCCAGAACAGCCGCCTTGCGGTAGCACCAGCACTCGAGCTAGCCTGTACCACAAGACACCTATTCTGCTGGCTACAACCAATATCAACATATAACTGCCAACCCAACCATAATAATATGAAATTCAAATCCACACCAAGCATATGTCCATAATATCATAAATAAAGAAGCTATAGCAAGCTTCTAATATCAGAGTACGAGAACAGAATTGCCCCGAAGGGCTACAACAAAATCTCTCTCTCACTCACATCTATAACCGACGGTAGCGACGGTACCTTCCCTTCAGGCCCTGTCACCCTGGCATGGCTGTCCGTCTGCATAGCCTGCTGCTCCACCTGCGGGGTTTCCTCCTAAAAAGGAAGACGTAGCAACCGTTTGTCAAAAAGACTAAGTGGTTTCACATCCGCTCCCCCGGCGACTCCTCGGCACCGGGCGGAGAAAGGAACAAGTACAATATATAAATAACAGTAGTACAACAGGTGAAGTGAGTATACATATTATAAGCAGCAACATCAGTAGTGTATAATAAACAAGCTCTTATTTTCAAATCTTCAAACTACAGCAGCAAGAGAGTATATAACTAGAACAGTAAGTAACTCAACTTATATGGATGCCCATACAAGCATATAAGTTGAGGGTCGTTCAGCAGAAAGTAACTCATCGTATAGGAGTGCCCATACAAACTTATACGATGAGGGTCTTGTGTATGTAATGAAGTGCAATGCTATGTATGCAATGCAATGATACACCCATGCTCAAGCACATGCAATCGCTATGTCGACACAGATTTATAGTTCCCATTATTCGAGCAGGTAGCTAACCTCTCAGGCATCAACCGTCGTGGCCAAACGGTGACAGTAGAGCGGGCATCTCCACTACTAGGCTAGTCTCCACACTACCTGGCCTAGGCCTCCGTACGCCTCAACGCTAGGAACACAACATCAGAGCTCACATGCGTACTACGGCTCAGCGGGTTCTCTCGGGTAAATATGCACCAAGATCCTAGCCCCTGACTGGCCTATGGTATGACACGGAAGGAGCCTCGGAAATAAGCACGAGGACCAAGCCCAACCGTTCACTTGGCACGGAAGGAGCCTCGAGACGTGAACACCGAGGACCAAGCCCAACCGCCTAAGGTCTAACTGTCAACTCCCATCGGTGTGATGATTGGCGAGCCCGTAGACCTGCCACACTATCCTTAACCCGGGATTACGACACCGCGTGTCGACTCACACCGCATGCAATTCCACAATTCATGGCATGGAAGGAGCCTCGGAGAAAGCACGAGGACCAAGCCCAACCATCCAACAATTACGAATGGAGCCTTGGGACGTGAACACCGAGGACCAAGCCCAACCGTCCAATTTTATCCAACTCAACCTCATTCCATTAGTGACGGTCTACACCGCACTTTTTAACTTCCACAATGCTACCCGTGGGGAGACGACACTCTAAGCATTGGGCTATCCATTCCCTTCCATAAATCTGAAAGTGAAGGGATAGATACTACTCTAGAGGGGGGTGAATAGAGTAATCAAATTTTGCACAATACAAAACTTAACTGTCTACCCAACTCCCTTGGAGTGAAGTGCGGAATGAAGAGATTATAGATTTTGATTTAACCTTAAAGCCTAACACAAGTGATGTGCAAACACAAGCTAACTGTAATTACAGTTAAAGCTTGGAAAACCTAAACAGCAACTAGCAACCTAGTTATATCTATTCACAGCCACAGTACAGGAAATAAACAAATGAATCCAGACGACACAAGGAGATTTATAGTGGTTCCCCAAACAACTTGGGTACGTCCACTCTTCTACCCACACGGTAGGAATCCACTCAGGTTTTTGATCAGGTGCCCTGCCACCAACAGAATCTGATTCAGGTAGATTCAGAAACCCTTTAGACTTTTGATCAGGTGTCTAAAAACCAAGCACAGGTTTTTGATCAGGTGCCCTGCCACCAAGGGATACTTTTGAAGGGAGTAATAACCCTGTACAGGAGGGGGAAGAAGGTTAAGATGTCTTCTCTATTTTTCAATAGATTAGAGAAGCACAAAAAGCTTGCACTGAGCTAGAATGCTCTAAAGAATCAAGGCTCCCCCTGGCTCAAAGATGTCCAGGTGAAGTCTTGCTTCAGTGCAGAAACTCTTCAGAAAATTCTGAAGGAAAAGCTACAGGAAGAAAGTAAATAATAAAAAGAAACAGTCTTCAAGCAGCAATCTTCTTCTTCTTCTTCTTCAAAGAAACTCTGAGTTGAACTTCCTGAAAGCAGGAGAACTCAGGTGAAGAAGAGATGAAGATCTTAACACTTCTCAGTTAGATGGAGTTTTCTGAGAGCAGGAAGCTTGAGCTTGATGAAGGCTTGAGTGCTTTTGAATAACACTCCTGTTAACTCAAAACTAGCTTTAATCCTTCTGCAAAGGGTTCTTTTATATTAGCAGCAAGCAACGGCTCTCTTCCATTTGAATTCTTTGTCTTCTTGTGAGCCTTGAGACCTGGGCTGTAAATATCAAGAAGACAGAAATATCTCTGCAGCAATACATTCCATAAAAAGGAATAAATCTCTTTCTAAGAAGCTGCAGGTTTAAATCAAATAAACAGAGGACTAAATAAAGTCACATCAGAAACTATCTCTTTATAGCAAAAGAAGACTTTTCAGTCCAACGGCTATAAAGGGTTGACAGCAGATAAAGTAATTTAAATAGACAGCTAATAAGACAAACAACTTTATCTTAAAAGATTTGAACTCAGGCAAATAGAATGAAGTAAATAATGCCTGGAAACTTTATCATGCAGCTTGAAATAATGTGCCAGAAAATGTATTAAATAATTAAATATAATAAATAAATACAAAATACAAAGGCAGGCAGAAAGCGTCGAACGACCTTCGGAGATCGTCGACCGACGCACGGAGATCGTCGATCTATCGGGCAGATAGTCGAACGATCCAGATAGTCGACCTATCGAAGAAGATAGTCGAACTACCAGATAGTCGATCTATCAGGACAGATAGTCGAACTATCAAGCGCACAGAGATAGTCGACCTATCAGGCAGATAGTCGACCTACCTCAGAAAACAGATAGTCGACCTATCAACAGATAGTCGAACTATCAAAACAAACCAGATAGTCGATCTATCAACAGATAGTCGAACTATCAGCGCAGAACAGATAGTCGACCTATCAATAGATAGTCGAACTATCAGCGCAGAACAGATAGTCGACCTATCAACAGATAGTCGAACTATCAGCGCAGAACAGATAGTCGACCTATCAAGCAGATAGTCGAACTATCAGCGCAGACCAAGGCGTCGACTGACTGATAGACGATCGTCGATCAGTCGATAGACGATAGTCGAACGGCGTTCGACTATGGTCGAACGAAAAAACTACTTAACCAAATTCTCAATTTGGAAAAGCGAGGACTCTACAGCTAGACTCCTAACCATTGACCATAGATATTTCTTGGGTCAAGGAGCACAAAGGAGAGGACTAAACTCAAATCAAACTAGGGTACCAACAATCTCCCCCTATTTGAGTTAAGTCTCTCACAAACTAAAATAGCTAGCAATAGAATACTAAAAAATAATTTCAACAGATAGATAACACTAAATCTGGCAGATTATCAATCAGATAAATAAATATAACACAGCAGTTTAAATCAAACTATCAAGAATCTTTAGAGTCAGGTAATGGATCAGAAGAACTAGAGACAAAAGAAATTTTTCGAAGAGGGTCATCTGATTCCTTCTTTGACATCTTCAGATCCTGAGCTCCAAGAATCTTTAGCTCTGTAGCTCTGGGAACAACAGCTTCAGGATGTTTTTCCATATACTTTGCTGGATCAAATATCTCAGGATTGACTTGGAATTTCTCAAATTCTTTCTTTCTATATGCTGACATTGTAGTAAATCCAGATGTATCTTTACCTTCAGCTCTTGCTTTTCTTATTTGGGCTGCCCCTACAAGCTCTTGAAAGCGAGCCATCCTAAAATTAGGATCGAGCTCGGGATTTTCATATACTGGCTCTGGAGAAGCAGCAGCTATTATATCTAGATAAAAACATTAGAAAACTTAGCAAAAGGAACTTGCTAGAAGGATTTAAAACACTGTAAACTATTTACCTTTTGAAACACTCTTCTCAGATTGAACTGGAGAAGGAGGTGGGGAAAAGGTTGGTCTTTGGGCCACAACCTCCTTCAACTGTCTTTGAGATCCAGAGAAAGATTTTCCTTGAAAACTTTGATGACCTTGTCTTGGTTGGTGCTGAGCAGATGCAGGTTTTCCATAGGCAGCAGACTGACTAGCAGGTAGATTCCCAGAGGCTCCTGCACCGGGAGGTGGAGGGGGACCTTTGGGAGTCCATCTGGAGACTGGACTATCATACCTTTTAGTTCTCTTCCTTTCTTTTTGCTGGTTTTTCGAGAACCACATCCAATGCTTAAAATCTTTAGATTTGGGGTCAATGCCCTTCAGGATGTAGTATGGAGTGTCATTGTCCTTGTTTGGAGGTGGAGGAGGAGCTTTTCTCTTCTTAACAGCAGATTTCTTTCTCTTTGATTTTTCAGACATATCTGAATCATCATCATCATCAGAATTGGATGATGGAGGATTCTCATAGGGATCATAGGCTTCTGAGACAGCCTTTTCTTTAAGCTTTACTGCCGACTTCTCTTTTTCTTCTTCAATGACATCCATAGCCATAAGAGAGTCTAAATCTAAACCAGGAGAATCATCCCAGATGGATGACTTCTCAAATTGCAAATCTTTCTCTTTTTTCTTTTAAAGATTTTACTCTTAAGTCCCAAGCAGCCCTTGCTTGAATTTCTTCCAAACTTAAAACAGGAGAATCAACTTTGATTTCCTCTTGATTTTCATCCTCTTTATCATCTAAAAACACATCCAATTCTGGATCTAATTGAGTATCAGAATCACTTGGAGCAACCACAGAAACAACTGCTATTTTCTGGGCAGTTACATCTTCTTTAATAATATCTGTAAAATTACGAATACAGATCTGCTAAATAAACTTGAATCATACCTTCAAGGTATTCACAGACTATCAAATTAATAGACTCATCAACAAAGCGAATGAAAGCGTTACCTTCATATTTAACCATTTCCCATGACTTGTCCAGATATGAGGTTACGATTCCTTCTAGATATCTTGCAATCACTGGGGTGGTGAGATCATCTAGGCATATTTGGACTTCAATCTCAGATAGAAACTTTGTTATAATTTCGTCTATAAATTTTGCAATCTCAGGAGTTGAAATATCTTCTAGGCATACCTTTACAGCAAATTCTGATTGCAAGATTGCATCTGCTATATCCTTCTCAGTCAAAACTGGAGCCACCTCTTGCTCAGCAGGGGCAATCTCTTCCTCAGCAGTCATAACTACATCTGAAACTTCTTCTGGCTCAACTTGAGCAGATTCTGGAAGAGCAGACAAAACTGAATCTTTTACAACTTGAGGAGAGGCAGGGAGGCCTGAGACATCTTCATTGGACATCTCCCCCTGCCTGATTTCAGTGGGTACTGAAACCAGGCCCAAAGAGGAAGATGGCTCAGCTGATTTGGAAATGGATTGGATGGAGGCAGTTAGAAGATCAATGGAGGCAGCAAGGGGAGCGATTGCCTCGTCAATCATGATTTTGATTGATGGGGTAATCAACTCCACAATGCGGGAGAGGAATTCAGGGGTAATTTCAAAAGATGATGAATTTGAGGTGGATGGAGCTGCAGCAAATATGGTAGATGTGCTGGGATGAGGAGTGGTGAGAGCAGGAGATCGAGCAGGAGATCTCTGAGGAGGTGAGTTAATTGGGGAATTAACATGACTGGGGGACGGAGGAGGAGAGGGAAATCTCTCAGAACCTAACAAATCAAAACTAGGAATAGATAACCCAGTTTGATTAGAAGGAATGGGAGAGACTGGAGAGGAAGGAGAAACAACCATAGCTGTTTCAGGTGCAGCAGAAGAAGAGGGTCGTACCTCAGCTGAAGTTGATGGTACTTCAACTGAGGCAGACGGCAAAGCAGAGGAGGAGGAAGGGAGAGCTGAGCCAGCTTCACTAGGTTGAGGAGCGACTGAAGCAGTCCTTGTGTCCTCAGATTGAGCTGGAGCAGACTTCACGAACGTCCTTTTCCACTTGGAGAACAGATGAGGGTCCATCTTCTTGCTGGCATTGATGGTAGTTGCGGCAGAACTCAGCAGCTGGGGGAATTTCTCCTTCAGAAAAATACCAATAACCCTTCCCAGGGTAACTTCCTTCTTTCCATTCTTCTTCCTGATCAAATCAAACAGAACAGCTGCCCAATCGATCCTCTTTCGATTGACAATTGCACACATAAGTGCAAATTGTTGCCTTGTTATGTTGTCATGGGCGGAGTGCTTGCCCAGAATCACCTTTCCAACTATCTCAGCGAGGAACTTAATCTTGAATGGAAAATTTACCTTGAGCAGCTTGGTGGGAATGCCTTCAGCATGTCCCAGCTCAACGAGCATCCTTCCAAACTCCTGAGCATCTTGCTCATAGTCTTCATCACCAATAACTAAACCGAAGACATCAGAAAGAGCGGCCGGAGTCAGGGTAGCTTCTACTCCGCCGATGGTACCGATCATCGCTTCGTCTGTGGAAGACGACGTGAACGCCCATTCTTTTATTTCAGGAATGTTAATCTTGATCCTTTCAGACATCAGCTTCTCTAGACCTTGATCTTTGCAAAGCTGGAGAACTTCCACTATGCTGGCATCGCAAACGCTGAAAGCTTCGAAATCTACACTGAAACCGGCATCGAACTTTACTACGGCTAAAACAGCAGGGGAAATCGCCATTCGATTTGCTGGAGAAACGCGAGAAGGAGGAGGAAGACGAAGGGGACGGAGCAGCAGAAAATCGCAAGCGGGAAATCATAATGCGAAAGGGCACGCTCCGTCGACGATAAAGCAACAGATCTTTTAACCTAGGTCGACTATCGGCTTTATATTGAACCGGATATAGTCGGTCTATTAAAAAGATCTTGACCCGAACGGTCGTTCGACGATCGGCTCAGAAGCAGAGTAGTCGGACAATCGTTCGACTATTTTTGGCTTCTCAAACAACAGGCTGTCGTCGTCCAGAGATCGACGATGAGCCCAAGCCGTTCGACGATGGTCGAACGTCGATCGACGATCTTCAAACAGATAAGCCATCATTAACCAGAGGTCGACGATAGGCTTAAACCGTTCGACTATCTTCGAACGTCGTTCGACTATCTTCAAACAGACCTCAACATAGGCAGATATCGTCACACTTAGTCTCGTCCATTGATCATGCCTAGTTGGACTAAAAAGAACAGATGCTTCTGTTCATCTAAAGGCTTGGTGAATATATCACCTCTCTGAAACTCAGTGGATATGAACTCAAGACAGATCTTGTTCTTTTCCACACAATCTCTCAGGAAATGGTGCCTAATCTCAATGTGCTTCGTTCTAGAGTGGTGCACTGGATTTTGTGCAATTGAGATAGCACTGGTACTATCACACATGATCTTGGTGTTCTTGTGTGAGTAACCATAATACACAAGCTGGTTTTGAATCCACAGGATCTGTGAACAACAACTGGCAGCTGCTATATATTCAGCCTCTGCAGTTGAAGTTGAGACAGAAGCCTGTTTCTTACAGAACCAAGAGACCAATCTCTCTCCCAGGAACTGGCAAGTTCCTGAGGTGCTCTTCCTGTCAACTCTGCAACCAGCATAATCAGAATCAGAATATCCAATTAATTCAAACTCTGACTCAGCTGGGTACCAAAGTCCTAGATCTGGACATCCTTTCAGGTATCTCAGGATTCTCTTTAGAAGAATCATATGAGATTCCTTGGGGTTGACCTGAAATCTAGCACAAAGGCATGTAGCAAACATTATATCTGGCCTACTTGCAGTTAGATATAATAGGGAACCAACAATGGCCCTATAATTCTTTTGATCAACTGGCTTGCCGTGATCATCAGAATCAATAACTACATTAGTAGCCATGGGTGTAGGCATTGCTGAGGCATCAGCCATCCCAAATTTCTTTACCAATTTCTTGGCATATTTGGATTGGGAGATGAAGATACCATCAGCATCTTGCTTAACTTGGAGACCAAGAAAGTAAGACAGCACACCCATGCTACTCATCTCAAACTTAGAGTGCATCAAGTTGGAAAACTTTTTGCAAAGTTTGGGATCAGTGGAGCCAAAGATAATATCATCTACATACACCTGAACTAACAGGATTGTGTCCTTGTGATGCTTAACGAAAAGGGTTCTATCAACTACTCCCCTAGTGAAGTTGTGCTCAAACAGGAAACTAGCTAAGGTCTCATACCAGGCCCTAGGAGCTTGCTTTAGTCCATAAAGAGCTTTTTGCAACTTGAAAACATGAGAGGGCTGTGTTGATGAAACAAACCCTGGTGGTTGTTCAACAAACACTTCTTCCTTAAGCTCACCATTTAGGAATGCACTTTTGACATCCATTTGGAACACCTTAAACTTCATGTAGGCTGCATAGGCCAAGAAGATCCTTATTGCTTCTAGCCTTGCAACAGGAGCAAAGGTTTGGTCATAGTCTATACCTTCCTCCTGTCTGTAGCCCTGAGCTACAAGCCTAGCTTTATTCCTTACAATTATTCCATTTGCATCTAGCTTGTTTCTATACACCCACTTGGTGCCTATGATCAGTTGGCCTTTAGGTCTTGGAACCAAAGTCCAAACTTTACATCTCTCAAACTGATTGAGCTCCTCTTGCATTGCAATGATCCAGTGGGGATCTAGCTCTGCATCTTTAAAGGTGAGGGGTTCAGCCTGTGAGAGGAAACAAGCATGCATCACATCCTGTCTTAATTGATGTCTTGTTTGCACACCAGCTGATAAGTCTCCAATCACTTGAGATGTGGGGTGATCTCTAAGTGTGACAATATCAGCAGGTGGGATGTGATCTTCAGCAACAGTTGGGATTAATTCCTCAGGAGGAATTTGATCTACTGTTGGTGGAACAGCAACAGCTTCAACAGCTTCAGCAATGTCTTCATCACTGTCTGATTCAGTGATCTGAAGAGTTGAAAGTTGGAGGATTTCTTGAGGGGCATCATGTACCTGCAAAGAACTGGAGGAAGGAGAATTTTCTTTCTCCTTGTAAAACATCTGATGCTCATCAAATGATACATGCACAGATTCTTCTATCTTACAGGTTGATTTGTTATAAACCCTATAAGCTTTGCTTACTTGGGAATATCCAAGCATGATTCCCATTGAAGCTTTTGCTTCAAACTTTCTAATATATTCTTTATTATTATTATGAATATAAACAGTACAGCCAAAAATTCTAAAGTAATTAATTTTTGGTTTCTTTCCTTTAAGCAACTCATAAGGAGTTTTACACTTAAGTTTGTGTATCAAACTTCTATTCAAGACATAGTTGGCTGTACTAACAGCTTCTGCCCAATAGGATAGAGGCATGTTAGCATCTGCCAACAATGTGCTAGCAGCTTCAATTAGTGTTCTATTCTTCCTCTCAACTACCCCATTTTGTTGGGGAGTTCTAGGAGCTGAGAAGCTATGTTTGATACCTTCTCTCTCACAGAATTCTTGCATGAGAAGAGAGTCAAACTCAGTACCATGATCACTTCTGATCAAGGCCACATGAGTAGAGTACTCAGTCTGCACACAAAGTAGAAAGTCTGTAAGGGCTTTGAAGTTATCAGACTTAGTTCTCAAAAAGAAAACCCAACTGAACCTAGAGAAGTCATCTACAATTACTAAGGTGTAATACTTCCCTCCTAAACTCTGTACATTTATTGGGCCAAAAAGGTCCAAATGTAATAAATACAGGATTCTAGGAGAATCACTTTTATTTACAGATTTAAATGAGTTCTTGGTTTGCTTGCCTAGCTGACAAGCCTTGCATAGGCTCTCCTTCTTGTAGGGGCAAGAAGGTAAGCCTCTAACAAGGTTGTGCTTAGATAACCTAGATATATTTTTCAGGTTTACATGACTAAGCCTTTTATGCCATAAAGAATTATTATTAAGGTTAATTCATTAAACAAGCAGATTTCAGAGAGAGATGAATTAAAATCTACTAAATAAATATTGCCTATTCTATTACCTATTAAAACAACATCATTATTTAAAGTAATACTGCAAGAGGAGTTAGAAAAAGAAACCTGGTAGCCAGCATCACATAGCTGGCTAACTGAGATCAGATTATGCTTCAGTCCATTGACATAAGCAACTCTCTTGAATGTAACAGCTCCAATCGTGATCTTGCCGTATCCTTCTGTTTGACCACAGCTGGAGTCTCCAAAGATAACCTTTGGGCCGAGCTTAGCTTTGTACTTTGACAGAAGCTCTTTGTTTCCTGTCATATGCTTAGAGCATCCACTATCCAAATACCACTTGTTTTGAGTGATTGGATAGGCCTTCACCTGCATATCAATTATTTAGACAGAGTGGACCCAGGTAACCTTGGGTCCCTTGTTTTTCACATAAGAAAAACTAGAAATATAAGAAAATGCAGGCTGAGGGTGATAGCCTAGTGGGTGAGATCTCCTAGGTGGGATTCTCCATGCAGATGATGGGTCAACAAACCTAGGGTTTCTATTTTCATTTAGGTTTCTATGGAATGGATTATGATTTTGAAAATCGTATTGAAATCGTCGATCGACGTTCGACGATGGGCGCTCCGATCGTCGACCTTCGTTCGACCATGGAGCTTCCGATCGTCGATCGGCGTTCGACGCTCTTTGCATTTCTTTGAAAAATTTCTTTCTCTTTTCCCTCTTAGCCTTATTTAATGTTTTATTTACAAGGTTTACTTGCTCAGTGTTCTTCTTTCCACTAGCTGAAATGAAGTTCACTGGAGTTGAAAGGTTATTTTTAAGCAAGACTGGGGGTTCACTGGGAGAAGCTCCTAAGCCTAGTTTATCATTACCTGACCTAGTGTTAGCCATGCTGGTAATTTCTAACAGCTTAAGGCTTCTACCATTAAGGGATTCTTCTAGTCTCTTAGACTTAGCTAATTCTATTTTAAGAAATTTAATTTCTTCACTACAAGTAGTGAGATCTTCCTTTAACCTAATGTTTTCAGAGGCTGTTAATTCAGAGTCAGCTAGCCTATTTCTAAGTTCTTTTATCTCCTTTTCTGAACTAATTAAATCTAGACATAAAGATTTAAAATCTAACTTAAACTCTTCTGAAGTAAAGTCATAAGATGAAAGTACCTCATCTTCAGTAGGCATTTCTTCATCTGAGTCAGAACTCTCTGCAGCAGAGTGGTTGCTGCAGGCATCTATTGCCATGAGGCAAATTTCTTTTGCCTTCTTTTCTTCTTCATCCTCACTAGAGCTTGAGGATGAGGATTCTTTATCAGAATCACTCCAGGTTTCAGCAATGAAACCTCTCTCCTTTTTCTTGTTCTTGTAGGAGGATGGCTTGGAGTGCTTCCTGTGCTGCTCCTTTTCTTTTCTCTTTTCTTTGTTTTTCTCCTCTGGACACTCTGGCAAGATGTGTCCAGGCTTCCTGCACCCATAACAAATAATTTCTTTAGTTGGAGTACGATCATACCTTGGCTTTTCTTCATACTTTGAAGATTTTCTTCTGAACTCTTTTCTCCCCATTTTGAGAAATCTCTTGGCAAACAATGCCATGAGCTCCTCATTTGATTGGCTGCCTTCTGAGGCTTCAGCAGCTTTAAGAGCTAGAGATTGCTCTTTTCTTGTTGGAGTGGGGGTCTTGGCTTCTGCTTCAGCTTCCCTTGTCTTCAGCACTTGCTCAAAAGATTTGAGCTTGCCGAGAAGGGCTTCAGTTGATATTTCATTGGTACTTCTGGCTTCTTTGATGGGCCAGATTCTTAGATCCCATGTGCTAGGGAAGCACATAAGAATCTTATCATTGACCTCTGTCAATGATATGTCCTTGTCCAGGGTCCTCAGCTCATTGATGATTGAGCTGAGCCTGGTGTACATTGCTTCAACTGATTCAGCATCAGTCTTCTTGAAGTTCTCGTACTGTGAGATAAGGTTGGACCTCCTGTCCTTCCTTTCATCAGCTGAACCAGCTACAATCTGGTTCAGTGTGTCCCACATGGCCTTTGCTGAAGAGCAATCAGCAACCTTCTGGAACACTTTATCAGACATAGTCTGAGCTAGTATGTTCATTGCTTTGGCATCAGCAATTTTTGCCTTCTTGTACTCATCATTATAGTCTGGAGGAGGCACTGCACTCATATCAGATGATGAGGCAGTGGCAGCAACAGGTGCTCTTGGGGGACCTGACAAAATAGAAGCAAAAATACTCTCATCAATAGAGTTCATATAAAGTTTGATCCTTGCCTTCCAGATGCCAAACTTTGCTAAGTTGCATGCTGGAGGTCTGGTGCTTGAATAATCCTTAGACTGGGCCATGATAGTGAATATCTATAAACTCTTGGTATCTTTCAGGATCTTGTGACTTAGGTGTTAGCCTATACAGTCAGTCAACCTCCCTCTGATACCAATTGAAAGTGAAGGGATAGATACTACTCTAGAGGGGGGGTGAATAGAGTAATCAAATTTTGCACAATACAAAACTTAACTGTCTACCCAACTCCCTTGGAGTGAAGTGCGGAATGAAGAGATTATAGATTTTGATTTAACCTTAAAGCCTAACACAAGTGATGTGCAAACACAAGCTAACTGTAATTACAGTTAAAGCTTGGAAAACCTAAACAGCAACTAGCAACCTAGTTATATCTATTCACAGCCACAGTACAGGAAATAAACAAATGAATCCAGACGACACAAGGAGATTTATAGTGGTTCCCCAAACAACTTGGGTACGTCCACTCTTCTACCCACACGGTAGGAATCCACTCAGGTTTTTGATCAGGTGCCCTGCCACCAACAGAATCTGATTCAGGTAGATTCAGAAACCCTTTAGACTTTTGATCAGGTGTCTAAAAAACCAAGCACAGGTTTTTGATCAGGTGCCCTGCCACCAAGGGATACTTTTGAAGGGAGTAATAACCCTGTACAGGAGGGGGAAGAAGGTTAAGATGTCTTCTCTATTTTTCAATAGATTAGAGAAGCACAAAAAGCTTGCACTGAGCTAGAATGCTCTAAAGAATCAAGGCTCCCCCTGGCTCAAAGATGTCCAGGTGAAGTCTTGCTTCAGTGCAGAAACTCTTCAGAAAATTCTGAAGGAAAAGCTACAGGAAGAAAGTAAATAATAAAAAGAAACAGTCTTCAAGCAGCAATCTTCTTCTTCTTCTTCTTCAAAGAAACTCTGAGTTGAACTTCCTGAAAGCAGGAGAACTCAGGTGAAGAAGAGATGAAGATCTTAACACTTCTCAGTTAGATGGAGTTTTCTGAGAGCAGGAAGCTTGAGCTTGATGAAGGCTTGAGTGCTTTTGAATAACACTCCTGTTAACTCAAAACTAGCTTTAATCCTTCTGCAAAGGGTTCTTTTTATATTAGCAGCAAGCAACGGCTCTCTTCCATTTGAATTCTTTGTCTTCTTGTGAGCCTTGAGACCTGGGCTGTAAATATCAAGAAGACAGAAATATCTCTGCAGCAATACATTCCATAAAAAGGAATAAATCTCTTTCTAAGAAGCTGCAGGTTTAAATCAAATAAACAGAGGACTAAATAAAGTCACATCAGAAACTATCTCTTTATAGCAAAAGAAGACTTTTCAGTCCAACGGCTATAAAGGGTTGACAGCAGATAAAGTAATTTAAATAGACAGCTAATAAGACAAACAACTTTATCTTAAAAGATTTGAACTCAGGCAAATAGAATGAAGTAAATAATGCCTGGAAACTTTATCATGCAGCTTGAAATAATGTGCCAGAAAATGTATTAAATAATTAAATATAATAAATAAATACAAAATACAAAGGCAGGCAGAAAGCGTCGAACGACCTTCGGAGATCGTCGACCGACGCACGGAGATCGTCGATCTATCGGGCAGATAGTCGAACGATCCAGATAGTCGACCTATCGAAGAAGATAGTCGAACTACCAGATAGTCGATCTATCAGGACAGATAGTCGAACTATCAAGCGCACAGAGATAGTCGACCTATCAGGCAGATAGTCGACCTACCTCAGAAAACAGATAGTCGACCTATCAACAGATAGTCGAACTATCAAAACAAACCAGATAGTCGATCTATCAACAGATAGTCGAACTATCAGCGCAGAACAGATAGTCGACCTATCAACAGATAGTCGAACTATCAGCGCAGAACAGATAGTCGACCTATCAACAGATAGTCGAACTATCAGCGCAGAACAAATAGTCGACCTATCAAGCAGATAGTCGAACTATCAGCGCAGACCAAGGCGTCGACTGACTGATAGACGATCGTCGATCAGTCGATAGACGATAGTCGAACGGCGTTCGACTATGGTCGAACGAAAAAACTACTTAACCAAATTCTCAATTTGGAAAAGCGAGGACTCTACAGCTAGACTCCTAACCATTGACCATAGATATTTCTTGGGTCAAGGAGCACAAAGGAGAGGACTAAACTCAAATCAAACTAGGGTACCAACAAAATCCATTATACATCCTGACCATAGTTTTAATCATTTACAAATCCTTCCAAATGAATTCAACATACTATAGATAATGCGCATAATGGTGATCTACCAAATATAACAAAGCCTTTCATTCACTTAGGCTTGATTCACATCTCGGCTTAGGAATTCAAGTCCTCAAACATCAATCTTTACATTACCTCGGTGATTAACACAAAAGAATTCACCCAACCTCGAGATGAATTGCAACACCTATTCCATCGAATCCAAGTTCATATTATAATCACCTAGAATTGTATATAATCTGGTCAGCAACTTTGACGGAGGATTCCCGTGGCTACAGGTATCGCTTGAAAACGTGCCACCACTCGTTGGAAAGGTAATTTTAAGAGCTACGACTTTCGTGTTTAGTCGAAAGCTCAGATCTGGTCACATCATACTAGAAATGCAACTCGAAGTCTGCTGCGTACAGGATATAGAATTCCTGGGCATTAACTCCCAACCGCAGCGGATTCAAACGGACTTTCCAGTGGCTACAGGTATCGCATGGAAACGTGCAACCACTAGTTGGAAAGTTAATTTCAAGGGCTACAACCTTCGTGTTTGGTCGAAAGCCCAGATCCGCCCCCTTCTTGCTTAAAAATAGCCAAGAAGGTCGATGCGCGCAGAATACAGATTCTGCACGCATCTTGAAGCGAAGTGAACGACATCCGTTCATCTTCCTCCTCAAGCGATTTTCCCCAAATCGCAACCAAAAGTTCCTCCACACTTATTCTCCCTCTTGAGGCCATTTCCTCTTCACGAGACCACCCCTATCATCACTTTGAAGCGAGGAGAGGTTGAAGATGACTAAGCTTTAGAACTCAAGTTCTAGCACGACCTTCCTAGAAAGCTTCATCTCACACATCAAGACTCTTTTGAGTCGATGTCTCGCCTAAGAATAGCTACAGATCTAGCACCAAGGGAGAGGGGAGGAAACTCACTTCATTTCCGACGTTTCCTCCGTTGCCGGCCATGGATCGGGTTACTCTTCGTTGCGACATCCTTGGTGTAGTTGTTCTTCACGGCAAAGGAAGGAGAGAGAGAAGTCCGCATCCAAAGCTCGCA
This sequence comes from Platanthera zijinensis, assembly GCA_039513925.1. NCBI lineage: Eukaryota > Viridiplantae > Streptophyta > Magnoliopsida > Asparagales > Orchidaceae > Platanthera > Platanthera zijinensis. The sequence continues at coordinate 35,328,858 of CM077094.1, forward strand.
CCAGCAAGCTCTCCTCCGGCGATCTGCTATTCACCTCTACCCTTCGCTCCCGACGGTTTGCACGGTAACGGCTCGGCAAGAAGGATCGGATGCGATGGTTAGGGTTTGGTTTACTCCCTTTTTATATTACATATTAAGCTAAGTCCCTTCCTCCACGTGTCACTCTCTAATTGGACCGCCCAAATTAGGTTTCATTTGAAGTGACCGGTCCAAAGATCATTCAGCACTAATCCCGAGGTCCAGTTCGGTTCGCCTGTACAAGCCGATGAATCGGCCTGGGTGCAGAAAACGCACAAGTCAAATTTGGCGGGAATCAGCCAGTGATTCCCGTCGATCGGCGAGTATTGGCGGGTCATTCTCGACGAATTCATCGAGTATCAATAATGATACTCGACGATTTTCCCTTAGACGTTTTATCGGACATCCTGTCGCTGTGTGCGTTGAGTATCAGTCAGTGATACTCGATGTTTGGTGGGTATCACCGGGTATTCTCGGCGATCGGTGAGAATCGTCAGGCATTCTCGACGATTTTCCCTTAGCCTACTGCAGTTCTGAGTCCGGCGGGTATCGACCACCGATACCCGTCGAATCGGCGAGAATCAACCTCCATTCTCGACGATCGACGAGCATCAACCTCCATTCTCGACGATCGACGAGCATCAACCTCCATTCTCGATGATTTTTACTTAGCCGAGTTCCCTCATCTCGGCTACTGGTTGGGGTATCCTTGAACCCAACCCTACACTTATTCAATGCACCTGACACCTTACGTCAGTGCATCCCGAGCCCGAGTTGAGTCTCTTGACTCAGAACACGTGTGAGGGGCCTAGCGCGAATTGGGGCGTTACAGAATGCAACCTCTATGAGGACTCCAATGGGATCCACTGTGTCTCTGGACAAGGATGAGAAAGGGAAACCTTTTGATGAAACCAAATACAGAAGCATAATTGGATCCCTGCTCTACCTTACTGCTAGTAGACCGGATATTATGTTTTCCACATGCGTATGTGCCAGATATAAGGTGAACACTAAGGAATCTCATTATGTCGCTGCAAAGTGAATTCTTAGATACCTTAAAGGTACACCAAATCTTGGCTTGTGGTACCCAAGAAACAATGATGTCGAGCTGATAGGCTTTTCAGAAGCTGACTTTGCAGGAAGAAGGGATGATAGGAAAAGCACTTCTGGGACCTGCCAATTCCTTGGAAGAAGACTTATTTCTTGGAACAGTAAGAAGCAGAATTGTGTCGCAACCTCCACGGCTGAATCTGAGTACATCTCAGCAGGCAGCTGTTGCGCACAACTTCTATGGATCAGAAATCAGCTCAAAGATTATGACTTGCAGTTCAGAGAAGTTCCGATGTATTGCGACTCCTCGAGCGCAATAGCAATTGCGAACAATCCTGTGTCGCACAGCAGAACGAAGCATATTGAAGTGCGCTATCACTTCATTCGGGAGCATGTGGAAAACAAATATATATCTCTCTACTATGTCCCCACGGATAAGCAGGTTGCAAATATCTTCACAAAGCCCCTAGACGAGGGCAAGTTCAGTCTCTTCAAAACTGAACTCGGCATGCTGAACTATGAAGAGTGAAGACTGTAAGGCTCAAGGCTCTTGGATCAAGGGGGAGCATCAGCAAGGAACTCAAACTCGAGCATGGATGCAAGATCTGAGGGGGAGCATGTGGCTCCAAGTGAAGTCCCAGATTTGCATAAGCCGAAAAGGGGGAGATTACCCTCTCGGCTAAGGCTAAGGTGGCTGCCAACGTTAAGTATGCTCTCAGAAAAATGGTAATGAATCTCACTCTCAACTGAATTCTTAGGTTATGAATTTCATTCCCATATGTTCTATTCACCTTAGCTTGTAGGGTTTAGGCTTCTTCAAATAGGGGGGATTGTTGGGTATTGTATCTACAATGTACCTCATTTGAAGAAGTCACTGAACAAGCTAAGTTGAATAGATAATGTATTTGATGATTTTCTTCAAGTTGTGCTTGCAGTTATTCCACGCTAAGTACACACCAATGTCAGGGTGCAGTGGGTCAACATACACGGGTCTGCGCAACGTAATCCCTCATTGAGCAGATCAGTGTGTTGGCTCACATGTACTCTCTCTATTGGAGTGTACTTATTTTCAAGTACAGGGTTGAGATTGATCTAGAGCTGAAGAGGAGCAAGAATGGGTCAAAGAACAACTCATGGGAAGAAAGACGAAGATTCGTCTAAGTTAAATTCGATAGGAATCACTAAGCGATTCTCGCCGATTCGACGGGAATCACTAGTGATTCTCGTCGAATCGTCGAGAATCACTCTCCGATTCCCGCCGACTGCATCCGGCTGACTCAACGCCTTCAAGAATTCTGCTAAGTCAGAATCGTCGAGAATCAATAAGTGATTCTCACCGAATCGTCGAGAATGACTCTGCATTCTCGCCGAGTCATTCTCGACGATTCGTCGAGAATGGTTTTGATTCTCGCCGATTCACTCTGGATGAAAAGCTTTTCAGCTAAAATTCTACTAAGGATAATTCGACGGGAATCATAAGTGATTCTCGCCGATTTGTCGAGAATCACCAATGATTCCCGCCGAATTTGCCTTAGGCGATTTCTACCTGCTCGCTGGACCAAACCAAGATATCAGGCGCTGTTTGGACCGGGATTAGGGTTTCTCCTTGTGGGGCCCACAATGGTCATTTAGGGTTAGTCTACAGTATAAATACTCGCGTTTCTCAAACTCCAACAGTAATCCTTCACGAGAAAAAGAACAAGCCGCCGAGCGTAACCAAGCCGATCGCGGACCGTCTTCCACCGCCGTCGCCGCTCGCAATGTTGTCGCCGCTGCAGGTCTTAGGTTCTCCTTGATCTCCCTGCGACAGAACCGAGGCTAAGCTTAGCGTCTCACGTTTCTATCTTGAGATCCTTTGTCTCTTGACTTGTTGAGCGGGAATATTTCTCCCCTCCGAATCAATTGAGACGATCGATCCATGTAAGATCGTTGGTAGACCTTGCTAGCTTCGTCAAGAAGTTTGGATCTACAAAGCATCGCTGCCGCAATCCTTTGCCGCCGCCGATCTCGGGAAGATCCTCTCCAAGAGAGTGCTCCGATCGTGGACTCTTCGTCTTCATCAAGAAAGCTTCATTGAACGAAGAGGGACATCGGGTTCTCCAAACATAGTTTGTATTTCTTGTACATTTTATTTTAACTTTGTTGTAAAGGAACTTCGATTCCACGTTGTAAGGGTTGGGTGCAACCCGTGGTAGAGGAGTAGTTACTCCTTCAGGTGGAAGGGTTTCTTCCATAGTGTGAGGATTGGATTTCAATCCGTTTGGTGAAGTGAACGAGTTGTCCCTTGTTGGGAGATAGGTCGAAGGGGGAGAGTGGACGTACCCAAATCGGGGAACCACTATAACTGCTTGTGTGTTTCTGTGTTGTGGTTGTTTTTGTTTTCTTTGGCAGGTTAATTTTTAGTTCCGCAAAAGACTGCAGATCACCTATCCCCCCTATAGGTGAAGATAGTTGACACTAGATAACTTTCAGTTTTGATGCAGAACGGGCACGTAATAGCTTACGCCTCCTGTTAGCTAAAGCAACATGAGCAGAACTACCCCGTGCACGACTTAGAGATGGGGGCTGTTATTTTTGCTCTTAAGATCTTGCGACACTACCTTTACGGAATTCACTGCGATATCTTCTCAAACCACAAGAACTTGAAATACGTAGACACGCAGAAGGAGCTAAACATCAGGTATAGACGCTGGGTGGAGTTTCTGTCGGACTACCAGTATACCATGCACTACCATCCAAGGAAGGAAAATGTGGTTGCAGACGCTTTGAGTCGGAGAGCGAGTACGTAAGGAGTAGGCCCGCAACTGATGGCCTTGGAGTTGGTTAAATCATTTGAGGAGATGCAGATATCACTAGTGTCCGAGGATGACCCGGAGTTATACATGGAGTACCTGGGATCGATGGTTACCACTGATGATAATCGGGACCGAATCAGAGTTGGGTAGAAGCTGGATGTGAGAGCTAAGCTGATATTCAGGTCCTTGGAGGAAGGCACGACACGAGATTACTCCTTGAGGGACGAGCTCCTGTGTTTCAGAGGCAGGGTCTACATACCGGTAGGAGGCCAGATCCGGGAGGACATCATGGCGGAAGCTCACTGCAGCCGATACTCGGTACACCCAGGGATCACCAAGATGGTAAAAGATTTGAAGAGAACGATGTACTGATCGGGTATGAAGGACATTACGTTCTTTGTGACGCATTGCGAGGCCTGCCAACTCGTAAAGGCAGAGTGTAGCAACCCGACAGGCTTGCTGCAGCCACTTCCGGTGTCAGAGTGGAAATTTGAGGATATAGCCATGGACTTCATACATGTGCTACCCCGATCCCGTGCGGGAAATGACTCGATCTGGGTGATAGTGGACAGGCTAACAAACGTGGCCAGATTCATTCCAGTGGCGAAGGACGCTCCGATTAGTGTATTAGTACGGAGGTTCATTGAGCAGTTTGTGCATTATCATGGGGTGCCCAAGACCATCATTTCGGATCGGGATGGGCGGTTTACATCCAGGGAGTGGAGGTCAGTCCAGGCCCATCTGGATTCTCAGTTGACATTCAGCAGGGCTTTTCACCCTCAGACCGACGGGCAGACGGAGCGCACCAACCGTACACTGGAAGATCTTTTGTGCCTGTGTATTTTTTACCGCAGCGAGCCTTGTGAGAGATTTTTGCCATTGGTCCAGTTTTCGTACAACAACTCCCATCAGTCTAGCATAGGCATGGCTCCATACGAGGCGTTGTATGGAAGGAGGTGCAGGACCCCACTATCATGTGTTTAGGATGAGGATCTGCAAGCACTAGGATCGAAGTTTGTGGGGGATACGGATTCTCAAATTAGATTGATCTGGGATAGGATATTGGAAGCCCAGAGCAGGAAGGCCAAATACTACGATGCGAGGCATCGTTGGGTGGAGTTCCAGGTGGGAGACCGAGTTTTCTTGAAGATACGGCCGATGCACGGAGTCTCGCGGGTTCGCGAGCGGAAGAAGCCCAGTCTGAGATATATGGGGCCTTACAGGATCCCGGAGCGGATCGGCCCCTTATCTTATAGACTAGATCTACCGCCGGAGTTAGTGGGATTGAATGACGTCTTCCACGTCTCCTCACTACAGAGGGCTCTACTACGCCCTGAACAGTTGAATTCCTCGGCAGACGGCCCGGTGGCCTCAGATCGGTCAGTTAACTTGGAGCCTATCAGGATCGATGACACGGTAGTGCGGGTCTTGCGACGTAAGAAGGTTCCGCTAGTCAAGGTTATGTGGAACAATCATGGGCAGGAGGAGCATACATGGGAGCCACAGGACTTGATGCGACAAAAGTATCCGGAGCTTTTCAGTCAGGTATACCTCACAACCCCTCCGGACAATCAATTTGCTTTCCTATTTTAAACCAATAGGACTGAAATTTAAAGAATAGGGGCTAATCTTTTGTTTATTGGGGTCTAGACTTTGCCAATTGGGCGAATCGGTCTTAGATTTGACAATCGCCTTTAAACCTCACACAACAAACGTGGCGCAGAGATATAAATCTTTCAAATCTCATGGTATGTTACAAGCTTCTTTCTCCCGATAGGAGCCCTCGTAGGCTTAAGCAAGATTTCGGGGACGAAATCTTTGTTTTGTTTATTGGGATTTGTAACATCCCATTTCCAACTAGACCCCTAGAGGTGGTTTTGTCATAACAGAACCCTAGGAAATCCAAGAGTTGAAGTCTATCGACCAAGACTTCGAGTCACGGGTTGGTCGCGCCCGTGACCGACCCGTCACGCCCGTGACCTAGGGCATGACCCCTTCGACGATCGTCGACCTCAAAAAGACGATCGGCGAGCTCAGAAATTTCAACATGGGGCTGGCACGCCCGTGACCAATCCATCATGCCCGTGACCCTGAAATGGCATTGAGTGAGCTAAGCTCACTCAACGCCGTAGTCTGGATGGCGTTGAGTGAGCTTAGCCCACTCAACGCCATAAGCTAGACGGCGTTGAGTGCACAGACTGCACTCAACGCCATCTTAAGTAGACTGGATGGCGTTGAGTGAGCTTAGCTCACTCAATGCCATAAACTAGGCAGCGTTGAGTGCATGGACTGCACTCAATGCCGTTTGCTGAGGCCTAGAATGGCATTGGGTGAGCTGAGCTCACTCAACGCCGTAGTTTGGATGGCGTTGAGTGAGCTGAGCTCACTCAACGCCATAAGCTAGACGACGTTGAGTGCATAGACTGCACTCAACGCCACCTTAAGCAGGATGGATGGCATTGAGTGAGCAAAGCTCACTCAATGCCATAATCTGGATGGCATTGAGTCAGCTCACGTTGAGTGAGCTGAGCTCACTCAACACAATAGTCTGGGAGGGCCATTCCGGATGGCGTTGAGTGAGCAGAGCTCACTCAACGCCATATCCAGGATGGCGTTGAGTGAGCAGAGCTCACTCAATGCCGTATCCGGGATGGCGTTGAGTCAGCAGAGCTCACTACTTGCCGTAGCATGGATGGTGTTGAGTGAGCAGAGCTCACTCAACGCCATTTTACTTAGAATTTCTCTGGCAGATTTTGGCTGTGTGCTGGTTCAGCTGAACCGGGCCAGTCTAGGAAGTAAGCCGTTTTTTCTTATTAAGACTGAATTAAGTCTTATTTAAATTAAAAGGTTGACCGGTCAAGTCAAGTGTTCCACGTGGACCGACGGTTTTGCAAAGAAGAGCAGTTTCGGCCATGGCCGAGAACCTGCTCTCATGGCCATATATGGCACTTGATGTCGTGGCCTTTCCCCTCCTCTCTCTCTACGGGTAGATCTTAGCCTTCTTTAGGATTAAGAATCGGGCTCAACAGAGCCCTATCGGAAGAGCTCCTCTTCCCTTTTTCCAGCAAAAAAAGGCTAGTGCTCGGGTTCACCAGATTCCGCCTCTCCGGCGGCCGCGCCGCCGTCCGGCGATGGCCACCACCTCAACGGAGGTGGTGGTGGCGTGGCCAGCCAGGGAGGAGGCTGGATGGCCGGCGGCAGCATCTGGAATGCACTCTAGGTCAGGCTAATCTTAGCCCTTGGCTGGAGGAAGAAGAAGACCCAGCTCTGTTGGATCTGCTTCAAGATCTGTGCTGTTTATTTAATCTTTTTCTTTTATATGAATTTTCTGTATTCAAATAACAACCACATTAGAAAATTTATGAAAAATACCTAGAGGCTCTATATGAGGAAATGGTCAACATAAAATTTGTAGCCCTATGGGTCTACTTTATTTTAAAATTGATTCGGGTCAATTTGGTCAACTGGTTTGACCAGGGCATTTCTTTTGGTGGGATCTAAACCTAGAGCTAGGCAGAGACTAAAAGGTGTGCCCACTCTTCATCCCTTAACCAAATGATCTGAAATTTGGGAAGGGAGTCTACCCTAGCTATACCTAAGGCCTGTCTAAAAATGGGAATTTTTGAAGAATGTTTTTCTATAGTTTTTAGAAAAATTTAATAATCTTAGGGTAAATTAATTATATGGCTTAATGACTTCCAAACTCTCCCAAATTTTGGTGAGTGGTCCCTGGGTTCATCATGAGACTATGTATAATTTTTTATCTCGTTTTGAGATGTTTTAGATAGTAAATGGACAAACCTAAGCCTTGTCATATTAAGGGGTTTTTAGGTTAAAAGTGCACTTTGAGATGGGAGTGGCCAGATCACCTCAACAGAGGCTGAGATTTTGGCCACTAACTAGGAATGATGCCTAGCACCCCCTCATGGATTTTGAGGTGGTTTGGGGTAGATTTACCCTAAGACCCAAGGACAAACCCTAAGGATGGTTCTTGGTGGGTTGTGAAGGGCAAGTGGTCAAATGACCTGGTTATGATCTGAAACTTGGTAGATAGAATTCTAGGATAGCTAGAATTCTCTTGTAGAAATCTAAATGGATTTTAAAGTAAATAAGTCCCTCAAAACCCTCACCCTAGTTTAGGGCACAAAGCTTGTAGAGATAAAAAATGTCACTAAAACTCACTGAACAGTGATGAGATTTGGGTAGAGTAGTTTTTAAGGTTAGTACAAGCTCTTAAGATTTTATTATGAATTTAGGATCATTATTTTGGATACTTCATTAACAATTTAGTAGTTTGTATTATTTGCTTAGAAATTTATTATGGAGAAAATAATTTCTGGAAATTGGTAAAATTTAGGCAGAGAACTTTTATTATGATTTTAAAGCTTTTTGGATTTTTATGGGATTTTTAGAAGTTTAATTCTAAGGCTTGCTACATTAAGTGTTGTTTCCCATGAAAACTTAATTAAATCAATTTTGGTGTATAGCAAGCCTATAAAATTATGATCTTTGCACAATGACCTTTTATGTACCATATTAATGTTAAGTAATTTTTTCTATAATTTTATGATGAGTAATTTCAGTATTTCCTTCTTTACATAGGATTAATGGAATTATAATGGATAAATTAATTAGAGGCTAAATACTTGCTGTAAAATCATACAAATTAGTATTTGATGATACCTTGTTGTTTTTTAGTGATCATAATTTTTAGGTGGCCATTACTTGAGAAAATCATGTAGTTCATGTTGAAAATTACCCATGGCCAATCTTTTGGAAAATTAAATAAATATCAGATTAATTAGGGAAATTATAAGTTTCTGTATTTAGGCTAATTAATTCATGATAGACCTCCAGTAAATTTTATAGGAGATTTGGAAGACAATTTGGAGTACCTCCTCTTGTATACCTCATATAGCTTAGGATGGTCTACATATAGTAAAACCGCAGAAACTGAACAAGAGTGGGTAATGAACTTGGGGAGTTAGAATTTTGGTAGGTTGCTGGTTTGGATAGGGTAAGTTAAATTAAGTTCATTATTGGAAGTCAGGGTGAGTAGAGTTTGAGATTGGCTAGTGTTAAGTGGTGTTCGGGACCGATGAAAGATCGTCCACCCCGGTTGGAGAGGAAGAGTCTCTATACACTAGGTTAGATCCAAAGTAATTTGAAAGGGATCAGGCAATGGGTAGAAATCAATAATACTAAGTGCCTTGCGAAAGGGAGCTTTGGGCTTCAGCTCATCGTAGTTCCTAGTGCCCTTTGAGAACCCTTCACGGGGTATGCCAGGGGCTGTCATAGGCTAACGTTAACCATAGTAATAATAAACTAAAAGAGCAACTAGAATATCTAGGGTTGCACATTCACACACCCCAGTAGCTAGGGAGGTAGAATAAGTTGGTTTGGTTGCCATTCAGATGGTAGCTCTGAAGGTAGATGCATAGACGGGACAGTCCGGGGAGCCGAGGGATCGAGGGTTTGAATACAGAATAAGGTGGTGGGTCTTCGGTATTTGATTATCATTCACACCGACATCGGTACGTTGACTCGGCGGTGTGGGACACTTAGCCAAAGAAAGTCTGGTGGATATAGCCAGCACTAGTACGCGGATACTCTAGGTTGTGTTCTTCTAGGGGCGTACGGAAGGGCTAGGCCCGGTAGTGTGGATACCCGCATAGGAGTAGGGGGACCGACCCACTGTCTCCGTTTGCCACTACGGAGGTTCCTGGGAGTGAAGCTAGCTGCCCGAACAGGGGGAACTAAAGGTCTGTGCGCATAGAGTCGTGCGCGTGAGTTTCACTTGCATGAATCATGGCATAGCATATCACTACACTCATATTTGCATACAACCGACACCCCAACGTATAAATCGGTATAGGACTTTTTATACGATGGGAGCCTTGCAGAAGACCCCTTAACTTATAAGTTTGTATGAGCATTCATATAAGTTAAGGTAACTTACTTACTTACTTGTTTACTTTACTACTCACTACAGTAGAACTGCTAGATGTACTCTATTTTAATTAGTTGCTTATACACCATGAACAATTGTTAGATTAGTTCAACCGTCATCCGTTTGGTTATTCTCCACCTTTGTAGATTCCCTTTCCTCCTCTGGTGCTTAGGAGCCGTGGGGGGAGGGGTAGGGGACTATAGGGCTTAGTCTTTATGACTAATGGTTTTTGAACCACAACAATACTAGAGCTCCGTATGGGTGACAGGGACCAGCAGCTCAGGGACCAGCACCAGTAGAGTACGGTGCGCATAGAGGTGGGCCAGTCTAGCACCAGAGCACCTGTGACCAGCTCCATGAGTGTTTAGTATTTTTATAGCTTCCGCGATGAGTGATTTGTAGTGAGGACTCTGATGTACCGGGCTCGAGCCCGTTTCTTTATTTCATCTGAACTGCTCTTTTGCAGTACTTTCTATTATTATATATTGATGGACTTGTTGTGATTTCTATTCATTTACTATTCTGTGGACATGTTTACATTCAATGTAATATTTACTTCTCTCTCTTTGTGATCGAAAAGGGCCGGCAAAATTGGCGTTATTTAGTGGCAGCATTCCCGTGAGTCGGTGCCACCGCAAAGCGACAATTCTTGGCTAAGACCTCGGTGGTTGAGAAAGAAAAAAAAGGGGTCTTATAACAATTCTGATGAAGACCATAATTATTGCTCTTGTCTAACGGTAATATTCAGAGAATATTAGGGCACTAATTACTCAGGAATTTTTGCGACGTGATAAAGACAAAAGAGGGAAATTTCCAAGACTGGATTCGTCGACCTGAGTCCACAGTTCGTCGAGCCAAGAATATATGTTCGTCGAGCTCAGATCCAAGATTGTCAACCACTGAATGCTGCTTGATAACTTTCTTATTCTGTGCATCAAGTTCATAGAGCCAAATCTTAAGATCGTCGAGCTGAGCCCTGAGAATAGAGTTAGTCCAGCTGGGGTCCAAGATCGTCGAGCTGAGTCTGCAGTCTGGACTTAGAATATTTTTTGATGTAGAGTGTTGAAGTATCATTTTGGCGTTGAGTGTGATGTCCTCTGGCTTTGAGTGTTAACTTACCATTCTGGCATTGAGTGTAATGTCATATGGCGTTGAGTCAAGTGTCATCTGGCTTTTAGTGTTAACTCACCATTCTGGCATTGAGTGTAATGTCATCTGGCTTTGAGTGTTAACTCACCATTCTGGCATTGAGTGTAATGTCATCTGGCGTTGAGTGTTGAATCACCTCATCCAGAATTAGTCTACCAGAGAACAGAGTTCTTATAGCTGTTGTTCCTAGTTCGTCGACTGAGGTTTGACTTAAAGGAGTTATTACTTTGTCCAGAGTTCGTCGTGCTGAGCTCAGAGAATTATTCCTGAGTTCATCTAGCTGAGCTCGACTTTTGTCGACCGGAGATTGACAAACGTAGAAATCCTTTTTCTAAGTCTTGAATTCTCTAAGTCTTGAGTCACTGGCAGTGTTGGAGGCTGGTCCTTTGTACTGTTGACTCAAAGGACTTGACCTAGACCTTAGGACACAACCATGACCCTGGTCTATACATGTTGGGTCATATCCTAACTTAGTGAACCTAGACCAAATCTAACTAGGGATCCAACACATTGTTTTGTGATTCTGCTAGTGCTATTTCTATTGCTAAGAATACTGTATCATACAGTAGAACCAAACATATAGAAATTAAGTTTCATTTTATAAGAGAACTTGTGAAAAAAGAAGATATTAATCTAGAATTTGTAAACACAAATAATCAAATTGCTGATATTTTTACAAAACCTTTGGATGAAACTAAATTCAATTATTTTAAAATTGAATTAGGTATGTTGAACCAAGAATAGGTTAGCTCAAGTATTCCTAAGTAGAATCTATCAGTACAAAATTTTCTCTGGAAATTTGTCTAAGTACAATGTTTGTGTCGACACAAGCAGACTTTGTGTCAACACACTCAGTATGCTGTGTCGACAAAGAAAAAGGATGTGTCGACACAGAAAAAATTTCTGTGTCAACAGAAGTATAGGTGTCGACACAGATCTGTCGAGACTTTAAGTTTGCTGATTTTTGTGTCGACACACAAAAATCAAAGTCGATACTCTGTGTCGAGATATAATTAGTCCATGTCGACTCTGACATAAGTATGTCGACACATAGACGTGCCGACTAAACCTAAGTTTTGTCGAGACCTAGTCTTATTACTAAGGCGCGTCTTTTGAACTCCCCTTGTCGTCTAGACTATAAATAGGTGAAGCCAGTATCTGGTCGACTGCGCCTTCAGATTTCTCAACTCTAGACCTTGTGTCGATTTAGATATTTTCTTATCTTCTCTTCCATCTCTCTCTCCCCACAATGGCGCCTCATTAGGATGACAAAGTGAACGAAGGATATGAGCTTGTTCGTGGTGGTTTCACAACAACATCACAAGAAATTCAGGGTGTAATTACCCTAATTTCAGAAAATGGGTTGGAGTTCTTGGTCTCAGAACCAACGAAGATTTGGAAGAAGGAAGTCATGGAATTTTATTCATCTGTAAATGTAGATACAGACAGAAAGAAGATCAAAGCCACAGTACAGGATTCTAGAGTGAAACTTACACTGAAATCGATTTGGAAATCACTCTAACTTCCTAAGGTTAAGGATGAAGATGACATCATTCCATCAATAACGAAAGATGCCTTAAGCTGGTGCGGGTTAAACCCTAATACCAAGGTTGGATCATCCATCACCAGGAAAGGGATGAATTCGCAAGGGAAGTTCCTGTCAAAAATAGTAGGCAAGGTAAGCCTATGCAAAACAGGCGGACATGGCAGAATCTCAGCTTCTATGTTCAATCAAATGATAAGAATAATTTTCAAGCTAAAGACAGATTGGGCATCAAGAGTATTTGACAAGATACAAGAAGGAATCAAGAAACCAAATCTGGGAAGAATCCCGAGTCTTTGTTTATCTTCAGTAATACCAGATATAATGAACCAACTTCCAGGATCAAAAATCAACCATATGAGAAGAATGGACACAAGAATCCTGTCTAGGTGGGATAGAGTATTAACCAAGGAGGTTTCTACTCCTAAAAAACAGACTAAGACAGAAAAGAAGAAGGAAGTTGTTCAGCAAACAGAATCCTCTAGTGATTCTAAAGAGGAAGTGGTATTGAGTTCAGATGAAGGCACACAACAAAAAGATGATCATGATCAAGTTGAGAGTAGTGTGCTCACAGAGCAACATATAGTCACTTCTCCAGGGGAGAAAATCGTGAACTAGCAGCAAAAGATACTGTACTTTCTGAGCTGCCTGCTCAAGGGGGAGAAATTGATGAAGTTACTCTAGGGAGTGAGCATGCAGCTGATACAGTAATTAATATTGTATCAGATATCAATAAAGAAGCAATGCTAAGTGTGGAGAAAGAGGCACAGGATGTGCAGTTGAAATATACTTCTCAGGATGAGCATGTAAGTATCCCCTTTCTAGAGAGGTCCCTTGAAAAAGATATGGATGTCCACGAAAAACCTTTTATTATTCAAACTAATCTTGTTCCTCCTATACAGGTGCAGCAAGAGTTCACCATGGAAAAGCTATTCTCTGATTTCCCAGCTGCAAGAACTGAAGAGGAGTAATCCCAGATTGAAAAAGAACTGCAAAGGACTGAGGGGGAGGAGCTGCTAAATACCCCATCTAATAAGGGAACTGTTGATATAGATAGCTCATACAACCCTCTGATGATGAGTAAGCCACTTTGGCTAAGAAGAGAAAAATTGTTGCAATTAAGAAAAGGAGCTCAGGCTACAAGAAAGCCATGTAATCAGTCACTCAACAACTAGCTCCAAGTATGGTTTTCAGTTCATTACTGGTCCAATTGCAAGTTAAGTTGGATGAGCAAAGGAAGTCTCTAGAAAAATAAGTGGATGAATCAAATAAAGAACTGCAGTTTCAGCTGGCTCAGGACATTAAGTCCATCAGATTTGAAGTCAATCTGCTTAAAAAGGAGATGACAGATTGTTTCCCTAAGGGAGACAATGCTGTAGTGTATTTGGCTGTGAAACAAAAGCTTATCAAGACTGAGATTGAGGACATTGTGATAATACGTTTTGTAGCCTAAACTATTATCGTATTTTCTATTTTATAGTGTACAAATCATGTCTATTATTAGTTTATTTGTATCATTTTTATGTAAATATTATTGCCGCTGACTTTTTCTTGTCTTTTTGCAGGTTTCCAGAAAATTGGCCAAAATGACCTGACACGCCCCCCTGTCATGCCCTCCCTGGGCGTGACCTAGGGTGTGTCACCCAATCCCGAGGACTTCTGCTGGAAGGGACAGGAAAACGAACAAAACCGCTGTCATGCCCCCCTGACACGCCCTCCCTGGGCGTGTCACCAGGCGTGACTATGGGCGTGTCGCCCTCTGCCGCAAAGCCTGCAGCCGTATTAAATGCCGTTTCTCCACAGCACAAAAACATTACAGGCACGCCCCCCGTCACGGGCGTGACCTGGGGCGTGACATCAACTTTTCGACGACTGACGGATTTTCGACCAATGATTTGGACATGACGTGCCTGTCACGCCCCCCCCTACATGGGCGTGACCTAGGGCGTGACCACCGACGTACCGAAGCAATCATCCCTCCCGCCCGAATCCAGAGCCCGAGGTCAACATAGTACTGTCACGCCCCCTGACACGCCCCCCTAGGGCATGTCAGAGGGCGTGACCAACCCGAGAAAAATTCTATAAATTGAGACCCCCCCTCTCCATTTCAGGAAGCTTTGGTTGAGAGGGGGAGGTGCTGCCCCTTTGGTTCTTGAGTTTTTTCATGCTTTCTCTCTCTCTCTCTCTCCCTCTCTTTGTAATTCTTGTTTAACCCTAGCTTAATCGTAGTTTGTTCTAGCTTTTATTGTAATTTTGCTCTTGCTTAGTGCTACTTGTAGGGCTAGAATAGGATTTCAATTTCATGCACTTGTAATTTTAATTTCAATGAGTGTAAATTGCCCCTTTTCATTAATAGAATTGTTCTTTGTTTAGCTTGTGTTTTTTTTATGCTTTACTACTCATCCCCCCTCCTCCACTCCATTATGATTAACTAATCCTCCTTGTACTCGATCTTGATGATCCGAGGTTAGAGCGATTAAGTTATGATGTTTTAATTAATATTTTCTTTTTAGGTTAGGGCCTTGAATTACTCTTGATTAATCACGGGTTGGAGGTATATTATCGATATATACTCTCCGCCTTAGCTTTCATTCTGGGCTAGCCGAGAGGCCGAAAGAATGAAGTGATCATTCAAGAGTAAAGGGAGTTGTACGCACCCCTCGAGAGAGGCAGACGTCCAAATCTCCCGGATTGGAGTAAAATCCAATAGTGGGGTTCACCGCATAAAGCGAGTTTTAGGCCTCCGATTTAGACGAGAGTCGGTCGGACCTTCCTAAACTCAGTTGGGCACGACTTCGAGAGAAGCGTGTTCAAGCTTTAGGAACCTCCACGGTCAAGGACCTTTATCCTAGTAAGTTCAGATTTTTATCACATTTTCTTAATCGTCTTTAGCCGAGGTGAATCTTGATTGAGTGCATTTCCATTTCATATTTTCTACCTTTCGTAGTAATCACCTATCTTGTGCTCTTTAATTAACTGCAGTAGTATCCTTTCTAGCATAGTTTTTTGCTTAATAGCTTTACTTAATTGCGGTAGTTCTCTTTCTAGTATAGCTTTACTTAATTGCGGTAGTTCTCTTTCTAGTATAGCTTTACTTCCTTCCTTGCAATTAGTTTTTCTCTAAGCCCTAGTTTTTCCATCGATAAGATAATAGCGTTCGTGTGAGTAAGCATAGCCAACAGTTCCCGGATTTCAATACGACACTTGTGTCCCCTTGCTACAATTCGATAGGTATACTTGCCTCATCGGGTTGCTAGTTCGGTTGCGTTTATTTTCTTCGAACCCTAGCGCGCAACAAGTTTTTGGCGCCGTTGCCGGGGAACCAACTTCCGTTGATATTTTGAAAACACGAACCTATTAATTTTATCTCTTCTCTTTCTCATCCTCCTTTAAATTTTAAAAATCAAGAAAATTTTATCACCTCCCTTAATAGTAACCAACCTCACAATTTTTCTACGCCACCTAATTCTCTCGAAAAGAGAAAAGGGCTTTAAGCGCCACTGTCTTGTCTAGTACCTTGCGAACCCTTCACGGGGTAGTCCTTGGGAAGTTCGGGAGTTAATCTATAAAAAAAATCTATTTCAAAAAGAAAAAAAAATTAATCTTTTTTCTAGTTTATCCTTTTTCTCTTCCTCTTCTTCTTTTCTGTTCTTTTAGTGCATGACCCGCGGGAGTCCGTCGGTCATTTTGGACTTGGACCACAAAATTGAGCATACTCTTTGGAGAAGATCGCGATTTCAAGGTCCTACTATCCAAGTGCCGGTTGAGGACTCCGAGTCATTTGCTACTTTAAGAATGGAAGAACCCAACGTAGATGAGGCCGTGCAAAGGACTATGTCCTATTATGCACGACCGAACCTCGAGGGAACAGAATCAAGTATAGTCCGCCCTGCTATAGCAAATAATAACTTCGAACTAAAGCCTTGCATAATTCAAATGGTGCAGCAATATGTGCAATTTGACGGACTTCAAGATGAAGATCCGAACACACATATAGCTAGCTTTCTTGAAATTTGTGACACCTTCAAGATAAATGGTGTCACAAATGATGCAATCAGGCTGAGACTCTTCCCCTTCTCTTTAAGAACTAAAGCTAAGCAGTGGCTTAACACACTTCCCAAAAATAGCATAACCACTTGGAATGAATTAACTGAAAAATTTTTGGCGAAGTATTTTCCGCCAGCTAAAACTGCAAAACTTAGGAACGACATCTCTGCCTTCGGACAAATAGACTCTGAAACCCTATATGAAACCTGGGAGAGATTTAAAGAATTATTAAGACGATGCCCACATCACGCGCTGCCTGTATGGTTACAAGTGCAGACGTTCTATAACGGGCTAAATCAAAATACAAAGCAAATGATAGGCGTAGCCTCTGGCGGTACTTTAAATCATAAGACCCCAGAAGCAGCTCTTGATCTTTTCGAGGACATGGCCATGAACACTTATCAGTGGAATGTGTCTAGGTCCCGCCCGAACAAGCCTGCAGGTATCTTTGAAGTGGACAATGTCTCCCAGCTTGCTCTACAAGTAGAAATCCTAAGCAAAAAAATCACGGAGATGACTGATGCCTCCGCCCCTCAGGTATGGGAATCTGCAACCCCTACTACAGAACATTTAAATTATGTTAATAATATGCCTAGAACTGCTTTTAATAATTTTTCTGCTGTGAATATTCATCCGCCTGATTTTAATTTTCCGAATAATTATAACCCCGCTTTAAGAAATCACCCGAACTTTTCATGGAGTAATCCATTGAATGCGATGCGCCCACCCCCGCAAAATGATTTTTCTGCACCACCACCACCACCTCTTCAAAATTACCCAAAACCTCCAAGCTTGGAGGAATTACTTTCCAAATATATCACCACAAATGACGCCACTATAAGAACTTTAACCGGAAGCGTAAAAAGTCTAGAAAATCAGGTAGGACAGCTCGCAAAAATAATTTCTGAGCGACCCGCAGGGTCTCTTCCTTCCAATACCGAACTCAACCCGAGAGAGCAAGCGAAAGCTATAACTCTTCCGAGTGGGAAGCAAGTCTCCGGTATGGTAAGTGAAGAGCCCGAGGCAAGCTCCGCTCCCACTTTTAAAAATCAAAGCTCCGCTCCCGCTTTTAAAAATCAAAGCTCCGCTCCCGCTTTTAAAAATCAAAGCTCCACTCCGCTTCCACCCTCTGCTGAAGAAGTAATCACCCCCGCTTTAGAAAATAATCTCACTCCACCACCCATCTTCAAAAATAATTCAACTCCTCCATACCCCTCTGAACTTAATAGATAACGTCAAGATGATCAGTACTCCCGCTTCTTAGAAATCTTCAAACAAATCCACATTAATCTTCCCTTCCACGAGGCTATTTCGCAGATGCCAAAATACGCCAAATATCTTAAAGACCTCCTCACAAACAAGAAGAAGTTAGAGAATCTTTCGCACATCACGCTAAACGTTGAGTGCTCCGTCATTTTAACAATTGGTTTATCGAAGTAAATCAGTGACCCGGGTAGTTTCTTCATCCCGTGTGTCTTCGGTGATCTTTTTGTTAAACACGCGTTAGCCGACTTAGGCGCGAGTATAAACCTGATGCCCTTTTCGTTGTTCAAAAAGTTAGGGATTGGTAGACTTAACCCCACGCGTATGAGTATCCAGCTAGCCGATAGATCCGTCAAGTACCCGTTAGGAATAGTGGAGGACGTTCTAGTGAAAGTCGATAAGTTCATCTTCCCGGTGGACTTTGTCATTTTGGACATCGAAGAAGACGTCGAGGTTCCCCTGATCCTTGGCCGACCCTTCCTTGCCACCTCCCGAGCCATCATTGACATAAGAAATGGTAAGCTCTTTCTTCGAGTAGGCGATGACGAAGTCACATTTTCTATCACCCCTTCGATGAAGAACACTTTAGCAAACGATGACTCATGCTTTTTCGTAGACGCCATGAGTGATGATTCTTCCTTCTGCCTCTCCGACTTTGAAAAAGAATTTTCTACTTTTTGCTCCTCTTCTCTTACGACGGAATCACTGCAAAGAAGTGATGAATCTTCTTATTGTCTTTCTGAGTTTGAAAAAGAATTTTCTGATTTTAGTTCTTCCTCTGTTCTTCCCACTGAATCGCTACAAGAAGCCGTCTTAGCTGCTAGCCCCACCCCTTATTACGTTCCTTATAAAAAAGTTTATGAAGATATTATTTTTGAAAAAGAAAGAATCTCAAAATCCTCTTATGAAGAACCCCCTACCCTAGAACTTAAAGAACTCCCCGAACACCTTAAGTATGCTTTCTTAGAAAAGTATTCCAAGTTACCGGTTATCGTTTCGGCCTACCTCACGAATACGCAAAACGATAAACTTCTTCTAGTTCTACGGAAGCATCGCCGGGCTATTGCTTGGCAAATTTCTGATATCAAGGGCATAAGCCCATCTTTCTGTACCCATAAAATTTTAATGGAAGATAATTCGCGTAACTCTATCCAACCTCAGCGCCGTATAAACCCGAATATGAAAGAAGTAGTTAAGGGCGAGGTTATGAAACTATTAGACGCATTAATTATCTACCCTATTTCGGACAGTAAGTGGGTTAGCCCCGTTCAGGTAGTTCCAAAGAAGGGAGGGATAACCGTAGTTAGTAATGAGAATAATGAATTAATCCCGACGCGGACGGTGACGGGTTGGCGTATGTGCATAGATTATCGTAAGTTAAATGATGCTACCCACAAGGACCACTTTCCTTTACCGTTTATCGACCAGATTTTAGAACGTCTCTCCGGCCATAGCTTTTATTGTTTTCTCGATGGCCTCTCGGGGTACTTTCAAATACCCATCTCTCCCGAGGACCAAGAGAAAACTACGTTTACTTGTCCCTTCGGCACCTTCGCTTACCGAAGAATGCCGTTTGGATTGTGCAATGTGCCAGCTACATTCCAGCGATGTATGTTCGCAATATTTGACAAGTACGTAGAAAGCATTATGGAGGTATTCATGGACGATTTCTCCGTGTTCGGCGATTCCTTCGATAGATGTTTAGAAAACCTCGAAAAAGTCTTAGAACGATGCGAAGAAACTAACCTTGCCCTAAATTGGGAAAAATGTCATTTTATGGTGAGGGAAGGGTTAGTTTTGGGTCATAAAATTTCTGCTAAAGGTATTGAGGTAGACGTTGCCAAGATAGAAGTTATTGAGAAGTTGCCGCCGCCTACAAACTTAAAAGCTATAAGAAGTTTCCTAGGCCACGCTGGTTTTTTATCGTCGTTTTATAAAGGACTTCTCCAAGATCACAAAGCCCCTCACCCATCTCTTAGAAAAAGACGGTCCATTCATTTTTGATGACTCTTGTATTTCTGCCTTTGAATCAATTAAAGAAAAGTTAATTAATGCACCGATTATGATAGCTCCGGTGTGGGACCTTCCTTTCGAGATTATGTGCGATGCGAGTAGTTTTGCGGTGGGAGCCGTGTTAGGTCAACGCATATCTAAAAACTTCCACCCCATCTATTACGCTAGTAAAACCCTCACATCTGCACAAGAAAATTACACCACAACCGAGAAGGAGCTCTTAGCTATAGTATTCGCCTTTGATAAATTTCGCTCTTACATTACACTTTCAAAAATCATTGTTTTTACGAACCACTCGGCCCTCAAGTACCTTCTTGCCAAAACGGATGCCAAGCCTCGCTTGATTCGCTGGGTCTTACTCCTCCAGGAGTTTGACTTAGAGATCCGTGATAAGCGAGGAGCCGAGAACTTGGCCGCCGACCATCTATCCAGATTAGATAACCCCTTTATAGAAAAATTAATGAAAAATCTTTTAATGACTATTTTCCTGATGAGAAGCTGCTTTTAGTTAATACATCTACTTCTCCTTGGTTCGCGCACATCGCCAACTATCTAGTGCCCCGGGTGCTCCCAAAAGAGTTCTCCTCTCAGCAAAAGAAGAAATTCTTTTCTGAGCTGAAGAACTACGTTTGGGAAGACCCGCATCTTTTCAAAATTTGTGCGGATCAAGTGATAAGAAGATGTGTTTCTTTTGATGAAGGAATTGATATTCTAAAACATTTGCATGAAGGTCCGACAGGTGGGCACTATCAAGCTTCTCGCACCGCTCACAAGGTGCTTTGCGCGGGTTTTTACTGGCCTAGCCTATTTAAAGACGCGCAAGCCTTTGTGAGCAGGTGTGATAGTTTCCAACGGTCGGGCAATATTTCTAATAAAAATGAAATGCCATAAAATAATTTCTTAGAGTGCGAAATTTTCGACCTATGGGGAATTGATTTTGTTGGCCCCCTTCCTTCTAGCTTCGGAAACAAATATATTTTAGTTGCTGTTGATTATGTTTCACGATGGGCTGAGGCTCAATCTCTTCCTACGAACGACTCCTGAGTTGTAGCCATGTTTTAAAAAAAATTATTTTCTAGATTCGGTACGCCTCGCGCAATCGTTAGCGATAGGGGTTCCCATTTCTATAACACGCAATTTTCAAAAATCCTTACCAAATACGGCGTTACGCATAAGCTTTCCACTGCCTACCACCCCCAAACTAACAGACAAGTCGAAGTAGTTAATAGAGAAATAAAAAGAATTTTAGAAAAGACTGTTTCAACTTCTAGAAAAGACTGGTCAGCCAAACTTGATGATGCTCTATGGGCCTACCGAACAGCGTACAAAACCGCCCTCGGATGTACGCCGTATCGACTGGTCTATGGAAAATCGTGTCATCTGCCCGTAGAGTTAGAACACCGCGCCTTTTGGGCCTTAAAATTTTTAAACTTCGATCCCCACTCAGTCGGTGACCTTCAAAAATTTCAACTAAATGAACTCGATGAGTGGCGCTCTTATGCTTATGAAAATAATAAACTTTATAAAGAGCGGACGAAGCGTTTACACGATAAACACTTAAGGCACCCTAAAAACTTTAAGCCGGGCGACCAAGTCCTTTTATATAATTCTCGTTTACGTTTATTTCCGGGCAAATTAAAATCTCGCTGGTCTGGCCCGTTTTCTGTTTTAGAAGTATTTCCTTATGGAACTGTTTTAATTTCTCATCCTGATAAGGTTAATTTCAAAGTGAATGGTCAGCGTCTTAAACTCTACTTTTCTGGTGATGATGATGTCAGTCCAAACATTATTAAGTTTCTGCTTCACGAACTCTAATCTTGAACTTTTCATTTTTTGCTAAAGACAATTTTATTTCGGGACAACAATATTTTTTTTTTTGGACAATATTTTTTTTTTGATGGGTCGAACTCAACGACGCTTTAACCAAAGGGCGCTCATGGGAGGCAACCCAAGTTATCTTTTTCTGTTTTCTTTATTTTACAATTTTTGCCTCGGACGGCTCTGACAAGATGAAGCTTCCGCGATCGCTGGCTCCAACATTGCTGAATCCATCACGAAGTCCAAAGAAGACATTCGGAGGACTGGCATCACTCAGCTTTCGCAGCAAATAAATCTGGGGAAGTACCTGTCTTTCAATTCCATCTTTCAATTCTGTACTTTACTTTTCTCTCCTTCTCCAATCCCCTTCTTTAGCCATTGAGGACAATGTCTGTTTTAAGCTTGGGGGAGGACTTCCTCCTTCATTTTTGCTTAGTGTAAATATTTTTCTTTTTGTATATATTTTAAATATTTCCAAAATAAAAAAATGAATATCTTAAAATTCCAAAAAAAAGAGAAAAATTTCCAAAATCCAAAAAAAAAAGAGGAGAATATTTCTCAAAATTAAAAAAAGATATATGTGTTTTTGAATAGTTTAGACATTCTGGCATTTCAATAGTACCCCTAGTTTTTGTTTTTGTTTTACTCAAAATCTCCTATAAACAACTTAGTTAATTATAATATTTCTAATCGTCCTTTTTAATTATGTTTCACAAGTAAAATGTTGGCCATGCTGTGTTTCTAATTCACGGTAGCATGTTAAGGTGAAATATTTTTCTAAAACTCGCATTTCTATTATGTTTTTTTTTATTTCCTTTACTTTCTCAAAAATTCATCATCCACTATTTTCTTTTTCATTTTTGAATAATTTTTGTAAAGTCAACTTTTGAATAACGTAGTAGATGTGAACGATCCAAGTAACCTATTATTTCTATTTTCAAGTTAATTTCATCAATCTTCTTTTATTATCTAGGACTCGCTTTTTGAAAATTTTCAAACCTTTGTTTTAAATAAATTCAAAAGCGTGAAAATGATTTAGGCCGTTTTTGTTTTCGTTTGAGCTTTCCTGCCAACCTAAAAACTTTTACCACTAGTTAGCCGTTTTTGAGCTTTTTTCCGATTTCATTTGATAGCTCCTCCCTTCACTTCAGTTTCACCAAAGCCAAAATTTCCAATCTATCGAATCACACTAGCCTTTTTGAGTTTCATAAATTATTTTGACGATTTTGATAGGATATTTTGTGATTTTTGTGGGAGAAAGGTTTTCGAAAAAAAAGAAGTATGTTCAAAAGTGATGTTTATTTTTGTTTGGCCAATTCAAAAAGGAAAATAAAAATATTTATGGCCTTTGTTTTGAAAAAAGAAAAAAAATGAAAAAAAAAATGAAGAAAAAGAAAAAAATGTGTATATATTTTTATGAAAGTTTTTGAAACTCTTTGCTTTGGTTTAGTGTGATTTTAAAACCTTCACGTTTATCTTTGAATTCCACTCCTAACCATTTTCCTAAACCAAACATTTTTGTCCTATTTAAGTCCTTTTGATTCATGCTTTTTGATTTTTATTTAACAACTAAGAAAAGAAAAACAGTAAAGCAGTTTTAGTTTTGGATTTAAACCTAGATTTTTGTTAATTAAATTGATATAATTATAATGCGTTGCTTGGATCCAGTAACAACTTAATGCGTGTTTTTCATTTTCGTTGCTTTGCTTAAGTCTATTTAAAAAAATCTTATTAAAATTTTGGATGATTTGTTTTTATTAAGTAAAGTTTATAAAAATTTTACCATACCTAAATAATTATTTTAGACTTACATTTCACCTTTTTCCTACTTAGAATTTCGCATAGTACTTGTGTAGGCATAATTAGAACTTTTTGATTAGTCCTTTTTATAAATATCTAGTTTTTATATTTCTGCTTGGGGACAAGCAAAGCTTAAGCTTGGGGGAATTTGATAATATGTTTTGTAGCCTAAACTATTATCGTATTTTCTATTTTATAGTGTACAAATCATGTCTATTATTAGTTTATTTGTATCATTTTTATGTAAATATTATTGCCGCTGACTTTTTCTTGTCTTTTTGCAGGTTTCCAGAAAATTGGCCAAAATGACCTGACACGCCCCCCTGTCACGCCCTCCCTGGGCGTGACCTAGGGTGTGTCACCCAATCCCGAGGACTTCTGCTGGAAGGGACAGGAAAACGAACAAAACCGCTGTCACGCCCCCCTGACACGCCCTCCCTGGGCGTGTCACCAGGCGTGACTATGGGCGTGTCGCCCTCTGCCGCAAAGCCTGTCGCCGCATTAAATGCCATTTCTCCACAGCACGAAAACAGTACTGGCACGCCCCCCTGTCACGGGCGTGACCTGGGGCGTGACATCAACTTTTCGACGACTGACGGATATCCGACCAATGATTTGGACAAGACGTGCCTGTCACGCCCCCCCTACACGGGCGTGACCTAGGGCGTGACCACCGACGTACCGAAGCAATCATCCCTCCCGCCAGAATCCAGAGCCCGAGGTCAACATAGTACTGTCACGCCCCCTGACACGCCCCCCCTAGGGCATGTCGGAGGGCGTGACCAACCCGAGAAAAATTCTATAAATTGAGACCCCCCCTCTCCATTTCAGGAAGCTTTGGTTGAGAGGGGGAGGTGCTGCCCATTTGGTTCTTGAGTTTTTTCATGCTTTCTCTCTCTCTCTCTCTCTCTCTCTCTCCCTCTCTTTGTAATTCTGGTTTAACCCTAGCTTAATCTTAGTTTGTTCTAGCTTTTATTGTAATTTTGCTCTTGCTTAGTGCTACTTGTAGGGCTAGAATAGGATTTCAATTTCATGCACTTGTAATTTTAATTTCAATTAGTGTAAATTGCCCCTTTTCATTAATAGAATTGTTCTTTGTTTAACTTGTGTTTTTTTATGCTTTACTACTCATCCCCCCTCCTCCACTCCATTATGATTAACTAATCCTCCTTGTACTCGATCTTGATGATCCGAGGTTAGAGCGATTAAGTTATGATGTTTTAATTAATCTTTTCTTTTTAGGTTAGGGCCTTGAATTACTCTTGATTAATCACGGGTTGGAGGTATATTATTGATATATGCTCTCCGCCTTAGCTTTCATTCTGGGCTAGCCGAGAGGCCGAAAGAATGAAGTGAGCATTCAAGAGTAAATGGAGTTGTACGCACCCCTCGAGAGAGGCATACGTCCAAATCTCTCGGATTGGAGTAAAATCCAATAGTGGGGTTCACCGCGTAAAGCGAGTTTTAGGCCTCCGATTTAGACGAGAGTCGGTCGGACCTTCCTAAACTCAGTTGGGCACGACTTCGAGAGAAGCGTGTTCAAGCTTTTGGAACCTCCACGGTCAAGGACCTTTATTCTATTAAGTTCAGATTTTTATCGCATTTTCTTAATCGTCTTTAGCCGAGGTGAATCTTGATTGAGTGCATTTCCATTTCATATTTTCTACCTTTCGTAGTAATCACCTATCTTGTGCTCTTTAATTAACTGCAGTAGTTTCCTTTCTAGCATAGTTCTTTGCTTAATAGCTTTACTTAATTGCGGTAGTTCTCTTTCTAGTATAGCTTTACTTCCTTCCTTGCAATTAGTTTTTCTCTAAGCCCTAGATTTTTCGTCAATAAGATAATAGCGTTCGTGTGAGTAAGCATAGCCAACAGTTCCCGGATTTCAATACGACACTTGTGTCCCCTTGCTACAATTCGATAGGTATACTTGCCTCATCGGGTTGCTAGTTTGGTTGCGTTTATTTTCTTCGAACCCTAGCGCGCAACACATTGCCACAAAGTAAGGGTATGTTTTAGAAAATCAATTCAAGTCCAATGAAAATCTCAAAGACTCCCATGAAGAAATACTCAAAAAGCTGGGAAGTATCACCACTGATCTGAAATCTGAAATATCAAAGCAAATACAAGTAGATTTAGCTGCTGTTCAAACAACTATTGGAGCCTCTCAAAAGGTAATTTCTTATACCTTACTTAAGTTCAAAGACTATTACAAAGAGGGTACATAATATCGGGCTGATTAGATAAGGTTTCAGAAGACTGATCTAAGGGATCATATTACTAGAGAAGTCCTAAGGGGGAGAGATTGTTAGTCAAAGCTAGCTCTGATCATGCCAAATGGGTCTCTAATTCCATCAGAGCTACACTTGGCTTTCCTCCTTTATGTGATGATGACAATATTGCTGAATCTGGAGTGCAACCTGCTAATATTAAAGGAGATCAACCTGAAGTTGCACAGGTTATTTACCCTCCTGCTGATTTTGACATGGTTCAACAAGAAGTGCAGAAAATATACAGTCCTTCACAGGAGGCATCAAAGGTTATCATTGAAAAAGTAGAAATGTCTTAGGCTACCAAGCAAGCTCAAAAGGAGGCACAATTATCCAAGAAAAGGTTCAGAGAAAAGGCTGAGTTGAAGCCAGATTTTGAGCAATGGAGCCCCACTTCAAGGAATATCATCTTGACTGCATGGAAGGCTGTAAAGGATAAGACCCATGACAGAGGTAAGTGGTATTCTGAGCAGGAATGGAATAAATATCAAGCTAGGAAGGAAGCCATTCTTCAGCATAGAAGGAGTGCAAAAGCTGGGAAGTTACTTGCTAATGCTCAAGAGCCTAGCAAGTACTTCCCCATGCCCTTTCACTATTTTGAAAGGCAAAGAATAAAGGCTGAAGAACAAAAGAAGAGGGATCTCAAAGGGAAGAAACCTGCTGATGATACAGACCCTACTGTGCAGGCAAAGATTTAATCAGGAAAAGGCATTGTAATTAAGGAGCCTAGCCAATCATAGGATAAATAGGCTTATGTATAGAACAATGTAACTTTTTGTTTTTCTTCTAAGGAAAAACTTATAAACCCAGAATTTTCTGATTAATAAATAAAATCAGCTTCACAATTGATTGTAGTTGTTTACATTGTTTTTATATTATCTTGCACTGAAATGTATGTACATCTATTCTTTTGTGCTTTATTATAAGTGATGTATATCTTTGACAAAGGGTTATGACTTCTCCAAATAGGAGGAGATTGTTGGGTACACTTAAAAATATGTACCAGATTTGGAGAAGCCTCATCTTACTCAATGATATACATCAATTTGAATTTGATGTATGTTTGAGTTTCATTGTGCAGGTATAAGGTTTACAAAGGATTTTTCTAAGTACAAGTGTCTACACTTGTGAAGAATTATGTCGACACCCAGAAGAGGTTGTGTCGACACTAGAAGCAAAGTTGTGTTGACACCCAAAAGTTGTGTCAACACCAGAAGCAAAGTTGTGTCAACACCCAGAAGTTGTGTCGACACTAGAAGCAAAGCTGTGTCAACACCCAGGAATTGTGTCGACACCTAAAGAAGAGGTTGTGTCGACACCCAGAATTGTGTCGACACCTAAGGCCGAAATTTTGTCGATACCTAAAGCAGAAGTTGTGTCGACACCCAGGAGTTATGTCGACATCAGAAGAAAGGCATGTGTCGACACTCAGGAATTATGTCGACACCTAAAGAAGGTTTGTGTTGACAGCTAGACACACACTCAACTTCATCTTACAGCAACATCTATTCTGAGTCAGAAGGCTTGTGTCGACACATAGGACTTGTGTCGACACTCACTCAATGACAGCTAGACATACACTCAATGCCATTTGTCTGCAGCAGTTATGTCAAGACCAGAAGCCGTTGTGTCGAAACACAGGACTTGTTTCGACACACACTCAACGACGGCTGGACATACACTCAACGCCATCTGTCTACCGCAGTTATGTCGAGACAAAGAGCAGTTGTGTCGACACACATGACTTGTGTCGACACATACAACAAGAAGATGTGTCAAGTAGCTTAAGAATGACTATGTCAACACCTGGAGTGTTATGTCGACACCACCAAGACTTGTGTCGACATTTAGTCTTTTTGTGTCGACACATATGAAGCAGTTTTCTGAGTGGTTCATGATGACTTGTAAAGTCATTGAGGAATCAACTGTCATGACTAGTGACTCGACAACTGTCATTCCTAATAGGTCATACACCTTTGTCAGAACTGTTAGAAGGTTGTTACAAACTGGATCAGCCGGTAACCAGGAGAAATCTCTATATAAAGGATTGATCCGTGATAACTTAAAAAAAGATACAGAGATAAAAAAGTGAATCATCCAAAGGAAGAATTTCATAACAAGTAAAGGGGTGACTCTTAAGAAGGTAGATTCTGAACAGTCTGCAGAGAAGATTCAGATCTTATTCTGAATTCAAGGAAGGAACTGACAGGAGATCATCTTCTACATCAAGAAGAGTTCAACCTTATTTTGTTCTATCAAGAAGCTTTGAAACAGCTAAGTCAGGTTGGATCTGAAGATTTAGTTCATTCAAGAATTGATCAAGATGCTCTCACATGTAGAGTGATCTATCTGGTGATATTCCTATATCTCTTTAATACACAATTACTTGTAGGATCTTTTGTTAGATTTGAGTTGTAAGCCTATAATTATAAAGGCTGAGATAGAGCTGAGTGCCTGAGGTGTAGGACTATTGATATTCTGAGTTATAAGCCTAGTTATAAAGGCTGAGGTAGGGCTGTGGCCTGAGGTAGGATTCTTAGAGAAGAATCTGTGGTAGGACTTGTGTAAGTCTGAGCTATAGGAACCATCTGGTTCTGAGTTGTAAGATCTTGGATCTGAGTTAGTTGAAGGAAGTTGTGCTGAATCCAGTTTTCTACTGGATAGGTGAAGGGGGAAAGTGGATGTACCCATACCTTGGGGAACCACTATAAATCTGTTGTATGCTGTGCTGTGTTTTTTCTGAGCTGTGATTTGCAATTTCTGTGATAAGTAAGAACTAGTTATATTGCCTAAAATTCTTAAAGATAATTAGAACCTATTCACCCCCTCTCTAGGTGTCTAGGCTCTTGAAATAAGTCTTTCACCGATTATTGCGTGTAACCATCCGTTGGAAAGGTATTTCCGAGGGTTACAACTTTCGTGTTCAGCCTAAGATCTGATTCTTGACACAACATGCCCAAAAGTGTCCCCGAAGTTCGCTGCGCGCAGAAAATATAGTATAATAGGCATGGTTAGGATAAAATTATAAAAAGATACGATTTAGCGGATAAAATTAACATTATAAATATATTTATATTATATTATTTAGATTTTTATATTAATAATTTAGGTCAAATTATGCATCATCATCTATTTCATTCATGTTATAGTTCAAGACAAATTGCTCATAATTGTCCGGCAACTATTTTAGGATCAGGTCTGTGGACAACTCTTGACCCAGAGGGAACCCTAGTATTTCAAGGTTCTCGATATACCCAATTATCTTGAGTATGTGAGTCCCTACTAGGTCCCTAGCTCCTATCTTGTACTTGAATAACGCCTTAGTGACATCGAATCTCTCTTGACGAGCTTGCCCTTGAAACATTTTCTTGAAATGCTTGTTAATTTCCTTGAAACCCATGTTCTCGTGTTGCTTTTGGAGCTCAGAGTTCATAGTCGCAAGCATGAGACATTCGACGTCTAAGGAGTTGTCAAGGTACTTCTTGTAAGCATCCTTATTAGTACGGGGTGCATTCCCGGCAGGCACATTAAAAGATTCCTCTTCCAAAACATAGAGCTTGCTCTCTTGCTTGAGAACAATTCTCATCTCCTGTACCAGTCCAGATAATTTGTCCCGCTCAGCTTTTCCTTCTCAAGGATCGCTCGGAGGGATAGGGTGGAATGTGAACCACTTGCTATGGAAATTTTACAAGGATCAAGCAAAGCAAATTAGTACTGCATTTCAAAATATAATTCATCTTTCGATAAGGACTTTAGTCAAAATAAATCCCACTATTTTTTATCAAACTGATAACCCTCGATATCAATTCGAAGAGTTTAAGCAAGTAACTCTTTTAGTGGACAAGATCAATATTTCACTAACACTATGAGTCAGCTTTGGATTTTCTCTCACAATGCAGCTATTTAGGTAGGCAATGCTTGCCAATTTCATCACAATACAATTCCTGTATGGCTGGTGAATAACTCCTTATTCGCATCCATCATATGGTGCATAAAAACCCTACACCTCTGGGAACTGAACCTTTGAGTTTACCCAATTAAGTTTGACCCGATGTTGACAATGGGACATCACAATTATCCGCTCGCACCCTTACCAAGATAGATTAATGCACCTTACTTTGGCTAGCCCACACTTCATCGATCGAGGCAGGAAGAGTGTCATCCATCTGAAGGCATCTAAATACTTAATATTACTTAAGGGATTTTTAGATACTTGATTAACTATTTAATCATGGTTAACACTAAACCAATGTGCACATCAACAAACAACCAAAACAGCAACATAATCCAAATGCATCCCAGATTTGCACAGGAACATCATCAACACTTGATGAACTGGGCTAAATCTGAACATTTAGAACTCTTCTAAATCTTTAGATTTACATGCACAGGACATGAGCAACACAATTTCCACTTACACAATAGACAAGCTCGTCACTTTATGTGTGAGATTCAAAATCTACCACATCCTTGGCTTCACAAATCAATGACAGTTACTATTAAGGAGTAGCAACAAAGAAATCACATGCGTTCTTGGTGGGATTCTAATAATAGATTTTGGCCATTTAGAACACATCTAAAATCTCAAAATCTACACGTCATGTATTTAGTAACTTCTGAAACATGGAATATTATTAGCTAACCTCCCTCTGATACCGCTGTTAGGTTTTATAGGATGGCACAATAGTTATGCGCGCAGTGGAATTAGAAGAACAAGAAAAACCCAAAAGTTTGGATCTGGCAAAATTCATGAATCAAGAAGTAAAACCTTGCTGTAACAAAAAACTTACATTGGAGGGATTGAGTAGATACTCAACCAAGGTGCTTTGATAATGTCCAACGAATGGTAACGGTTGGAGCTCTGAGCATAGAATAATGTCCATTCCTCTTCGGATATCCACACGAGCACGGAGAACCCTAGACTCTTTTTGCACAAGATCTTGGTCAGAATTAGGTTTTCCCTCAACGTCTCCACAGACTACTAGATCCGTTTGAAAGTGAGGAAAAGATCTACCTTAACTCTAGAGTGGGGGGGGGGGGTGAATAGAGTATTTTAAAATAATTCACAATTAAAATAGTACAGCAGTGGAAGACTTAAATTTATGTATATGTGTAAGGTGCTTGCAGTGAAGTAAAAACTAAAGCAAGAAATAAAGAATCACACAGCACACAGCAAAGACAAACACACAACAACCAGATGACACAAGGATCTATAGTGGTTCCCCAAAGACCTGGGTACATCCACTCTTCTACTACCCTTTGTAGGAATCCACTGCAGGAATAGTTGATCAGGTGTCCTGGGCACCAATGAGCTTTTGATCAGGTGCTCAAAAACCAAACCAGAATTTTTGATCAGGTGTCTTGCCACCACTGAGTTTTGATCAGGTATCAGAAACCAATAGTTCACTTTTGAAGGGAGAGATAACCCTGTACAGATGGTGGTAAAAGAAAAAGGTGATGATGTCTTCTCTTTCTCAAATCACTGAGAGAAGACTAGTGGATTGTTGATGTTGTCAAAGCTCCCCCTGAGATGTAGAAAGGTTCAAGAGTGAAAGCTTTGCTAGGGTGATAGGTCTTCAGAAGCTTCAGATCTCCAGCAGAAGATGATTCCAGCAGATGCTGAAATATTTGATGTCTGGAGTCCTTGATGTTGAGGCCTTTGAACACTTGAAGATATGGAGGAGTTGAGTAGCAGAAGATCTCCTCTACAGCAGAATTTTCTTGAGTTCTTGAAGATTCAATAGATTTGAAAATCACAGAAGATGAACTGTTGATCAGAGAAGTTGTATTGTTCAATCTTCTGTATTGTAATCTAATTCTTCTGTATCTCTTTTTATTCTCTGTATACTCTATTATCTCTGTATATTGTCTCTTTTGTATTGTGTGTATTGTTTTTGTCTCTATTCTCTTCTGCAGGAGTATATCGAAAATCTGACTTAGATGGCCGTTATTCAGTCATAAATGGCTTCCATAATTAACAACTGTATCTGGGGAAAGTCCTAAGCAATATTCCATTTAGTCCTTCCTTGAAACTTGCATCAGATTTCTTAAAACGGCTAGAAAATCCTTTGTAATAAATGCAGAGAATAACTCAGAAAGAATTTGAATTGATTCCATAACTGTTCTTGAATTTGAATTCTGAAGACGTCAATCTCTTACAGAAATCGTTGATCTGAGCTCTACGATCGTTGAACTGAGCTCAGAGATTGGATTTATACTAGAGATAGAAAACGTCGACCTGAGCTCTACGATCGTCGAACTGAGCTCAGCGACTTGAAAATAGCTGAAGACAAAACGTCGATCTGAGCTCGAAGATCGTCGACCGGAGTTCAACGACTTGCAGAGTTGAGCTCAGAGAGCGTCGAAAGGAGTTCGACGTTTCGTCGAACTGAGCTCGACAAAAATTGTCTTGTCTCAGTACTTAGTCCTGATCTCTGAGTGGTCCTGGGGGCAGCTCCAAACTTAAGTTCTAAGCCCTAGACCCATTCTAATTTGACCTTTTCAACTATACAAATAGGTCAAACAATTTTCCTAATAACATAGTGATCCTTGCCCAAATTAGTAATAGGGTGTTCCAACAATCTCCACCTATTTGGATTAGGATTACTATTTACAGGACATAATCAGGAAATACAAAATCATACATATAGAAACATAAAAACTAAACTATCAATGCAGAAAAGATAATCAAAGCAGCATTGCAGAACTCAAAAGGAAATCAGCAAGTGTTCAGATATAGATGTACTGTCTGCTTACAGAATTCATTTCCTTTCACTGCATTTCTTAAATAAAATCTCCCTGTTGGGATTGAGAGCATCTTTCTTTAATCTTCTGTCATCTTCTGCACCTAAGGAGGTTTGGGATCTGGGCCTTGGAACTACAGCCTCAGGATGCAGTTTCATGTAATCTTCTTGATCAAAGAACTTTCTTGAAGCATATCTCTCCAGTTCTGTCTTTCTTTGTTCTGAAAGAGTAGTGATGTTAGAAGTATCTTTCCCTTGTTCTCTGGCCTTTTTCAACTGATCTAGAGCAGTAAGCTCTTTCATCCTGGCAGTCCATGATACTAGATTGTTTTCTGGATCCTCAAAAGGAATTGAAGGTTCATATCTATTTATAGTTTCTGAAGTAGTAGATGTTCTTGTAACAACAGTATCTCTGAGTTTGTAAGGAAAAGGACCTTGAGTTGAATCCATATGCCCTTGTCCTTCCCTTTGCTATATGGAATAGGTTCTATATTCTCTCTGACTTCCTCTGTGTTGTCCTCTTCTTAAATGATAACCTTTTTGATACTGTCCTCTGTGCTGATATCTTGGAGAGGGTTAAGAGGAACTTTGCTTTGAATCTGAAGATTGAAATGCAGAGCCTCCACCAGATCCTGAATCTGGAGGAGGAGGAGGAGGAGGTTGATACTGAGAGGATCCTTTCTCATACCTGTCCAGTTTCCTTTTCTTCTTCATAGCCTTTAACTGATTTTTGGAATATTGCATCCAGGGCTCTGTAATCTGGCAGTCATGCAAAATATAATATGGTATGTCATTTGCATCTTTGGCCTGGGCAGGAGGAACTCTCATCATAGCTTTGCTTCTATCTTTCCTCTTTTTGGCAATAGTGCCAGCAGAGTCATCAGATTCAGTATTGAATTTGTCACTGTCAGAGCTCCGTGGTCTGTCATAAAGAGCATCAATTCTTTTTATGTATTCCTCTTGAAGTTTGGATTTCTCAGATTCAGCAGGAGCAGGAGGTGTTGGAACAGCAACAGGAATCTTAGCAGGAGCAGTTGGAATAACAGACACTTGTGGAGCAGTTCCATCAATAGGATACTCAGAAACTTATTCTTCCAGATAACTTGCCAGTTCTTCAGCAAAAACAGTATCAACAGACATCATCTCAATATCAGTAGATTCACCAGAAATATCAGCAGCAACAGCAACACTAACAGTAGCAACAACTTCCTCAGCCTTAAGAGAATTGACATAGGATATGATCAGGCTAGAATCACATACAGAAATAGGCACAATGGCCTTAGTGAGGTCTTCAACTCCCTGAGTTAGTAATCTTCTTCTGTAAAGAGTATCAAACTCAAACAACAGTGACCTGAGGTCCACTGTAATCACTGGTACTGGAGCAGCAGTTGGAGCAGGCAGTTCCTTAGCTTCATAAGGCATCTCCCCCTGCCTTGATTCAGTCATGACTGGATCAAGGCACTCCATAGAAGGACTTACCTGAGGAGAGGAAAAAGAGGTTTGCCTGTCAGATAGCTCCTTTATTGATTGCAGGAGTGGAGCCATGGTGGTCTCCAGCAGGCTTACTAGCTTGGGGGCCAGTATTCCATAAAGCCTATCTGCCAATGCTGATAAATCCACTTGCTCAAGTGGGATTTGAGTAGAGGTGGAGGATGGAATTGCTTGAACTGATGGTGAATGGGCTACAGTTGATGCTGTGGTGGATGGTAGAATTGATGGTTGAGAGATAGGGATGGTGGAGATGGATGGTATGGGTGTGGAGATGGATGGAGTGAAGGATGGTTGGGAGAGTACATCATGAAGAAGTTGTTGGTAGGAGGAGGTAGAGGGAAGCTTAGGAGGAGAGGAAGGGGAATCATCCATGAAGGAATCTTCCAATATGTTGAAGGATGGAATGGTAAGAGGTGGATAGTAGTGGAGTGGATGGAATGATCCTGAGGTGGCTGGAGGTGAAAGAGGAGATGAGATGGTAATGGGGGAAG
Source organism: Platanthera zijinensis (assembly GCA_039513925.1). Classification (NCBI taxonomy): domain Eukaryota; kingdom Viridiplantae; phylum Streptophyta; class Magnoliopsida; order Asparagales; family Orchidaceae; genus Platanthera; species Platanthera zijinensis. The sequence goes on from CM077094.1 coordinate 35,363,299, forward strand.
AAATGGTTATGGTTGTGGAGATTGTTGTGGTTGATGTGGAGGTAGAGGTAGAAACAAGAGGTGGAGAAGGAGGAGAAGAGGTAGAGGCAGGCAGTTCTTCCATGAGGGCTGGAGCCTGAGGGGAAGTGACTACATGAGTCCTTGTGCCTGAAGCTATAGTAGTCCTGGCAGGTTTGATGATCTGTCTATCCAATTTCCCAAATAGGGCATAGGTTAATCTATTAGATGCATTAATGTGCATCCCATTGAAAACCAGCAGCTTTGGGCACCTGGAGTGCAGGAAAACCCCTAAAATCCTCCCAAAATTGACAAAACTTTTATTAATTTTCTTCTTGATCAAATCAAAGAAGATTGTTCCCCAATTCAGATGTTTCTTGTCCACTATGGCTCCCATCAGACAGAACTGATACCTTGATATGGTGACATGTTCTGAGTGCTTAGCCAGTAGCACTTTCCCCACAACATCAGCCAAAAAATGAAATTCAATGGATAGATTCTTTTTCAATAACTTATTAGGGTTTGCAGCAAAGTGACCCATTCTATCCAACATAGAATCAAATTATTCTCCAGACATATAAGTAGAATCATCTCCAGTACTTAAATTGAATGCCTCAGTCAGAAGGGTAGGGGACAATTGTACCTGAATCCCACTAATAGTACCGACTAGGGTATTCTCATCCAGATTGTTTGCAGTAAATACCCATTCCTTTATTTCGTCAACCGCAATCTTCATTTTGGTCGACATAATATCCACTAGCTGTTGTTCCATGAATAGTTCCAGGATATCCTTGAAGATTTGATCACTGCCGTCAAATGAATCCATATCAATATCAAACCCGGTATCAAACTTCATCTTCGCGAGAGCTGCAACATTCATTGCCATTGAAGACCTGCAAAAAAGTTACCAAACACAACCAAGTGCAGTAGAGTTTGGAGGGAAAGAAAGAAATTGTAGAGAGTATGAATGCGCAATCGAAGAACGACGACGAACAATTATTTTTATATTAGGGTTCGACGGCGGAAAGGAAGGATCGTTGAACTCCGTTCGACGATCTGGGCTTCTAATGGAATTTGAAGAGTCTTCAATAACGTCGATCTCCGTTCAACGATACTGGAGAGCATCAAACTCTGTTCGACGATCGTTGACCATAGGAAGATAGCCTAGCACTGCCTAGAAAATGCTGAACTCCGGTCGACGCTTATTGGAAAGCGTCGATCTCCGTTCGATGCTTTTTGGGAAAAACGTTGAGCGCAGTTCAGAGACAAAACAGAACCTACAGACATAAGAAAATGTAGGTTTTTAGCCTAGTCTTGGTCAGTTTTTAGATTTAAAAATCTTGGGATTTATTTTCAACTTCCTCCATCTAACATTCCTAACTGATTTAGGAAGAATGTGTGTTTCTTTTCAACCAAAGGTTTGGTGAAAATATCTCCCCTTTGCAAATCAGTTGGGATATACTGAAGTTCAATTTTATTTTTCTCTACATTATCCCTTAGAAAGTGATGCCTAATCTCTATATGTTTTGTCCTACTATGGAGGACTGGATTTTGTGCTATAGAAATAGCACTAGTATTATCACAAAAGATTTTGGATCCTTCTAAGTTGTAGCAATAGTCTAGGAGCTGGTTTTGAATCCACAGAATCTGTGAGCAACAATTGCCTGCTGCCATGTATTCAGCTTCAGCAGTTGAAGTGGACATCGATGTCTATTTCTTACAGAACCAGGAGACAAGTCTGTCACCAAGGAACTGGCAAGTTCCACTGGTGCTTTTCCTTTCTACTCTACATCCAGCATAATCAGCATCTAAAAATCCAGTTAATTCAAATCCTGAGTCTTTTGGATACCAGAGTTCTAGATTTGGACAACTTTTCACATACCTGAGAATCCTCTTTACTAAAGTTAAGTGTGACTCTCTAGGGCTTACTTGGAACCTAGCACATATGCATGTAGTAAACATTATATCAAGTGTACTAGCTGTAAGGTACAATAGAGAGCCAATCATTGCTCTATATATTGTCTGATCAACATGTTTTCCATGTTCATCAGCATCTAATACATTATTAGTAGGCATAGGTGTTTTCATACAAGATGCTTCAGACATACCAAATTTCTTAACCAGTTCCTTTGCATACTTGGTTTGAGAAATGAATATACCTTCAGCATATTGTTTGACTTGCAATCCTAGAAAGAAGGAAAGCTCACCCATGCTACTCATTTCAAATTTAGAATGCATTAGGTTGGAAAACTTCTTGCACAAATTTGAATCAGTAGAACCAAAGATAATATCATTTACATATATTTGTACTAGTAGGGTATGGGACTTATGTGTTCTAATAAAAAGAGTTTGGTCTACTCTACCCCTTATAAAATCATTTTTCAGAAGAAAGCATGCTAAGGTCTCATACCATGCTCTAGGAGCTTGCTTGAGACCATATAATGCTTTATGCAATTTGAAAACATGGTCAGGATAAGTTGGAGAGATAAAACCTGGAGGTTGTCTAACACAGACTTCCTCTTTGATGTCTCCATTGAGAAATGCACTCTTCACATCCATTTGGTAGACCTTGAATCCTTTGTGAGCTGTATAGGCAAGGAATATTCTTATGGCCTCTAACCTTGCCACTGGTGCAAAGGTCTGGTCATAGTCTATCCCTTCTTCTTGAGAATAACCTTGAGCAACTAGCCTTGCCTTGTTCCTTACAATAACTCCTTGATCATCCAACTTGTTTCTGAACACCCACTTTGTTCCAACAATTGAGTGATCCTTAGGCCTTCGCACTAGTTCCCAAACTTTGTTTCTCTCAAATTGATGTAGTTTCTCTTGCATAACAATGATCCAGTATGGATCTTGTTCTGCATCTTGAATGGATTGAGGCTCAACTTGAGATAGAAAGCAAGTATGTCACAACCCGCATTTTCTCCGAATTAAGAATTATCAGAGTAAGAGAAAACACGCGTCGTGATGCCACGTCAAGCAGGGGATAACTGCTGACGCTCAGGCAAAACCAACTACCAACTTAATGAAAGAAAATCATGTGATTAATGATTAGAAAATCAGTTATATTTTAGAGACCGTATCCCTCGGCTCAGTGGATCACCTAGTCCACAAAAGAAAACTATATTTATACGCTGCGGAAAAATGCTTTATTTAGGTTTAACATCCTAAGGAGCGCATAAGGGTTCCAAGAGAACCACTCATGCTATGCAAGACCCTATATTTAATTTATATAATATATAAGAAAGCGGTCTTTATACGTGATTTGGAAAATAGTGAATACGTCTTATAAAACATGCTGATCATGAGCTTTATTTATAATAATAATTATAGTTTAAAAATAACTAGCAACCTAGCATAAAACCTTCTCAGAGAAAGTAGACTATCTCCAGAAAATGGTAGCAGCAATAGTATATATCTAGTACAAGGTAAAAACTACCAGTGGGCGCCAACAACCTGACACGAACCCACTAGCACAAATATATGTCTGTAAGAAAGTACTGAAAACAACCTCACTAACAAGGTAAACAAAACTCCAAAGTTCGGGAGTCCACCAACAACACCACCTCCAACTTGCCACCAGACTGGCTACAGCTCAGAACCTGAGGCATTCCAAAAGAAAACAGAATACCTCAGCAAGCTAAACAAAGTAAAACTGCATGAAAGAGTCAACCAAAAGGGGAAAAGTACCAGAAAAACATGCAGTAGAAAGAGTCACAACTGTCCAAAACAGGACCACAATAAATGCACTACATGCGAGAAAAACAGCAACAACCTAGACCAGGAACAACATCCTGCAGGGCCTACTAGGCTACCAAGAGCCAAAAGTGCTGCAAACTACCAAAGAAGAAACTTCTAACACCCTAAACTGTGGGAAGTGATTGTAGCAAAAACAACAATGAGGAACCGGATCGAAGGCAAACGCAGTCCCCCAATCCACCATGTCCAAGTCAAAAGCTCGAGGGTCAACACGTGAAAACACAAGGGACCTTCCACCCGACATGCCCAGCCCGTACCTGGAGCAAGAAAAAACATGGGTGGCCTTGGCTATATCACACAACTCCACCCCCATAAGAGCTACAACCACCACTACTAACCACGACCCACGATTCGGCCTCTAGGAAAATAAAGAAAAACGGCCGACAAGGAAAACCCAGAAATACAACTGGAAATCCACTCGGAAACGAAAGACAAGGTAAAGGAAGAGTGTTGAAATAAACCAACACGACTAGGCGTTGAGTGAAACCCACTCAGTGCCTACCTAAACTTTGGCATTGAGCGAGCTAGCCTCACTCGCCGCCAAAATAACGCCACTACCCACAAACCCACTAAAGAATACGGAACTCGACGATAGTCGAACGACCAAGGCAGAAGATCCAGAACTCGAGTAGTTGCCTGTCACTTGAGTATCTAAATTCCCGCACTCGAAACCAGCTAAATTCGCCTAGCAAAAGAAAATATATAGAGCGCACGATCAGTGACGCACGATCAGTGGTCGTGCGCACTCATCGGCTGATGATCGTACGAAGCGAACCTGGAAAACCTGAGAAAATTTAGCGTCAGCGCACGATCAGTGACGCACGATCAGTGGTCGTGCGCACTGCTTGCCAGCGCTCGTGCGATCTCCGAGACAGAACTTTGGAAACTGAAAGTTATACGCGCACGAACAGAGGCACACGACCAGTGGTCGTGCGCCCTAACGGTTAACGACCGTGCGCGGCTAACCTGCACCATTTGGAATTTCCCGAACGACACCGGAACGCGCACACGACTCACGCAACTGCAGTAGCAGCAGGAAACTACCAACGTCGCGCACCACTACTATACAAACTATGCCTAATCATTCGAGTAATACCTTAACGAAAATCGGCAACCACACTCCCCCCTCCTAACTCTCCCTCTCGGCTAGACCCGAACCAGAGCAACAATCAGAGTAAAGGAAAACAACGGCTCCACGCCGACAATTTGGATTCCAATCATCACAAAATAGGGGGGGTTTCAGTAGGAAGAACTAAGCCCTATAGTTAGCAAGAAATGAGAACAACAAGGCCTCTAACCTGGGCTAACCGGGATTTCAATTTCAGCAAGTAAAATCAAAAAAAAAACTTGGCAAGGGCAAGAATACCACTTGCCTCAAATCACAGCGAAGCTTTGGACTGCTTTCCTCCTCTTCGCACGGATCCAAACGGCCGCAACACCTAGAACAAACACTCGGCCATTAATGGCGGAAAACTCCAAAACCGAAAATTCCAATCCTCCCAAAACTCCACGAAAATCGAATTTCTTACCGTAGGAATGAAGGTCTTGACGAGAGCAATCCGAATCCACTCTCGGAATTGAATTCCGTCCACAAACGCTCCGGGAATCGGCGTCCGAAGGGAAGGGTAGGCGGTTTCCCCGTTTCTCTCGTACAGGGGCGGCGGTTCGAGTGGGGAAGATGATGGATCGGGGGTTTTCATTCTATATATATATATATAATTATATAATAATATAATTAATTACAAAATTACATAAAGCACCAAATCGACGCGAAAACCGATCTACCTCGGAATTCGATGAAATTCGCACCGTAGCTAAATACCCACGCTACGAACACAACGGCGAAGTCGAAATTAATTTTCGACGAACAGAACTCGAGTTACACCCAAACAAAGCCAAACACCAACATCCCCCCGAGAGGCCACACCGGGTCACCCAAAATGACTCGGCTTGCTAGGGAGATCTTGCCAACAGGCTACAGAATAGGGCACTCAGTTCTAAGGAGCTAAACCACACTCCACAAATGACACAAGCCACGGAAACGCGTCATCGTAACGCCAAACGAAAATAAAAATAATCGCTGAAAAAACGGGGCGTTACAGTCACTCCCCCTAAAAGAAAGTTTCGTCCCGAAACTTTACGCACAACCCTCCTACTAGAGAAGGAAAAGTAACAAACAGAAGTTACAAAGGGAAACATACCGATCAAATCAGTGAAACAGGTGAGGGTACGCCCTCCTCATGACCGACTCTAGCTCCCAAGTCGCGCTCTCCAAATCCTGATTTTTCCATTGAACTTTCACCATCGGTATGGACTTCTTTCGCAGCACACGCTCCTGAGTATCCAAAATACGAACTGGCACCTCAACAAAAGAGAGGTTGGGATCCAACTGGGGCACAACATCCAAGAGTTGCCCACTACTGCGCACACACTTCCGCAATTGGCTAACATGAAAAACATTATGAACACTAGGGAAGTTCGCTGGCAAATCCAATCTATATGCAGACACACCAATCCGCTCCAAAATCTCGAACGGGCCCACATACCTTGGGTCCAATTTCCGATTTTTACCAAATCTCTTCACACCAACCATTGGAGAAACCTTGAGGTATACATGATCCCCTACTAAAAACTCCAAAGCAGACCTACGCCGATTGGCGTTCTTTTCATACCTCTCCTGAGCTAAACGAAGCTTTTCACGAATAAGCTTCACGGCGACTTCCATATCCTCCAGCGCATCAGGACCCAACAACGGCCTCTCACCAGCCTCGGCCCAAAACAACGGAGTCCTACAGTGCCTCCCATACAAAGCTTCGAACGGAGCCATCTGCAAGCTTTCCTGATAACTGTTATTATAAGCAAATTCCATGAGTCGCAGACGCTCATCCCACGCTCCACCGTGGTCTAAAATATAGCACCGGATCATATCCTCAACAATCTGATTGACCCGCTCCGTTTGCCCATTGGTCTGAGGGTGGTACGCAGTAGAATACCTCAGATCCGTACCCAAACCCTCCTGCAGACTCTGCCAAAAACGAGAAGTAAACCGGGAGTCTCGATCAGAAATGATGCTAACCGGCACACCGTGGAGTCGGATGACTTCATTCAAGTACAACTCCGCTATCTTCTTCATCGGGTAATCAATCTTATATGGCACGAAGTGAGCACACTTCGTCAATCTATCCACTATAACCCAAACAGAATCAAATCCTCTCGGGGATTTTGGCAAACCCGAAATGAAGTCCATAGATATACTCTCCCACTTACAAGTCGGGATCTCTAGCGGAGTCAACTTACCACCAGGCCTTCCATGATCGGCCTTCACACGCTTGCAAGTGTGACACTTAGCAACAAATCGGGCTATTTCTCCTTTCATACCATACCACCAGGCAATTTGCCTTAAGTCACGATACATCTTCGTAGATCCTGGATGGTAGGCAACGCTGGAACCATGAGCCTCACTGCAAATCATACTCCTAATGTCCCCAACAGCGGGAACGCAAAACCTGCCGCGGTACTTCAAAGTACCCGCATCATCAATAGCAAAATCTGGCAACTCTCCCTTCTCTGTCCTGGTAAAAAGGTGCAACAGATCCGGATCGTCCTTCTGATGCAGTCTAGTCAAAGAAATCCAGGACGGCTCTGCCACTGACAAACTACACTGCAAACCACAGCATCCCACTGAAATATCCATAAGGAGGAACTCCTCAACTAACCGATCGGCGGAGAGGTTAAAGATCTTTCCCGTCTTTCGGCTCAGGGCGTCGGCCACCACATTGGCCTTGCCCGGATGATACTGGATTTCTACATCATAATCCGCCATATACTCAAGCCACCGCCACTGACGCAGATTCAACTCCTTCTGCGTGAACACGTACTTCAGGCTCTTATGGTCAGTAAAAATCTTGCACTGAGCCCCATAAAGTAAGTGCCTCCACAACTTCAACGCATAGATAACCGCTGCAAACTCAAGGTCATGCGTAGGATAATTCTTCTCATGAGTCTTCAGCTGCCTTGACCCATAAGCGATTACTTTTCCATCCTGCATTAATACGCATCCCAGACCTATATGCGAAGCATCCACATACACATCATAATCCACGCCCTCAGTAGGAAGGGTCAGAACGGGAGCAGTACACAATCTCCTCTTTAACTCCTGAAAAGCTTCTTCGCACTTCTCGCTCCAAACAAAAGCCACATTCTTCTGAGTCAGCTTGGTCAAAGGTGCGGCTAGAGAAGAGAAACCCTCCACGAATCTCCTGTAATAGCCAGCCAACCCTAAGAAACTTCTGATCTCCTTAGGAGTATTCGGCCTACTCCAATCCATCACTGCTGCAATCTTTTCTGGGTCAACCGAGATCCCATCCTTGTTCACCACATGGCCTAGAAAAGAAACCTGAGGCAACCAAAATTCGCACTTGCTCAACTTGGCGAATAACATGTGGTTCCTCAACTCTGATAGTACCAAGCGCAGATGCTGCTCATGCTCCTCAGCACTGCGAGAATAAACCAACACGTCATCAATGAAGACCACCACGAACTTGTCTAGGAAATCCTTGAATACCCAATTCATCATGTCCATGAAAGCTGATGGTGCGTTGGTCAAACCAAACGACATCACCAAAAACTCAAAGTGTCCATGCCTCGACCTAAACGCAGTCCATGGAATATCTGCCTCACGGATCCTGAGCTGATGATAGCCCGAACGAAGATCGATCTTGGAGAACACCGTGCTACCACGCAACTGGTCAAATAAATCATCGATCCTCGGCAGAGGGTACCTGTTCTTAATAGTGACCTTGTTCAACTCTCTATAGTCGATGCAAAGCCGCATCGACCCATCTTTCTTCTTTACGAACAAAACAGGAGCACCCCAAGGCGACGAACTCTGCCTGATAAAACCTTTAGCCAACAGCTCATCCAACTGACCTCGCAACTCCTCTAACTCACGAGGGGCCAACCGGTACGGCGCCTTAGCAATAGGACGCGTACCCGGCTCCAAATCAATAACAAACTCCACATCCCGCTCAGGAGGGATACCAGGAAGATCATCAGGAAAAACATCGGCAAAACCACGAACAATAAGAATCTCCTCCAAGCGTGGCACGCTAACAACGGTTCCAACCACTGAGACTAAACAAACACAATAATCAGAAAGAAACAATCTCTGAACACATACCGTAGAGAGAACAGGAGAATCCTGACACGGATCAGCATACACGCTGCCGGGCTAACCGTCGTCCCTGATGAAGTCCAAGCGCTTCCCTTTGCACTGAATGACCGCATCATACCGAGAGAGCCAGTCCATGCCCAAAATGACATCGAAGTCCTCTAGATCAATCATCTTCAGGTCCGCCTTCGCAAGAAAATCCCCCAACAAAACCGGGCAATCCAAAATACCCAAATCTGACAACACAGATTCACCAGAGGGAAACTTGACACGGAAGGAATCCCGAACACGATCTAGAGACAACCGATGACGCTCCACAAAGGCTCTAGCCACGAACGAGTGGGTAGCGCCGGAGTCAAACAGAACACGCGCCCAGCGGTTCTTCACCTTAAATTTCCCTATAGGAACACACAAAGCTAAGGAACTAGCACAATAGTACCGCAAATAATCTAGCAACTAAACTACCAGGCTAGAAAGAAAAACAACAAACAACTAACCTGAGATCACCTGGGTCGAAGTCTGAGCCTCCTCGGAAGAAATCACGTTCAGCTTCCCTTTTCCCTTGTCCACACGCTGAGGTGGAGGTAAAGCCTGTAACGGAACTGCAGGAAGAGCTGGCTGAAACAGAGGACACCTCGACTTGATGTGTCCCTTCTGCCCACACTGAAAGCAGACTTTATCCTTGGTCCAACACTGGGCCGCATCATGGCCGGATCGCTTACAAACAGAACAGGAGGCATCTCTCCTAGGAGCACCCTGAATCGCATGAACCTGCTCCTTCTTCTGAGCTGCCGCCTTCTTGAAACACCTCTCGACAGGATGGCCTGACCGGCCACAAAAACTGCACACCACCCTGCTCCTCTTTCCCGGAACAGCATCGGGTACCAGGGGTTTCTTCTCCTCTACCAACTTCCTCTTATCCTTCTTCAACTGCTGGCCTCTGCTCTTCGTCGTCTCAATGGCCTCAACCTTAAGAGCAGCCTCTACAACTCCAGCATAAGTCACTGTCCAATAAGCACTGGCCAACTGCTGCACCTCACTCCTCAAACCACCGAGAAATCGCTTAACTCGATCAGCCTCAACGCTGACCAATCCAGGGGCAAAACGACTCAACTTACTAAACTCTATCTCATACTCACCCACCGTGAGCTGCCTTTGCTTCAGATAGAGGAAATCATTCATGAGGCGGTCACGCTCGACCGAGGGTAAGAACTTCCTCAACAGCATCTCCTTGAACATCTCCCACGAGCATCCGGCTACCAAGCTCTCCTTCTCTCTCAGCCACCAACTCTTAGCCAACCCTTTGAGCTGATAGGTGGCTAACATCACCCTCTGGTCATCTACAATCCCTGAGTACGAGAACATCTCCTCCATGGAGATCAGCCAGTCGTCTAACACCATGAAATCTGCCTTCCCATCATAAGTGGGAAGGCTTAGCCTCTGAAACTGCGAGATGAAGGCCATCTCTGCTGGCACCACCACTGGAGGTCTCAAGGGTGCAGGTGGAGGAGGAACAGCTAACCCCCCAGCAGGAACTTGCACACCCTGAGCCTGACCTGCCACAACAGCCACCAAAGACCGAATCTGGGCTTGCACCTCCTCCAACTGCCTGCCCATAGCTTCGCTACTCAGACGCAGACTCTCGATCACCGCATCGTTCTGAGCTCCAGAAGATTCACCCTCAGACAGGGGAGTCGATCGAGTCGCAGGACGCCTAGCTATCCTAAAAATCATTACAACGCGAATCAGATCCAAATCCAACGACTAGAACCGATTACCAGTACAGACAATACATATGTAGATATAGACTTAAAGCTGCTAAACTTGCTCTGAGAGTTTATCTTCTTCACAAAAAATTAGATGATATGCCCTAACCTAGGATGGTTAACCACCACCTTACTAACTCTTGTGCCTAGATCGGATGCATGAATTTATGTTAATTTGAAAACTCATGTGTGTACATATGTCATCCTGCAAATCTTCAGCTCGGCACGTTGTGCTTATGCAATGATATAATATGCATGATTGTGCTATGCATTCTAAAAAAAAAGCCCTAATGCATGTTATGAGCAGCGTACGCATGAAAATGTTATGCATCCCATACTACATAACATTTCCATGCAACGAAAAAGAAACGTGCTAGTCGCAGTCATGTGGTGAGGTTATGCATCCCATACTACATAACCCTCACATGTAGCCCCTATGGTGGATCCATATACGAACACATATTATGCATCCCATACTACATAATATGCCCTGTATACTTCATGTTATGCTATGAGTGTAGTGTTCGTGCTTTTGCCAAGACGTGCTGATGACATATAGGTGTGTGAATGACATGATGCTGAACTACTAATAAGCGAACAAAGGAAGGTTGCTCTACTAACTTATCAAGCAACCTCCCTCTGATACCAACTGTCACAACCCGCATTTTCTCCGAATTAAGAATTATCAGAGTAAGAGAAAACACGCGTCGTGATGCCACGTCAAGCATGGAATAACTGCTGACGCTCAGGCAAAACCAACTACCAACTTAATGAAAGAAAATCATGTGATTAATGATTAGAAAATCAGTTATATTTTTGAGACCGTATCCCTCGGCTTAGTGGATCACCTAGTCCACAAAAGAAAACTATATTTATACGCTGCGGAAAAATACTTTATTTAGGTTTAACATCCTAAGGAGCGCATAAGGGTTCCAAGAGAACCACTCATGCTATGCAAGACGCTACATTTAATTTATATAATATATAAGAAAGCGGTCTTTATACGTGATTTGGAAAATAGTGAATACGTCTTATAAAACATGCTGATCATGAGCTTTATTTATAATAATAATTATAGTTTAAAAATAACTAGCAACCTAGCATAAAACCTTCTCAGAGCAAGTAGACTATCTCCAGAAAAATGGTAGCAGCAATAATATATATCTAGTACAAGGTAAAAACTACCAGTGGGCGCCAACAACCTGACACGAACCCACTAGCACAAATATATGTCTGTAAGAAAGTACTGAAAACAACCTCACTAACAAGGTAAACAGAACTCCAAAGTCCGGGAGTCCACCAACAACAACACCTCTAACTAGCCACCAGACTGGCTACAGTTCAGAACCTGAGGCATTCCAAAAGAAAACAGAATACCTCAGCAAGCTAAACAATGTAAAACTGCATGAAAGAGTCAACCAAAAGGGGAAAAGTACCAGAAAAACATGCAGTAGAAAGAGTCACAACTGTCCAAAACAGGACCACAATAAATGCACTACGTGCGAGAAAAACAGCAACAACCCAGACCAGGAACAACATCCTGCAGGGCCTACTAGGCTACCAAGAGCCAAAAGTGCTGCAAACTACCAAAGAAGAAACTTCTAACACCCTAAACTTAGGGAAGTGATAGTAGCAAAAACAACAACGAGGAACCGGATCGAAGGCAAACGCAGTCCCCCAATCCACCATGTCCAAGTCAAAAGCTCGAGGGTCAACACGTGAAAACACAAGGGACCTTCCACCCGACATGCCCAGCCCGTACCTGGAGCAAGAAAAAACATGGGTGGCCTTGGCTATATCACACAACTCCACCCCCATAAGAGCTACAACCACCACTACTAACCACAACCCACGATTCGGCCTCTAGGAAAATAAAGAAAAACGACCGACAAGGAAAACCCAGAAATACAACTGGAAATCCACTCGGAAACGAAAGACAAGGTAAAGGAAGAGTGTTGAAATAAACCAACACCACTAGGCGTTGAGTGAAACCCACTCAGTTCCTAACTAAACTTTGGCATTGAGCGAGCTAGCCTCACTCGCCGCCAAAATAATGCCACTACCCACAAACCCACTAAAGAATACGGAACTCGACGATAGTCGAACGACCAAGGCAGAAGATCCAGAACTCGAGTAGTTGCCTGTCACTTGAGTATCTAAATTCCCGCACTCGAAATCAGCTAAATTCGCCTAGCAAAAGAAAATATACAGAGCGCACGATCAGTGACGCACGATCAGTGGTCGTGCGCACTCATCTGCTGATGATCGTGCGAAGCGAACCTGGAAAACCTGAGAAAACTTAGCGTCAGCGCACGATCAGTGACGCACGATCAGTGGTCGTGCGCACTGCTTGCCAGCGCTCGTGCGATCTCCGAGACAGAACTTTGGAAACTGAAAGTTATACGCGCACGAACAGAGGCACACGACCAGTGGTCGTGCGCCCTAACGGTTAACGACCGTGCGCGGCTAACCTGCACCATTTGGAATTTCCCGAACGACACCAGAACGTGCACACGACTCACGCAACTGCAGTAGCAGCAGGAAACTACCAACGTCGCGCACCACTACTATACAAACTATGCCTAATCATTCGAGTAATACCTTAACGAAAATCGGCAACCACACCCCCCTCCTAACTCTCCCTCTCGGCTACACCCGAACCAGAGCAACAATCAGAGTAAAGGAAAACAACGGCTCCACGCCGACAATTTGGATTCCAATCATCACAAAATAGGGGGGGTTTCAGTAGGAAGAACTAAGCCCTATAGTTAGCAAGAAATGAGAACAACAAGGCCTCTAACCTGGGCTAACCGGGATTTCAATTTCAGCAAGTAAAATCGAAAAAAAAAACTTGGCAAGGGCAAGAATACCACTTGCCTCAAATCACAGCGAAGCTTTGGACTGCTTTCCTCCTCTTCGCACGGATCCAAACGGCCGCAACACCTAGAACAAACACTCGGCCATTAATGGCGGAAAACTCCAAAACCGAAAATTCCAATCCTCCCAAAACTCCACGAAAATCGAATTTCTTACCGTAGGAATGAAGGTCTTGACGAGAGCAATCCGAATCCACTCTCGGAATCGAATTCCGTCCACAAACGCTCCGGGAATCGGCGTCCGAAGGGAAGGTTAGGCAGTTTCTCCGTTTCTCTCGTACAGGGGCGGCGGTTCGAGTGTGGAAGATGATGGATCGGGGGTTTTCATTCTATATATATATATATATATATAATTATATAATAATATAATTAATTACAAAATTACATAAAGCACCAAATCGATGCGAAAACCGATCTACCTCGGAATTCGACGAAATTCGCACCGTAGCTAAATACCCACGCTACAAACACAACGGCGAAGTCGAAATTAATTTTCGACGAACAAAACTCGAGTTACACCCAAACAAAGCCAAACACCAACATCCCCCCGAGAGGCCACACCGGGTCACCCAAAACGACTCGGCTTGCTAGGGAGATCTTGCCAACAGGCTACAGAATAGGGCACTCAGTTCTAAGGAGCTAAACCACACTCCACAAATGGCACAAGCCACGGAAACCCGTCATCGTAACGCCAAACGAAAATAAAAATAATCGCTGAAAAAACGGGGCGTTACAAAGTAAGCATCAGGTTTTGGTTGAGCTGATTTCTGGTTTGCACACCAGATGAGATGTCTCCAATCACTTGGGAGATTGGGTGATCTCTTGTTGTTACTAAATCAACAGGAGGTGTTGATTGTTCACCAACCTGTGTTGTTGTTTCCTCTTGTGGAATAACAACTAGCTCTTCAAGATGGTTGTCTCCAAGATGTTGAACATCAAGATGTTGAGTATCATCTTCATCTTCACTGATTTCAGCTCTTTGTTGGATAGGTGAATGTACTGAATCATTTTCTACAATGTATAACCTGTCCAGATTTTCTGAAAGAGAGTGTACCTGCAATGGTTCTATGGTAGAAGTAGACTTCTCCTTGTAACACATGTTAGTCTCATCAAAAGATACATGAACAGATTCTTCAATTTTAAGAGAAGTTTTATTATACACCCTATAAGCTTTACTGATCATGGAGTATCCCAGAAACACTCCTTCATCAGCTTTAGCTTGGAATTTTGCTAAATACTTCTTGTCATTATTGTGAATATAGCAAATACAGCCAAAATTTTTGAAATAGTCTACTTTAGGTTTCTTCCCTTCGAGCAATTCATAGGGAGTCTTGCCCTTCAGTTTATGTATTAGACTTCTGTTCAACACATGGTTGGAGGTGTTCACTGCCTCAGCCCAAAAAGATAGAGGTAGGTGAGCATCTGTTAACAATGTAGTAGAAAATTCAATTAGGGTTCTATTTTTCCTTTCAGCTACCCCATTTTGTTGAGGAGTTCTAGGAGCTGAGAAAGTATGCCTGATCCCTTCACTCTGACAGAACTCTTGCATAAGAACAGAATTAAACTATGTCCCATAATCACTTCTGATCAGGGCAATGTAAGTATTGAACTCAATCTGTATACATTTGAGAAACTCTGTCAGACACTTAAAGTTATCAAACTTCTTCCTCAGAAAGAATACCCAAGTGAATTTGGAGAAGTCATCTACAATCACCAAAGTATAAGATTTCCCTCCTAAGCTTTGCACTGTAATGGGTCCAAAAAGATCCATGTGTAACAGATACAAAATCCTAGGTGAATCACTCTTATTAAATGACTTAAAACTATTTTTAGTTTGCTTTCCAAATTGACAGGCCCTGCAGAGTCCTTCCTTCTTATAGGGGCAAGAAGGTAGTCCTTTAACAAGGTTGTCCCTTGACAGCCTAGCAATGGTTCTAAGGTTAGTGTCCTAGTCTTTTATGCCATAAATCATTTGGTTTGCAGACTGAATTAAATAAGCAGATATCTATGTTGGTTGAAAGGAAATCTACAAGATAAATGTTACCTTTCCTTTTACCTGTTAACACTGTTGTGTTATCCTCTGACTTGATCTGGCATAAGGATTTGTTGAATGTCACTTGATATCCTTCATCATAGAGTTGACTGATGCTTATTAGGTTGTGCTTCAGTCCTTCCACATAAGCCACCTTCTTGAATGTGATTGAGCCAATCTTAACAGCACCATATCCTTTTGTATGACCAAAGTTTGAATCTCCAAAGATCACTTTGGGTCCAAGTTTGGCTTTGAAGGATGTGAGATTGTACTTACTCCCTGTCATGTGCTTTGAGCACCCACTATCCAGATACCATTGTTGGTTCATTGCTGGATAGGTCTTCACCTACACATAAACAATTTATATGTTTTTGACCCAGTTTACCTTGGGTCTAGGTTGATAACCTTTAAATTCAGAAATGAGGGACATCCCTGGCTGACTCTTATATCCTTCAGGATGGTATCTTCTAGGAGGTACTATCCATTCAGTATTTGGGTTGAAGCTTTGGGATGAGGGACTTCTAGGATTGACTTGAGATTTATCTCTGAAAGAAGGTTCAAAGCTCTGAGCTTCGTTCGACGATCGCCGACCTGAGTTCGACGATCTTGGATCAGATTGTCGAGCTCCGTTCGAAGATCGACTATACTAGAGTTAAGAGTTCAGAATTCGTCGATCTGAGTTCGACGATCCAGCCTTGGATCGCCGACCTCTATTCGTCGATCGTCGAGCTCTATTCGACGTTTTTTGTTGAACTTGATTTTCCTTAGGTAAATCTTGATTCTTCCTAGCTACCTCTACAACACCCTTTCCTTTATCAGAAATAAATTTAATTGGGGTTGTTAATACTATAGGTTGGCTGGATGAAGCACCCAAGCCCAGTGTACTGTTGAATCTTGAGTTCACTGTGCTTGTGATGTCCAACAGTCTAATGCTTCTCCCATTAAGGGATTCTTCAAACTTCTTTTCCCTGGATAACTCACTTTTCAGTGAAGCTATCTCCTCCCTACAGCATTCTAACACCTCAGAGAGTTTGAGGTTGTCTGATTTTAAGGTGCTATGTTCAGACAATTGATTTCTGAGAGAGATTATCTCTTTCTCAGACTTTAGCAAATCTAAACACAGTGTCTTAAATTCAATTTTAAAGTCCTCAGAAGTAAAATCAAAAGAGTTTATTACCTCATCCTCTTCGGATCCAGTTTCAGCTTCAGAATCAGACTCTTGTTCTGCATCAGAGTTTTTCTGGGAGGCATTGATTGCCATAATGTAGAATTCTTTTTCCTCAGCATCATCCTCATCATCACTTGAGCTGGATGAGGCTTCTGATTCTTCTTCTGTATCACTCCAGCTTTCAGCTACAAATTCCTTCCTTGTATGTTTGTTTTTGTTGGATGAGGATCTATTGTTGATGTTCTTTCTGTAGTTCTTGTCTCTTCTTCTCTCTTTTCTATCCTTATTATCCTTGTTTTGATTCTCTGGACAGTCAGGCACAATGTGGCCTGGCTTCTTGCATCCAAAGCAGATGATTTCTTTGCTGTTGGACTTGTCATATCTAGGCTTCTCATGCCCCTTGAATGACTTCTTTCTGAAATCCTTCCTGGCCATCTTATAGAATCTTTTGGCCAGTAGACTTAGAAGCTCATCATTTCATGTAACTTTTTCTTCAAGCTTCTCTTCTGTATCTTTGAAGGCTATGGTCTTCTCCTTTCTGATGACTGGAGATGCAGCCTTTTGTTCTTCTTCCTTATTCTTGATGAGCAGCTCATAAGATTTTAGCTTGCCCAGAAGAGCTTCTGTTGTTATTTCACTTAAGCTTCTGGCATCTTTAATTGGCCATATTCTTGAATCCCAAGTGTTGGGGAAGCACATTAGGATCTTATCATTGAGTTCAGTGAGTGTGATTTCCTTATCCAATGTCTTTAGCTCACTAACTATCAGACTGAGCTTGTTGTACATATCTGCAACTGACTCAGCTTCTCCAGCTGTTAGGAGAGAACGCCCCGGGGCAGCGCCCCGGGAATGATGTCCCGGTGGAGGCAAGAGAGAGGGATGTGGCAGTGCGAGAGCTCTTCCCTTGCCAGTGTCCCGGAAAGGAAGTTCTGGTGGATCTGGGCGAGAGGGAGGCGGCAGTGCGGGAGCTTTTCCCCGGGCACGGTCTGGCGGATCGGTCCAGCCAGCCGAGGTCGTGGGATGTGCCCTCTCACTAGGCAGGGGGCGAGACCCCTTTTAGTGAGCTCATTATCTCGGCTCCAGCGCCGAAGGGGTTCCGAGAGCCGGATATTACCTACTACACCGGGAAGGATGACCCGGTTCAGCACGTGCAGTGGTTCGAAGATGTGGTGTCGATCAGGCAAATATCGAATGCCTTCAAGTGTAGGATTTTTGCCATCACTCTGAAAGAGAAGATCAGGGACTGGTTCCACCAGTTGCCGACGAGCTCAATCTACAGCTTTGAAGATCTGCGCAGGGGTTTTCTGTTGCGGTTCTCGACTTCGAAGAAGCGGAAGAAGGAGGCTGAGTGCCTGTTTGCAGTAAGGCAGAGGCCAGAGGAGACGTTGGGTCATTACGTCGATCGGTTCCAAGAAGAGATTCTCCTAGTCCAAGAGGTCCCGGGGTACGCACTGATGCTTGCCTTCACCCTGGGGCTGAGGCCGGGATTTTTTAGCATGGAGTTGAAGAGAGTGCCCCCTCTCTTTTTTGAGGAGCTCATGGAGAGGGCGGCAAAGGAGATAGACTTCGAGAGGGCAAACCCTGCGTTTGCGAGGAAGTTGGCCAGGTTGGAAGAGGATGATGTGAAGGAGCCGACAGCGGGAAGACAAAGAGATGTGAGGGAACAGAGGGAGCAGAGGGAGCCAAGAGAGGATAGGAGGAGAGAATAACCCCGAGGGCAGGGGCAACAGCATGGGAGGCCAGGGAGATGAACACCTGATTGGGTTGGAGGCCTCAGGAAGGTCGTCCCCAGGGCCAAGGGGGTCTTCAGGGAAGAGATAATTATCGGGAGCAGAGAAGGCTTGAGCAGGGAGGATGGAGGCAGTGACTGAGGGGTCACTTCCCACCACCGCAGGAGGCCATGGAGGTGGGAAGAGGAAGAGGAAGAAGAGTTCGAGGAGCCGGGAGAAGGGGAGGAGGAGAAGGAAGAGGGGGCAGGGTAGCGTTGCCCTATTGTGACTTCCATCAGGAGGAAGGTCACGCAACGGCCACCTGCCCAGAGTTTCTGGAGATGAGGGAGG
Organism: Platanthera zijinensis; assembly: GCA_039513925.1. Classification (NCBI taxonomy): domain Eukaryota; kingdom Viridiplantae; phylum Streptophyta; class Magnoliopsida; order Asparagales; family Orchidaceae; genus Platanthera; species Platanthera zijinensis. The sequence goes on from CM077094.1 coordinate 35,382,127, forward strand.
CCAGAGGAGCTGGGAGGCAAGATCCGCCTGCAAGGATCATTGAGGTGCAGAACGGAGAGGCTGAGGATAGATGTGAAGACAGGGTTGATGTGGGGACCCGGGGGGGATTAGAGTGATCCATGGTGGAGTAGGGATCGAGGCAACCCGCAAGGGGAGCCTTCAAACCATATTCCGCAGAGTGGTCGCCTCGACCTCCCTAGCTCCCCCCAGAAGAAAAGATCACCTTCTCATCCACGGATATGCCAGACTATGAAGACCCGTTCTGCGACGCGCTAGTGATCTAGACGGTGGTGGAGAACTTCACAGTCTCCCGGATACTGGTAGATAACGGGAGCTCGGTGAACGTGATCTTCAAAAAGGCCTTCGACGAGATGAGGGTGGAATGGAAAAGGGTCCTGGCTTCTGATGGTCTGTTTTTTGGTTTTTCTGGAGAGAGGAAGGAAGTAGGAGGAGTGGGCCTGCATGTGAGGCTTGGGGGCGTCTCACGGAACTGTAGGTTCGTGATCGTAGACGCCCCAAGTAGTTACAACGCCATCTTTGGCCGTCCCCTCATCAGCGCCTTTCGCTGCGTCCCCTCCTCGTTTCACCAATGCCTCAAATTCAACAACGGAGGGGTGCAGGTTAGGATCAGGGTGGATCCGAAGGTGGCGAGGCAGTGTTATGTGATGACAGTCAACACTGTGTCGTGGATGGCTGAGGCGGAGGAACTGGAAAGGGAGATGGCTGGACAAGAAAGAAGTGTCGAGGAGGGGGAGACGAGCCTGGAGGAGGCGTTGGAGGTAGCAGGGGAGCAAGTGGTAGAAGTGGAGGAGGCAAGCCCGCAGGAGGCCGAGGAATTAGTGATGGAGGAGGTAGTAGAAGTAGAGGAGATAAGCCTGAGAGAGGCAAGGGAAGAAGAGCAGAGGCATGGAGAAGGCCTGGTGGAAGCGATGGAGGTTGACGAGGCCGGAGGAGAAGAGCTTGAGCATGAGGAGGCAAGGGCAGGTTGGGAGCGGTTGAGGCTGGAGCCGGCCGAGGAAGTGATAGCGATGGAGGTGCTCACCAGAGCTGGGCAGGTACATAAGGTGCGGGTCAGCGGAGGCTTGAGCCTCGAGGATCAGGAGCGGATGCGAGCCTGCATCCAAAACAACATCAACATCTTCGCTTGGAGCGTGGCAGACATGTCGGGCATCGATGCGGACGTGGCTTGTCATCGCCTGAACCTGGACCCTAGGACTCTCCCCATACGCCAGAAGATGAGGGCCATCGCCACAAAGTTGGAGGATCCCATCCGAGAGGAGGTCAAGAAGCTCCTAGAGGCAGGCTTCATCTCAGAAATCCAGTATCCAGGCTGGATCTCCAATGTGGTAATGATAAAGAAAGGGGGAGGAAAATGGTGTATGTGTATCGACTTCTCTTTATTGAATAAATCATGTCCTAAAGATTGCTACCCCCTGCCTCGAATCGACGCGCTGGTTGATTCAGCCGTTGGTTTTTCTGTTATGAGTTTTTTGGATGCTTTTTTAGGTTACCACCAGATCCGGATGCACCCTCCCGATGTCAAGGAGGTCTCCTTCATCACGAGAGAGGGGTGCTTCAGCTATAAAATGATGCCCTTTGGTTTAAAAAATGCAGGGGCAACATACCAACGCATGATGGATCGGGTCTTTCAAGATGAAAGGGGAAAGAATCTAGAGGTCTATGTCGATGACCTGATGGTCAAAAGCAAGTGCGTGGATTCACATCTGCGAGACTTCGAAGAAACATTCGCCACATTGCGGAGGTTCAAGATGAGGTTGAACCCCTTGAAGTGTGTCTTCCGGGCTAGATGCGGGAAGTTCCTCGGACACCTCTTGACTCCAGCTGGGGTAGAACCTAACCCTGACAAGGTTAAGGCTATCTTAGATTTGGAATCACCTCGCAGCGCCAAAGAGGTCCAGCGTCTAACCGAAAAGTTGGCCGGGCTAAGCAGGTTCCTCTCCCGGTCCGGGGATAGGTGCTCTTCTTTCTTTAAAGTGCTTCGTGGTAACCAGGTGTTCGAATGGACGGTCGAATGCGAAGAGGCCTTCTAAGGGCTGAAGAGGCAACTCTCCCAAGCTCCGCTACTTCAAAGCCCAAAGGAGGGGGAAGATCTAGCCTTGTATCTCGGGGTAGGGATAGAGGTTGTGAGCTCCGTCTTGGTTAGGGAAGAAGGGAAGAAACAGCTACCCGTCTACTACGTAAGCTGAATCTTGAGAAAGGCGGAGCTCCGATACCCCATCCTAGATAAGCTGGCGTATGCCTTGATCGTCTCGGCTAGGAAGCTTCGTCCTTACTTTCAAGCGCACTCAATTAGGGTGGTAACCGACCATCCCCTTCGTAAGGTCTTCGAGGGAGTAGAGCACTCAGGAAGGCTGGCAAAGTGGTCCATCGAACTCAGCGAGTTCAACATCTCTTTTGTTCCGAGACTCTCTATCAAAGCTCAGGCCGTGGCGGAATTTCTGGCATACTGTGTCACTGAAGCTGAGAAAGAAGAGCCGAAGCCGCAGGAAGCGTGGAGGATGATGATCGATGGGGCCTCGGGAAAGCACTCCCTAGAAGGGGGTGTAGTGTTTGTGAGTCCTCAAGGGGTTACCAAAGAACATGCGGTGGCTTTCCACTTCCCCGTAACCAATAATCAAGCAGAGTATGAGGCTGTGATAGACGACCTTCGATTGGCAAAGGAGTTGGAGATTCAGGATGTGGAGACCTTCACCGACTCGATGGTGGTAGCATCGCAGATCCGAGGGGAGTTTGAGGCTCGAGAGCCTACCCTCGTGAAGTATCTATCCAATGTAAGGGCAATCATCGGAGGTTTCCGTTCTTTCTCTATTCAACATATTCCCAGGGAGGAAAGCACAGCAGTTGATCGATTGGCAAAGTTTGGGCCTCGGGGAGGAGGAACCTTTACTGAACTATTCCGACCGGCAATTGAAGAAGGGGAGTTGATGGAGGTAGGTCAGAGATCCTCATGGGTAGACCTGTTGGTGACCTTCCTTACCACAGGCGAGCTGTCAGAGGAGGTCAAAGATGCGAAGAGCTTCAGGTGAAAGGAAGCCTACTACCTGATGCTGGAAGGGGGCTTGCACCGGAAGATGTTGTCGGGGCTCCTTGCGAGATGTGTGACCGAGGAGGAGGCCCCGAGGATCCTAGAAGAGGTACATTCGGGAGAGTGCGACAGTCACTCAGGAGGAAGGACGTTGGAGGCAAGGGTGATAAGGCAAGGGTATTTCTGGCAGACCTTGAGGAAGGATGCAGTTGAGTTTGCGAAGAGATGCCTAAAGTGTCAAGTGTACACTCCCCTCCAGCTCTTGCCCGCTCAAAGGCTTCGAAGCATCACGGCACCATGGGCCTTCGCCATTTGGGGCATGGATCTAGTTAGACCCTTTCCTCCAGCTAGCGGGCAGAGGAGGTTCCTCCTAGTCATGATCGATTACTTCTCAAGGTGGCTGGAGATAAAAGCTCTAGCCAAGGTTACCTCCTAGGTCATCAGGAACTTTGTTTGGGGGGAAATCATATGCAGGCATGGGCTACCCCAAGCGATAGTGACGGATAATGGTCCCCAATTTGCCAGCGAAGAGTTCATCAGCTTCTGTACTCAATTGGGGATAGACCTCTGATTTGCCTCTATCCAACACCCCCGGAGCAATGGACAGGTGGAAGCGGCGAACAAGATCATTGTGAACTTGCTCAAGAAGAAGGTGGAAAACCTAAAGGGTAACTGGGTGGAGCAACTCCCTTCTATCCTGTGGGCCTTGCGAACAACTCCGAACACGGCCACAGGGGAGACCCCATTCAAGCTCTCTCATGGATGTGAGGCTGTCCTCCCGGTGGAGTTCGAGGTTCGGTCTCCACGGGTCACGGCCGAGGGTGAAGGAAGCGAAGCTTGGAGGTTGGGAAACAAGGAAGAGTTGCGCTTCTCGTTGGATATGGTGGAAGTGCTGCGGGATGTTGTTGCCATCAGGCAAGAAGAGATCAAACGACGAATGGCCAGGTACTTCGATAAGCACATTAGAGTCAAGCAATTCGCCGAGGGGGACCTAGTGCTGAAAAAGGTCGACGTGGCAGGAAGGTCGGCCCCGGTTGGCAAGCTTAACCCCAGTTGGGAAGGGCCTTATATAGTAGAGAAGACTCTGGCTAATGGGGGTTACTACCTCCAGGATGTGGAGGGAAGGACCTTAAGCCACACCTAGAGCGATGATGACTTAAAACGCTTCTACCCGTAAGGGGAGAGAAGGATTGTAATGTTGTAAATAAATATTATCTTTTCATTGTTACCATTTAAAAACATTGACTGTCTCCAAAAATGCTATCATAATGCTTTTTTTCTTTGACCGACTATGTCTTCTAATCCTGATGGTAGAATAGGTCTGGTTGAAGGAATCTTCATCAACACCCCGAGCTCGGCTCGGCCGCAGGTAGACCCGCTGCGCAGGCTCTCATCTAGCTGGCAGGTCCGAAGGCTCGCCTGTGGGGGAGAGGTTTGGTTTGATCTTCATCAACACCTCGAGCTCAGCTCGGCCCCAGGTAGACATGCTGCGCAGGATCTCATCTAGCTGACAGGTCCGAAGGCTAGCCTGTGGGGGAGAGGTTTGGTTTGATCTTCATCAACACCCCGAGCTCGGCTCGGCCCCAGGTAGACCCGCTGCGCAGGCTCTCATCTAGCTGGCAGGTCCGAAGGCTCGCCTGTGGGGGAGAGGTTTGGTTCGATCTTCATCAACACCCCGAGCTCGGCTCGGCCCCAGGTAGACCCGTTACGCAGGCTCTCATCTAGCTGGCAGGTCCAAAGGCTCGCCTGTGGGGGAGAGGTTTGGTTTGATCTTCATCAACACCCCGAGCTCGGCTCGGCCCCAGGTAGACCCGCTGCACAGGCTCTCATCTAGCTGGCAGGTCCGAAGGCTCGCCTGTGGGGGAGAGGTTGAGTTTGATCTTCATCGACACCCCGAGCTCGGCTCGGCCCCAGGTAGACCCGCTGTGCAGGCTCTCATCTATCTAGCAGGTCTGAAGGCTCGCCTGTGGGGGATAGGTTGAGTCCTTGACTCTTGGTTCTTGGTTCTTGATTTGTAGTTACTCTACGTTACGACGAGCTTGGCTCGGCCCCAGGTAGACCCGCTGCGCAGGCTCCCATCTAGCTGGCAGGTCCGAAGGCTCGCCGGTGGGGCATAGGTTTAGTTTGTCGGAAGATGTTTTGACACGGCCCTGGCCTAGATCGGAGACAAGGCCCTTAAGGTCTCGGCAATAGAGGTCTCGGCCCAAAGGTATCGGCTAGGGGGACCTCGCCGAAGAAGGCTTCCGGCAGACCTGGGCAGGACGACCTAATCGATAGCGTAAGGCTCCCGCCTAATTGATCTCTAAGGAAGGTTACCCTAAAGGGACTAAGGGTCTCGGCGGAAGACCGCGCGGAAGTCAATTGGCTGACAAACCTACTCATTCAAGCCTACACATCGACAACGAGAAGTAAAACATTGAATTATATTTAATAATAAATTACAGGAGTTTGTAGCTTCACGCTCATTACAAAAGAGAATAATAACAAAAGAAAAGACCCTTCAAGGGGGCGCGCTGTAATCACCGCTGGTGCTCTTGCTCGAATCCTCGCCGGATCCCTCACTAGAGCTCGCCTCGGACGTCTCGCCGGCAGCGGTAGAAGGCCTCGGGATGTCCGAGGGCGGGGAGTCGGGCACGCTTGGAGGCTTCGGGATGGGGTCAAAGAGCCATGGAAGGAGTTGGTCGGCAATGATGGTCTCGCCCGCCTCCCGCAGCAGCTTCACGTCCCCCAACGTCTCGAGGGTGAGCTTGACGGTGGCCTGGGCATTCTCCTGCAGCAGCTTGTCGATGTCGTACTCCGAGAAGTAACGAATCTTAAGCCTTTCGTCAAGCGTTGGAGGAGGCGGGCCTTTCGCCGCTTCCGCACGCCGGAGTTGTTCCCTCAGCAGGACGTTCTCGCAGTGCACGTCAGCCAGCTCCGCGCAGAGCACCATGGATGGGACAGAATCCTGTGGAAAAGAGATCAGCTCAGAGAAATGTTGCACAAACGTGGCTTCAAGAAGCGAGAACAAGGGTCCAGGAAGGTCACGCTTACCTCGGCTGCGGGGCGTAGGGATAGCAGTTGTTGAGCATTCTCCAGCTCCTGCTGAGAACTCGCGAGCTCTTTCTCCAAGGCACGCGCTTGTGCCACTGCTCCATCCCTCGCCTTGTACATATTTGTGAAATTCTTATCTATGCTGATGCTCCGGCGAGCGCACATGTGCGTGAGCTCGAACCCGCGCAGTAGGGCCCGGGTGGAATCGAAGGCCAAGATCCGGGTGGGCATCTGGTCGTAGACGCTGGCGTCCTCTCAGCTGTAGATTTCGTAGCCTAGCGAGAAGGCCTCGCCAGTGACCTTGTCTCGCTCTGCCCAGCTGGAAAGGAGCGTCGAAACCTTGATCAGGTTGGACGCGGGGTCCCACTGGAGCTGAGGCTTCCCCTCAGCGTCAAGGTACTTCACGCCAAAACCGTAGTTTCTGTGCCCTTTCGGCACCTCCTTGGGAGGAGTCCGGGCAGAGGTCTAGGCAACAGCCCCTTCTCCCCCAGCCTTGCTTGCGGCCGGTGGGTTCCCGGCGGAAGCCTCGGCACAGCTCCTGGCAGCAGCATCAATCTCGCTGGCCCTCTGTAGAAGCCCTTCGAAGGACCTTCCGGGGGGGGGGAGATTGGACGGGCGAGACTGCCAAGGATTTCCCCTTCTCGGCTGCAGACGACTTTGGCCTCTTCAACGATCAGAGGGTGGGAATGGTGCCTTTCCGCTTCTCGGCTTTTGGCGGCAAGGGATGAGCTGGTTCATCCCGGCAGGCGCGAGCGCTAGCTCTCGCGATAGTGAGAGAATCTCCCGTGCCCCGACTCTCGGTACCCTGGGCCTCAGCGAAAGGTTGTCACAGGGGGACCTCCCGCTCTCCTGCAAAGTTGCCACAATTCGGCACAGGAAGATCCTGATAAGGAATCAAATCTAGGGCAAGACCATACCTTCGCCCGGGTGGACGGGAGGAAGGGAGTCGACGTCTCGCCGGAGGAAGTGGACGTCGAACTCCTTCGTGCCAAAGAACTCAGGAATTGGGCTCTCGCGCGACCCCAGAGCGGGCGGCTTATAGGCGGCATCCTCGTACTGTACAGGCTGGAGCGGGACGTTGCCGAAGTCGTCGGTGATGTAGACGAACTTCTCGCCCTAGTGGTGATGTTTGTTCGCGAGACCGGTGGTCTTGAGCAGCTGCCCGGAGAAGAAGACCACCCCTCCTTTGGCGCGGAAGTTGAACAGCTTCCGGAAGATTGGCAGGCTGAACTCGATCCTCTCAGATCGCAGTAGCATATGAACGCCACAAGGATCGCGACGGAGTTCGGGTTCAGCTGGGCGGGAACTACCCCGTAGTAGCGGAGAGCTTGGCGAATCTCCGGCCAGAGGGTAAGGCGGAAACCCACCTCGAAATGTTCGAGGGGGATGGCAAGCTCTCCTGCCCCCCAGGGTATTCACCTTGTCATGATTACCCGGGTTCCTCGCCGAGAAGCCAGCAGGAATGAAGCGTTTGACAATCATGTTGTACTCGTCCAGGGTAAGGGTGCAGGAAGGAAAGAGATTCTTTCAGAACGCTTCCGCGCAATGAGCGCGACCCTCGTTCTCGCCCGACATTTTGGTTTATTGGTAAGAGCGAGAGCTATAAAGAGGTAGAGGCGGAAGCAAAAGTGCGAGAGCAATGAAAGGGAGTTGAGGTTCCGGATCGGAGAAGTAAATGCGGTTGGTGGACTTCCCTATTTATAGGGAACCGTGATCATTACGGCTCCGTCCGATAGAGAGAGAAAATAACGGCGGAATACAGCTGTCACGATCTGGGCCGGCGACGCCACGGTTTTCCCCCTCGGGATGACAACAATCAACACTCGTTTCTAATCGGCGCAAGCATCCTAGTTTCGGCGCAAGCATCCCAGTTCGCGCCATCATTTCTAATCGGTGCAAGCATCCTAGTTTCGGCGCAAACATCCTATTTTCGGCGCAAGCATCCTAGTTTTGGCGCAAGCATCCTAGTTTCGGTGCAAACATCCTTGTTCCGGCACATATTCTTAAAATCGCAGCACAATAAAAGAAGAGACGGATAATGGCATGCTCTCGCTGGCGAGAGCTGAATAAAATTGATAATAATAATTGTTATTACAAACAAGCATGAAGGTACATTGGCAGAAAGGGAGGCTACGAAGAGAGAAGAGGCGAGATCTAGAGGACTAGTAGGGTTCCCAGCGCCATCGTCCTCGTTTTCGCCGCCTAGTTCTTGGAGGAACCAGCGGGTTGAAATAGGATGACAGGGTGGTACACCCTAGGTTGATCTGGCGAGCATGATCCCGTATCTGCGCGATGCATCTCCCTGGCGAAAACTCGGCAGTTGGCCCTCCCGGTCGATCAGTCTCGCCCAAGAAGAAATCTCGCTCCAGAGCTTCCAGCCTTTGCTCCACGGATTCGCGGAACACTTTCGCCACGGCGGTATGAGCACGGTCTCGCTGGATGAGCTTAGACAAAATGGCCGAGATCTTCCTCCTTCGCCCCTTCGCGTTCCCGACGCTGTTCAAGGTTTCCTCTATCTTGCCAGACGAAGGGAGGGGGGAGCCCTCGCCATCTTCTTCTTCTTCTTCTTCTTCTTCCTCTTCTCCCTCGTTGGCTCCCGGCCGCGAGCTGGGATCCCCTGCAAAATAGCGCCCAAGGATTTGATTAAGGCGTAACGATTAGCTTACAAGAATGTCTCGCATACCTGCAGTTTGGCGAGAACCGTCGACCGACGTCGGACGAGAAGGCCCGACCCCCCCATCGGTTCCATAAAGGAGGTGAAGAGGCTTGCCTCGCCTCGGGCGGAATGGTTTGCGCACGATGATCCCGGCCTGGCCGGAAGCATGGGGGGAGTTACCTTCTCTCAAGGGATGATCGACATCCTTGGGAGTAGCGGAAGGTTCAGAAGCCACCCTTCCCGCCTGCAGGGCGGGATTAGCCGCTGGGGGAGGAAGTTTAACAGTTCTCGCCTCATCTTCCCGGGTAATGAGACCCGGGTCGGCGGAAGCTGGCACTGCGAGAAGACAGTTCAGAAAAGAAAGGGCATGGTTAAAGTATTGAGAAGTGACAGAAAATGTACGTATCATTCGGGTCTCGACCGAAGGAATTTCCTCCGAGACCCTCGTTTGATCTTGAGGAGGGGGAGCTGACAAGTCTGGGGGAATCGGGGAAGACCCGTCGTCGTCATTTTGAACAGACTCCTGCGAGAGGTCACGTTAGCTATTGGTCCTATAACGCAATCATCTCGGTAGGCATGGTCAGAAGGCATACCTTTTGCGGGGAGGGGTCCCCCGCAGGATTTGGAGTAGGAGAAGGTGGATCCCTGTTTTCGTGAGCAAGGTCTCGCCGGACCACCTTCACTTTTCTCTTTTCTTTTTTCTTCTTCGACTCAGAAGGATCAGCGGTTGGAGATTTCCTCAATAGCCAGGGTGCTACCACATCACTGTTAGCCAGGGCTCGCGCCTGAACCGCGATTAACCGATCTTGAAGGTCCTGCGGAAGTTGCTTGGTAGCGCGTTTAGCATACATCGTGGTCTCACGCAAAAATCCCAGGCGAGAGCTCAGTCAAGAAACAGTAGTTCAGAGGCAAGACTTATGGTCGCCTGTCAGCGCGTATTTATAGCCGCAGTAGGGCCCACCGAAAGATTCTCCTTGCTGACAGGCACGTGTCCAGCGAATATTTTGGGGTTGGACTTGTCTTGTCGAGCACAGGGCTAGCTCGAAAAGAGAGGGGATTGTGTACAACCCCATATTCGCTGGGTAGAACCCAGAAGCTTCAGTGGTCTTAGTTGGGCTAGCCTCAGGCTAGCCCAAGGGCAAATCAACAGAGTTCCCGCTTGTTAAGGGGCTCCCGCCTAGCTGTAGGCGAGACCCTTCGCGCCAGGCTTCAGGCTTCAGGATGGACGAGCTTCTGCCTTGAGGGAGCTCCCGCCCAGAGGTAGGCGAGAGGGCATTGGGCGAGCCTTCAACGACAATGGCATTAAGACCACCAAGGGCGAGAACCTTCTTGGCCGGAGCTCTCGCCAAGGTAAGCTCAATTGGGACCCGACGAGAGCCTTCTCGGCCGGAGTTCTCGCCAGGTGGGACCATGTGGTAGGGCCTGGTGCCCAGGAAAAGATTATTTTATTATTTCATTATCCTCGGGTAAAATTACCTATATGCCTCTGGGATGACAGCGGAATTCGGCTATTGGCAGACCCGTCAGGGGTATTTAAGTATTTTCAGGTCAAGGTAAGGCTATAAATAGACCCATAAGGGCTCTTTGGAAAGCAGGCTTTCATTATTCTCCAACTCTATTTCTTTCTGAAGAGCTCCCAGCCCAGCATTTGGCTTTGGAGGGGAAGCTCTCAGAGATCTTCCGGGTGTGAGGTGGGACCTCTCTGCTGAGGCTTTGGGTCAGTCTTAGGACCTTAGCAGCCAGTCAAGGGTAGAGGTTTGAGAGAAGTAGGCGTCGGCTGCACCCTGGTTTGTGAACATTCGTTGAGGTCATTTTTGGCTTCAACAGAATTGGAAGACAATTTGGAGTACCTCCCCTTGTATACCTCATATAGCTTAGGATGGTCTACATATAGTAAAACTGTAGAAACTGAACTAGAGTGGGTAATGAACAAGGGGAGTTGGAATTTTGGTAGGTTGCTGGTTTGGATAGGGTAAGTTAAATTAAGTTCATTATTGGAAGTCAGGATGAGTAGAGTTTGAGATTGGCTAGTGTTAAGTGGTGTTCTGGACCGACGAAAGATCGTCCACCCCGGTTGGAGAGGAAGAGTCTCTATACACTAGGTTAGATCCAAAGTAATTTGAAAGGGATCGGGCAATGGGTAGAAATCAATAACACTAAGTGCCTTGCGAAAGGGAGCTTTGGGCTTCAGCCCATCGTAGTTCCTAGTGCCCTTTGAGAACCCTTCACGGGGTATGCCGGGGGCAGCCCTGGGCTAATGTAAACCGTAGAAATAATAAACTAAAAGAGAAACTAGAATATCTAGGGTTGCACATTCACACACCCCGGTAGCTAGGGAGGTAGAATAAGTTGGTTTGGTTGCCATTCAGACGGTAGCTCTGAAGGTAGATGCACGGACGGGACAGTCTGGGGAGCCGAGGTCTCGAGGGTTTGAATACAGAATAAGGTGGTGGGTCTTCGGTATTTGATTGTCATTCACACTGACATCGGTACGTTGACTCGGCGGTGTGGTACACTTAGCCAAAGAAAGTCTGGTGGATATTGCCAACACTAGTACGCGGATACTCTAGGTTGTGTTCTTCTAGGGTCGTACGGAAGGGCTAGGACCGGTAGTGTGGATACCCGCCTAGGAGTGGGGGGCCCGACCCATTGTCTCCGTTTGCCACTACGGAGGTTCCTGGGAGTGAAGCTAGCTGCCCGAACAGGGGGAACTAAAGGTCTGAGCACATAGAGTCGTGTGCGTGAGTTGCACTTGCATGAATCATGGCATAGCATATCACTATACTCATATTTGCATACAACTGACACCCCAACGAATAAATCGGTATGAGGACTTTTTATACGATGGGAGCCTTGCAGAAAAACCCTTAACTTATAAGTTTGTATGGGCATTCATATAAGTTAAGGTTACTTACTTACTTGTTTACTTTACTACTCACTACCGTAGAACTGCTAGATGTACTCTATTTTAATTAGTTGCTTATACACCATGAACAATTGTTAGATTTGTTCCACCGTCATCCGTTTGGTTATTCTCCACCTTTGTAGCTTCCCTTTCCTCCTCTCCGCTCTGTGCTTAGGAGCCGTGGGGGGAGGGGTAGGGGATGATAGGGCTTAGTATTTATGACTAATGGTTTTCGAACCACAACATTACAGGAGCTCCGGATGGGAGACAGGGACCAGCAGCCCAGGACCAGCACCAGCAGAGTACGGTGCGCATGGAGGTGGGCCGGTCTAGCACCGGAGCAACTGTAACCAGCTCCGTGAGTGTTTAGTATTTTTATATCTTCCGTGATGAGTGATTTGTAGTGAGGACTCTGATGTACCGGGCTCGAACCCGTTTCTTTATTTCATCTGAACTGCTCTTTTATAGTACTTTCTATTATTATATATTGATGGACTTGTTGTGATTTCTATTCGTTTACGATTCTGTGGACATGTTTACATTCAATGTAATATTTACTTCTCTCTTTTTGTGATCGAAAAGGGCCGGCAGAATTTGCGTTATGTAGTGGCAACCTTCCCGTGAGTCGGTGCCACCGTAAAGCGACAATTCTTGGCTAAGAACTCGGTGGTTGAGAAAGAAAAAAAAGGGGGTCTTACAAGTGGTATCAGAGGAGACCTCGATCAGAAGAGAAGTAGTCCACAAAACCTTGGGCCACCCCCGTGCGAGCTTAGTTTGCGGACAAACTAGCAGCGGAAGCAGTGGTGTGCCCATTAGGGAAATCACATGTGAAAGTCCATCCTACCTCTTTCTTATATTCCATTCATACGCTAACTAACTAACGGAATTTTTCCTTGTAGCCTGCAACGAACCCTATATCACAGCAGGGAACACCTCAGGCTCCAAATGTGGTCCCACCCCCGCCGGCTCCGGCCCCGTTCCAGCAGAAGGAGATGGGGCAAACACTGACGGCCATTCTGGAGGCCTTCAGAGCTCAGCAAGCCTCGACCCCACAGCCAAACCCCGAGGCCAACTGGATGAGCATCTTCCGGGGACTTTACCCTCCATCCTACCCTGGGACGGAATCGGCAGTACACACGTAGGAGTGGTTAGATACCATTTACTAGATTCTTGCGGGGATCCGATGCCCCACTGAGGAGGCAGTTGCTTTGGTAGTCTCCTGCCTAGAGTCACATGGAAAAAGGTGGTGGAAATCACAGCTGGACACCACTTTTACGGGTATGGATTGCGCTGATATTACTTGGGAGGAGTTCAAAGCAGCACTCCTAAGACATTTCATACCTCAGTCGGCGAGGGACGAGCTGGAGGATAGATTCCTGCGGTTGAGGCAGGGGAACAGGACGTTGGTGGAGTATTACCAGGAGTTTACTCACCTGGCCCGCTATGCGGACGCTTATCAGTTGGACGACGCTGGCTATGCCAGGCGGTTTTATAAGGGGGTACAAGACGACATGAGACAGGCCCTCCTCTTCGTCTCAGAGGGGCGTTTGGCCAGGATTCTGGAGATGGCAAAAAAGAGAGAAGCGGATCAGCTTACAGTCAAGTGCCGGAAGAGACCGGCTGACGATACAGTGATTGGAGGTCGTAGAGACCGTCCTCGAGGCCAGGTTATTGGGGAGAGAAGGAACGGGGATCAACCTCGTCAGGAGATTGGGCAGGAGCAGAGGAGTCAGGGGGTATTGGCTTCCCAGCCTTTACAGATGCTGGAGATTCCAAGGACAACAGAGCAGGAACCAGTATGCTTTTAGTGCAATCAGCCAGGGCATATAAATAGGAACTGTCCTATGAGGTGAGCACCCCTGCCAGCACATCAGGGCGCCCCACCTCCCCGGCAGTTTGGCGGCCGAGGACACGATCGAGGACGAGGATATCAGGACTAAGGCCACAGGCCAGAGAGGGAGCAAGTGTATGCTCTAGACCTGACACAGCCCCGGAACCCGGAGCAGGTTATCGCAGGTATGGCAGTACTTTTAAGTTTCTTCCTATGAACTAGTTTTCCTAGACATAACTGTTGGAACCCTAGGTTTTGATTTGAGTTCAGTCCTCTCTTTCTATCTCTTGACCCAAGAATTATCTATGGTCAAAGGTTAGTTGATAGTTTAGATTCTCTAGTTGTGTAGAATTGCTTTTCCAGATGAATATTTGGTTAAGTAGTTTTTCGTTCGACTATAGTCGAATGCCGCTCGACTATCGTCTATCGGCTGATCGACGATCGTCTATCAGTTGGTCGATGTTCTGTCTGCGTTGATAGCTTGACTATCTGTTGATAGGTCGACTATCTATTTGCTTTGGTAGTTCGACCATCTGTCGAACGCTGCTCGACGATCACAGGCTCAGTGGTCGAACGAAGCTCGACGATCTGAGCATCTATCATCGAACGTCGATCGACGATCGCAAGCTCAGTGGTCGAACGGAGATCGACGATCTGAGCAGCCATCGTCGAACGCTGGTCGACGTTTCCAATATGAATTTCAAAATTACACCCAGAACTTTAGAAACCCGAATATGAATAGAAACCCTAGGTTCATTGACCCATCATCTGCATGGAGAATCCCACCTAGGAGATCTTACCCATTAGGTTATCACCCTCAGCCTGCTTATTCATTTATCTCCAGTTTTTCTTATGTGGAAAATAAGGGACCCAAGGTTACCTGGGTCCACAATGTTTAAATTGATTTATTTGCAGGTGAAGACCTATCCTATCACTCAAAATAAGTGGTATTTGGATAGTGGTTGCTCCAAGCACATGACAGGAAATAAAGAACATCTGTCAAGGTTCAAGGCAAAGCTTGGCCCAAAGGTAATCTTTGGAGATTCAAGCTGTGGTCAAACTGAAGGCTATGGCAGGATGACAATTGGAGCTGTTACATTCAAGAGAGTTGCTTATGTAACTGGACTGAAGCATAATCTAATTTCAGTAAGTCAGTTATGTGATGCTGGATACCAGGTATCATTCTCTAACTCTCTTTGTAATATTACTTTAAATAATAGTGTTGTATTAGTAGGCATTAGACAAGATAACATTTATTTAGTAGATTTTAATTCAACTCACTCTGAAATCTGCTTGTTTAATGAAGTAACCAATAACAATACTCTATGGCATAAAAGGCTTAGCCATGTTAACCTCAAGAATATATCTAGGTTATCTAAACACAACCTTGTTAGAGGTTTACCTTCTTTCCCCTACAAGAAGGAGAGCCTTTGCAAGGCTTGTCAACTAGGCAAGCAAACCAAGAACTCTTTTAAATCAGTAAACAAAATTGATTCTCCTAGAATCCTGTATTTATTATATTTGGACCTATTTGGCCCAATAAATGTACAGAGTTTAGGAGAGAAGTATTACACCCTAGTCATTGTAGATGACTTCTCTAGGTTCACTTGGATGTTCTTTTTGAGAACTAAGGCTGATAACTTCAAAGCCCTTACAGACTTTCTATTATGTGTGCAGACTGAGTACTCTACTCATGTGGCCTTGATCAGAAGTGATCATGATACTTAGTTTGACTCTCTTCTCATGCAAGAATTCTGTGAGAGAGAAGGTATCAAACATAGCTTCTCAGCTCCTAGAACTCCCCAACAAAATGGGGTAGTTGAAAGGAAAAACAGAACACTAATTGAAGCTGCTAGCACATTGTTGGCAGATGTTAATATGCCTCTTTCCTATTGGGCAGAAGCTATTAGCACAGCCAACTATGTCTTGAATAGAAGTCTGATACACAAGCTTAAGTGTAAAACTCCTTATGAGTTACTTAAAGGAAAGAAACCTAAAATAAATTATTTTAGAGTTTTTGGCTGTGTTGTTTATATTCATAATTACAATAAAGAATATCTTAGAAAGTTTGAAGCAAAGGCTTTAATGGGAATTTTTCTTGGATATTCCCAAGTAAGCAAAGCTTATAGGGTTTTTAATAAATCATCTTCTAAAATTGAAGAGTCTGTTCATGTATCCTTTGATGAATCCCAAATGTTTTACAAGGAGATGGAAACTTCCCCTTCCTCAAGTTCATTACAGGTACAAGAATCTACCAAAGATGTCACTCAAGAAATCCTCCATCTCTCAACTCTTCATATCACTGAATCAGACAGTGATGAAGACATTGCAGAAGTTGTTGTTGTTCCACCAATAGTAGATCAAATTCCTCCTGAGGAATTAATCCCAACTATTGCTGAAGATCACATCCCACCTGCTGATATTGTCACACTTAGAGATCACCTTACATCTCAAGTGATAGGAGACATATCAGCTGGTGTTCAAACAAGACATCAGTTAAGACAGGATGTGATGCATGCTTGTTTCCTTTCACAGATTGAGCCCCTCACCATTAAAGATGCTGAGCTAGATCCCCACTGGATCATTGCTATGCAAGAGGAACTCAATCAGTTTGAAAGATGTAAAGTTTGGACTTTGGTTCCAAGACCTAAAGGCCAACTGATCATAGGCACCAAGTGGGTGTATAGAAACAAGTTGGATGCAAATGGAATCATTGTAAGGAATAAAGCTAGGCTTGTAGCTCGGGGCTACAGACAGGAGGAAGGTATAGATTATGACCAAACCATTGCTCCTGTTGCAAGGTTAGAGGCAATAAGGATCTTCTTAGCCTATGCAGCCTATATGAATTTTAAGGTTTTTCAGATGGATGTCAAAAGTGCTTTTCTTAATGGTGAGCTAAAGGAAGAGGTGTTTGTTGAACAGCCACCCGGTTTTGTTTCTTCAACTCAGCCCTCACATGTATTCAAGTTGCAGAAAGCTCTTTATGGACTAAAATAAGCACCAAGAGCCTGGTATGAGACTCTAGCTAGTTTCCTGTTAGAGCACAACTTTGTTAGGGGAGTAGTTGATAGAACCCTCTTCGTCAAGCACCACAAGGACACAATCCTGTTAGTTCAAGTGTATGTGGATGATATTATTTTTGGTTCCACTGATCCCAAACTATGCAAAAAGTTCTCCAACTTAATGTATTCTAAGTTTGAGATGAGTAGTATGGGTGAGCTGTCTTACTTTCTTGGTCTCCAAGTAAAGCAAGATGCTGATGGCATCTTCATCTCCCAATCCAAATATGCCAAGGAATTGGTAAAGAAGTTTGGGATGGCAGATGCTTCAGCAATGCATACACCTATGGCTACTAATGTAGTTATTGATTCTGATGATCAGGGAAAGCCTGTTGATCAAAAGAATTATAGGGTCATTGTTGGTTCCCTATTGTATCTAACTGCAAGTAGGCCAGGCATAATGTTTGCTACATGCCTTTGTGCTAGATTCCAGGTCAACCCCAAGGAATCTCATTTGATTCTTCTCAAGAGAATCTTGAGATACCTGATGGGATGTCCAAATCTAGGACTTTGGTACCCAGCTGAGTCAGAATTTGAATTAATTGGATATTCTGATTCTGATTATGCTGGTTGTCGAGTTGACAGGAAAAGTACCTCAGGAACTTGTCAGTTACTGGGAGAGAGATTGGTCTCTTGGTTCTGTAAGAAGCAGGCCTCTGTCTCAACTTCAACTGCAGAAGCTGAATATATAGCAGTTGCTAGTTGTTGTTCACAGATCCTGTGGATACAAAATCAACTTTTGGATTATGGGTACTCACACAAGAACACTAAAATCATGTGTGACAGTACAAGTGCTATCTCCATTGCACAAAATCCAGTGCACCACTCTAGAACGAAGCACATTGAGATTAGACACCATTTCCTGATAGATTGTGTGGAAAAGAACAAGATCAGCCTTGAGTTCATATCCACAGACCTTCAGAGAGGTGATATATTCACCAATCCCTTAGATGAACAGAAGCATCTGTTCTTTTTGGTTCAACTAGGCATGATTAATGGACGAGACTAAGTGTGACGTCTGCCTTGTTGAAACTTGTTCGAAGATAGTCGAATGAAGTTCGACGATAGTCGAGCGGATCAAGCCTATCGTCGACCTATGGTTGAAGATAGCTTATCTGCTTGAAGTTTGTCGACCGGCGTTCGAAGATAGTCGAACAGGTCGAGCTTATCGTCGATCTATGGTTGACGACAGCTTGCTGTTTGTGAAGACAGGAATAGTCGAACGATTGATCGACTACTCTGCTTCAGGACCGATCGTCGAACGATCGTTCGACCATCGTCTCCAGTATCTTTTAAGTAGATCGACGATTGCTGTTTTAATAAAAAGCCGATGGTCGACCTAGGTTAAGAGATAGTTGCTCTTATCATCGACGGAGAGCGTCTTTTCGCATTCCGTCTTCCCGCTTGCTCTTTGTCTTGCGCTCCGTCCTTGCCGTCTCTCTCTCGTCTTCTCCGGCTCTTGCGATGGCGATTGCTCCAGCTCTTCTTGCAGTAGTGAAGTTTGATGCCGGTTTCAGCGTAGATTTCGACGCCTTCAGCTGCTGCGAACCAGGAATAATGGAGATTCTGAATCTGTGCAGAGATCAAGGATTAGAGAAACTCATGTCCTACAGAATAAAGATAAACACTCAAGAGATCAAAGAGTGGGCTTTCTCTTCATCTTCTACTGATGATTCGATGACTGGAATAATTAGCGGAGAAGAGGTAATATTGACTCCCGCTATTCTGACTGAAATTTTTGGATTGATTAATGGTGAAGAAGAGTATGAGCAAGATGCTCCTGAGTTCGGAAGGATGTTAACTGAGCTGGGACATGCCGAAGGCATTCCCTCCAAGCTGCTCAAAGTGAAGTTCCCGTTTAAGATCAAGTTTCTTGCGGAAATTGTTGGAAAAGTGCTACTGGGAAAGCACTCCGCCCACGATAATATTACAAGGCAGCAATTTGCACTAATGTGTGCAATTGTTAATAAGAAGCAGATAAACTGGGCAGGCGTTCTCTTTGATTTGATAAGGAAAAAGAATGGAAAGAAAGAGGTTACCCTAGGAAGGGTAGTTGGAATTTTTCTGAAGGAGAAATACCCTCACCTGCTTGTGTCAGCCGCCACCTCCATCAACGCAAGCAAGAAGATGGATCCATCGCTATTCGCCAAATGGAAAAGGACCTTCCTGAAGCCCGCTCCCGCAGGGGTTGCTCCAGTTACTTCTGAGAGCACCAGGACTGTCGCAGTCACTCCCCCCTTCTAGCAGCTGGCTCAGCAAATTTATTTCTTCCATCTTCTTCATCAGCTTTGCCGTCTACTTCAGTTGAAGTTCTCTCAACTTCAATTGAAGTACGACATTCTACTTCTCCTCCTGCATCTCCTCTCCCGACTCATCTTATTGGGATATCTCAACCCAGTTTTGATTTATTTGTGTCTGAGATTCCCACTCCTCCTCAGTCACCAATTCCCTCTTCTGATCATCTTGATCACCCTGCATCCACCCATGTATCTCCACATCATTCTCCAGCTCCATCTCCAGTTTCATCTCCAGCTCATTCTCCAGCTCATCTTGCATATACCATCACTGCTGCTCTTCCACCCTCTGAAATTCCTCCACCATCATCATCATCTTCTTTTGAAATAACTCCAAATTTTATTTCTAGCATTGTGGAGTTAATTACCCCCTCAATCAAAACTATGATTGAAGAGGCAATTGCTCCCCTTGCTTCTTCTATATCATCTTTGACTGCTGCTATTCTGAAACTCTCTAAGTCTGCTGAGCCCTCTTCTTCTAGGGGCCTGGTTTCAGTCTCTACTGAAATCAGGCAGGGGGAGATGCTTGATGAAGACGTCTCTGAGCAGCCCTTGGCCTCTCCTCCAGCAGTTCATCTTGCAGTAGCAGAGAAAGCAATAAAAGATTCAGCTCCTCCTCCTCTATCTAAACAGGAAATTTCTGATGCAGTTTTGAAATCTGAATTTATTGTTAAAGCCTGTTTAGAAGAGTGTTCTACTCCCTTGGTTGCCCTATACCTAGAAGGAATCGTCACCTCCTTTCTAGATGAATTGTGGGAGTTAGGACATGCTGTGGTCGATTCTGAAGGTATTCCCTTTACTTATTTTTTAGACTTGTTAACTGATATGCTAGTTTGGGAATATATGGAAGGCATGATTAGATGTCATTTAGAACAATTTTATTCATAAAACTACAGATAAATTGGAAGAAATTCTAGAAGTTCAAGAGTCTGTTATTCCTCCTGCTCTAGAAGTTCAACCAGAACCAGAGGCTCAAATATCTGAAGTTGCTCAGCTTGAAGTGCAAGAAGAACGGGTCACTTTGACAGTTTCTGAGATTCAAGAATCAGCTGCAGATGCCTAGACTGAAAAATCTACTGTATGGGATGATTCCCCAGGCTTGGATTTAGATGCTCTATTGGCACAGGATGCCATAGAAGAAGAACGAGAAAGAGCTGCTTTAAAGGAAAAAAGAAAGAGCTATGAAAGATGCTATTGACCCATATGATATGCCTATCTCTTCTAATTCTGAAGATGAGATCGATTCTGATGAGTTTGCTGAGACTAAAAGAAAAAGAATTGCTAAGAAGAAAAGAAAAGTTGTTGCTCCTCCTCCTACTAATCCAGACAATGATACACCGTACTATATACTGAAAGGGATTGATCCAAAGTCAAAAGACTTCCAGCATTGGATGTTATTTTCTAAGAACCAGCAAAAGCAAAGGAAAAAGTCTAAGAGGTATGACTCTCCTGTTCCCAGATGGAATCCTAGAGGTCCTCCTCCTCCACCTCCCGGTGCAGGAGCCTCAGGAAATTTATCTTCTAAATCTGCTTCTCAATCTGAAAGATCAAATCCATCTCAACCTGCTCAAAGGAGAAGTTCGCAAGGATTCCAAGGTAAAAGCCAAACTGGCTATCAAAGACCTGATACTGTTAAAGAACAAGTTAAAGAGGTAGTATATCAAAGACCAACCTTTTACCCTCCTCCTTCTCCAAAGAAAAAAGTTTCATCTCCAAAGCCAGTTCATACTGAGAAAGATGTTCCAAAAGGTAAGTAATTTATTTTATCTGAAAATTCTAGCAAGAACATTGCGAAGTCTACTCTCCTCTCTTATCTAGTTAATCAGGATAAAGAATCAGTTGACACTTCTTCTGAGATTGTTTATGAAAGTCCAGAGTGTTCGGTACATTGGAAAATGTGTACCTAATTTGAAGAAGCCCAACTTAGCTCAATGATATACATCAAGGTGTATTTGATGTTGTTTTAAGTTGACATGTGCAGGTGGAGAATTGATAAAGTATGCAGAAAAATTCTAAGTCCAAGTGTCGACACAAAGGAAGCAGTGTCGACACACAGAAGAAAATAGTCGACACAACACTGGGAAGCAGTGTCGACACATAGCAGTTAGTCTACAACTACACTGGGAAAAAGTGTCGACATAGAAGAAGTAAGCCGACACAACACTGGGAATTTGTGTCGACACAGAAAAAGAGTCGACACAACACTGGGAAATTGTGTCGACACAGAAGAAAAGAGTCGACACAATACTGGGAAATTGTGTCGACACAGAAGAAAAGCATCGACCTCAAACATTGGGAGAATGTGTCGACACAGAAGAATATAGTTGATCTCAAGATTGTCGACATCATCTGAATGTGTCGACACAGAAGAAAATAGTCGACCTCAAGTTAGTCAACACCAGCAGAATGTGTCGACACATTGTGATTAAGTCGACACATAATAGCAGAGTTAAAAAAATGAATGTGTCGACACCTGAAGGCTAAGTCGACACTTACTAAAGTTATGATTCTACAACAATTGTGTCGACACACAGGACTTGTGTCGACACACTGAAGAGTCAAGATCAAGTTATTTGCAGAAGAAGCTGTGTCGACTCAAAGGCAACTTAGTCGACATCACTGAAGACTGTGTCGACACCAAAGTCAATTATGTCGACAC
The DNA here is from genome assembly GCA_039513925.1 of Platanthera zijinensis. Lineage (NCBI taxonomy): Eukaryota > Viridiplantae > Streptophyta > Magnoliopsida > Asparagales > Orchidaceae > Platanthera > Platanthera zijinensis. Next base: position 35,403,610 of record CM077094.1, read on the forward strand.
AAATAGACAGATTGTCTCGACACTTTCTGACAGACTGTCTCAACAACTTGTGATTCAAGACTAAGGCACAGGACTTGTTTGAAGACTTGACAGCTGTGGGTTGTCACCGGTTAACTGAAGTTGTCAGACTTGTCAGAAAATGGTTAGAAACCGGATCAGCCGGTTACCATGAAGAATGTCTATAAATAGACAGATTCAGAAGGAGAAAATAATCAACAACATATAGAACTGACCTTTTGAAATACATTGGATCAGAAAGTGGAGAAGGATTACAATTCTACTCATTTCAAGAAAGTGCTAGGCACTTAAGAAGATCTTCTCCGGGAGATCTAAGAAGACTATCTAAGGATAGATATAAGAAGAGTTCTAATCAGAATTCAGAAGAATCATTCAAAGTTCTGGATAGAGAGAGATCAAGTCAGAATTTGAAGAAGAAGAAAGAATCCACCAGTGGATTCTCAAGAAGCTGTTTGGAATCAACTCAGCTAAGTACATTTTCAAGAAGCTTTGAAGAAGGCTAAGAAACAGTTGATTGCATCAGCTGATCAAGAATTGTCATTGCCTTTTCTCTCTCAACTTTGGCAAGACAATTAAAACAATCTTTTCTATATTTCTGTAGGATCTATTTATACAGATCTGAGTTGTAAGCCTATGTTATAAAGGCTGAGTGTAAGAGTGTTGAACTCTGAGTGGTAGGGCTGTTTGCCTGAGTGTAGGAGAAGGATATTCTCTGAGTTGTAGGCCTTGGGGCAAGGCTGAGGTAGGGCAGTTGTGCCTGAGTTGTAGGAACCAGTTGGGTTCTGAGTTGTAAGATCTATTGATCTGAGATAAGTGGAAGTTTGGCCGAATCTAGCATACTGCTAGATAGGTGAAGGGGGAAAGTGGATGTACCCAGACCTTGGGGAACCACTATAAAACATAGTGCAATCTGTGATGTTTTGTTTTCTGTGATTGCTGTGTTTATTATATTAGTTATTAAATTGAATTCTGCCTAGAAGTTTTAGAAAGAGAAGCAGAACCTATTCACCCCCCCCCTCTAGGTGTTTAGGCTGCCTTGAAAGTTAAACTATCAAGTGGTATCAGAGGGAGGTTCCTCAAAAAGGACTTAACAGTCTGAGGTAGATCTGATAGGCAGATTCAAGAATCAAGAAGATGGGTTCTGGAGAGAATCATAAGGAGCTAGGGTCAATGAAATTACCCATATGCAAGAAGGAAATCTTTGGGATCTGGAAAGAAAGAGTCAGATTGTTTATGGAAGCATCTGACCCAAGGATTTACATCACAGTACAGGAAGGCCCCTTCATACCAATGAAGATATCTGTTCTTGATGCAAATATCCAAACACCAAAGACTTATTCTGAAATGACCAAGGATGAAATCATCTTGGCAACCATGGACAAAAGGGCACAGAACATCATTGTCAGTGCCATAGATGATTCAACATTTCAGAATCTGATTCACTGCAAGACCTCCAAGGAGATGTGGGACACATTGATTGTCTACATGGAGGGATCAGAAGAAGTAAGGCTGGACAGAAAATCTATGCTAAATCAGGAGTATGAAAGTTTTAGACAAGGAAAATCTGATAGCATAACTGAGTGCTATAAGAAATTCTATAGAATTGTGAATGAGCTAATTTCCTATGGAAGAGTCTTCAGTACCTATGAACTGAATGACAAATTCTTAAGATCCTTATCAAAGGATTGGGATACAAAGATCTGTGCCATAAGAGAAGTGGCAAAATTGGCAGAGATATCTCCTCCAACTCTGTTTGGAAAGTTGCTATCCTATGAAATGCAACTTATGGTAAGGAAGGAGGAGGAAAGAAACTCAAGAGGAGAGCATAGAGAAAAGACTGTGGCATTTAATGCTGAAGCCACTAGAAAGAATAGGAGGAAATCACCATCTCCTCCTAAGGAAGTTGAAGAAGGTAGTTCTGAAAATTCAGATAAGGGTTCAGTCAGCTGTGATTCAGATGCAGACTTTGCTGCATTCACTAGGCAATTTCAAAGGTTCTTGAAAAAGAAGCAATGGAAGTCTAGGCCTTCCTCATCACAGCAAGTAGATGACTATTATCAGAAGAGAAAATCATCAAGGAAAGAGAAAAGCAGGTCAAAGCCCAGCAAAGCCACTACTTCAAAGATTGTCTGCTATTGTTGCAATAGGCCTGGACATGTAGTGGCTGATTGTCCTGACAAAAGGAAGGAATCTTCAGAAAAGAAGAAGACTTATTAGAAAGGCAAGAAGGAGAAATCCTTTGTAGCAAAGAAAGATAAAAGTCTGTCAGACCAGTCAACTTCAGAATCAGGATCTGAAGCTGAAGCATATATTGGATTATATGCTGCATCTGAGGAAGAGGAGTTTATGCAGTTGCTAGACTCCATCAATGAACATCAATGCATGGGTTTGATGACAAGATCAGAAGAGGACCTATGCCAGAATCAGTCTGGTTCTAATGAGGTAAACTGTCCTTCTTGTACATCTGTTTGTAATACAAGTGAAGAATCAGCTACATCTGCATCAAGTGATGAAGATGTATCTGGATCTGAAGGAGATGTCTATCAATTGATAGACAAGTATGGGGACCTGTTGCAGGCCCTTAAGAAAAGCAAGAACCTGGTTAAATCACAGGCTCAGGAAATTGCTGATCTAAGGGTTGCAACAACTGAGTTAGAAAAAGTCCTTGATCAAAAGTTAGCTGAAATTGCCAAGCTGAAGAATATAACTATTATTCAGATGGGCACAATTAATTATACTAATGATCAAGTAAAGAGTCTGGAGGACAGACTTAGAATTGAAAGGGATTTAGTGGCTAGTTACCCTAAGCCAAAATCTGTCTTACCCTTGATAGATGAATTTGTCACTCAGAAGGGTAAGGCTGGATTAGGATTTAAGGGTAACTCCAGGGCTGGCAGATTCAAGAGGAAAGGCAAAGCCCCTATTCAGCCACTAAACCTTTCAGTCCCCATAAGGTTTGGTAAGGAGAAAGTGCCTTCTAACATATATGATCATGAAGACATTCAGGATCATATTAAGACAAATGTTCTGAAGAACAAGGGTGTTAAGGCAAGCAGGCCTACCTATGGTCATAAACCCTATGGTTTTAAGAAATCAGTAGGTGAAGTTGAAACAGCACCAGCAATGAACAGAAATGCTTCTGACAAGGATGTATCTAGATCTAGATACAATAAGTTTGAATGTTGGTGCTGTGGCAAGAGGGGTCATTTTGCATTGGACTGCTGGTATAACACAAGTGTTATAAAGAATAAGAGTCTACCTGTTAGAAGAGGTTATGATAACTTTATTAAGGCTAACCTGAACCAAGGACCCAAGACTTACTTGGGTTCTAAGGGTAAGTAATTCTGTATTGCAGGTGAATCCAAGTTACCATGCCCCTATATGGTACTTGGATAGTGGTTGTTCCAGGCACATGACTGGAACAAAGGGGCTGCTGAAGGAGTATTCATCTGTCAAAGATGGACATAAAGTGATCTTTGGTGGATCTGAAAAAGGAGTCATCAAAGGATTTGGTAACATCTCTTCAAACCTAATTACTATCACCCAAGTGGCCTATGTAAAAGGTTTGAAACATAATCTAATAAGCATAAGCCAGCTGAGTGATCTAGGATATGACATTTCATTTGGTAAGGATGGATGTCATATCAAAAGGTCAAGTGATCAAGAGATCATATTGACTGGGTATAGGAAGAGAAATGTGTATTGCCTTAATTTTGAATGTGAGAATAAGGCATCCCCCATTTGTCTTGTAGCTGATGACAATGCTTCTCATTGTGTTAAGTGGCACAAGAGATTGGCTCATCTAAACTACAAGACAATTGGCCAACTCTTTAGTAAAGAACTAGTGAGGAATGGGCCTCAAGTTAAGTGTATAAAGGAAGGGGTATGCTCAGCTTGTCAAAAGGGCAAGCAGACAAAAACCTCATTTCAAAGCCTTGAAAACAAGGATTCTGTGAGGTGCTTATACCTCTTGCATATGGATCTTTTTGGTCCTATGCCAGTTCACAGTCTAGGTAGGAAGGTCTACACTCTAGTGGTTGTAGATGACTATTCTAGATTTACATGGGTGTTCTTTCTGAGACAAAAATCTGAAACCCCAAGTGTATTATTTAATTTTGTAAAGCAAATTCAGAATGAACTGAATAGTACAGTGGTCAAAATTAGAAGTGACCATGGTACTGAGTTTCAATCTGAAAGCATAACAAACTTGTGTATAGACTTTGGGATTTTCCAAGAGTTCTCCTCACCTAGAACACCTCAGCAAAATGGTATTGCTGAAAGAAAGAATAGAACATTAATTGAAGCTGGTAGAACTCTATTGAGTGACACCTCTCTCCCAGAATATTTTTGGGCTGAGGCAGTTAACACTGCTTGTCATGTCATCAATAGGGCTTCTATCACCAAAGGCCACAGAAAGACTCCCTATGAGATTGTGAAAGGCAGAAAACCAAACCTATCCTATTTTAGGATCTTTGGTTGCAAATGCTATATACTTAACAATGGCAAGTCATATTTGACTAAGTTTGCTGCCAAATCCCAGGATGGGATATTTGTTGGGTACAGCACAAATAGTAAGGCCTATAGAGTCTTCAACTTAACTACTCAAGTTGTTGAAGAATCTGTGCATGTTGTATTTGATGAAACAAGATTAATCAATTGTGAGTTGTCTTGTAGATCAAATGACTCAACAGGTATAAGCAAGAAGATGGACAAGCTCTCCATTGCTGAAGCTTCAAAGGAAGAGGGAGCATTGGAAAATGAAGGCTGCTGTCCAGGGGGAGTACAAGAGATAATGGAAGCTGATGAAAACCAAGAGGAACAGCAGAATGAAGAAGCTGGAGATGCACAACCTGAAGGGAATCTACCTCCAGCTATAAGATATCTAAGAGATCATCCTACTGATCAGATAATTGGTGATCCAAGACAAGGAGTGCAAACTAGAAGCAGAAATCAAAGCACAGTTTTGCATTCTAGTTTCTTGTCCCAAATGGAACCTAAGAAGTTTGAAGAAGCTATCCAAGACCAGCACTGGATTGATGCTATGCAAGAGGAGCTGAATCAATTTAGAAGGTGCAAAGTCTGGGAGCTTGTTCCTAAACCAAGAGGCCACAACATAATTGGAACTAAGTGGATCTATAGGAACAAGCTAGATGAAAGTGGAATAATAGTAAAGAATAAAGCAAGATTGGTTGCAAAAGGATACAGGCAGGAAGAAGGGATTGACTTTGATCAAACCTTTGCTCCAGTAGCAAGGCTGGAGGCAATCAGAATGTTCCTTGCCTATGCAGCCTACCAAGACTTCAAAGTATACCAGATGGATGTGAAGTCAGCATTTCTGAATGGTGATCTTAAAGAAGAAGTATATGTAGAGCAGCCATCAGGTTTTGTAGATCCTCTTAAACCTGATTCTGTGTATAAGCTTAGGAAAGCTTTGTATGGGTTAAAACAAGCTCCAAGGGCTTGGTATGAAACCCTGTCTACCTTCCTCATTGAGAATAAATTCTCAAGAGGAAAGATAGACAAAACTCTATTCCTTAGGGAATCCAAAGGAAAGATCATCTTAGTCCAGATCTATGTTGATGACATAATCTTTGGATCTACTGAAAACAACCTTTGTAAAAAGTTTGCCAAACTTATGCAAGGGAAGTTTGAGATGAGCAGTATGGGAGAACTTAAGTTCTTCTTGGGACTCCAAGTAAGACAGACTGATGATGGATTGTCCATATCCCAGTCTAAGTTCACCAAGGAATTAATTAAGAAATATGGTATGGAGTCATCCTCCTCCATGAGAACTCCTATGGGGACAAGTATGCCAATATGCAAAGATGAGGCAGGTAAACCTGTTGATGAATCATTGTATAGAGGAATAGTTGGGTCTCTACTATATCTCACTGCTAGTAGACCTGACATTATGTATGCAACATGTGTCTGTGCTAGGTACCAAGCCTGCCCTAAAGAATCTCATTATACTGCAGTTAAAAGGATTCTGAGATATCTAAAGGGCACTCCAACTCTAGGTCTTTGGTACCCTAGGAATAGAGATTTTCAACTAACAGGCTATTCAGATGCAGATTTTGCAGGATGTAGAGAGGATAGAAAGAGTACTACAGGTACTTGTCAATTCCTGGGAGGAAGACTAATATCTTGGAGTAGTAAAAAACAGACTAGTGTGGCAATTTCCACAGCTGAGTCAGAGTATATTGCTGCTGGAAGCTGCTGTGCACGGCTATTATGGATGCAGCATCAGCTTAAAGATTATGGTATTCAGGTAAGTAGAACACCCCTTTTATGTGATTCTAAGAGTGCTATTTCTATTGCTAATAATCCAGTTTCTCATAGTAGAACTAAGCATATAGAAATCAAATATCATTTTCTTAGAGAACATGTAGAAAAAGGTGACATCTCATTGGAATTTGTAAAAACAGATTATCAAATAGCAGATGTATTTACTAAGCCTTTAGATGAAACCAAATTCAATAAATTCAAAATTGAATTAGGTATGTTAACCATTGATTAATGTATTAAACAAAATCATTAACAATGCTATTGAAATGGTTTATAAGTAAGTAAAAGTAGTAACAACATAATCAAGTGTTAAAAAGGACACATTGAAGTTACAGAAATTGGCTAAGTAAGAATGTGTCGACACATTCAGTAATAATGTGTCGACTCAGAGAAATTATGTCGACAAGTCAGAAATATTGTGTCGACACAGAGAATATGTGTCAACACTTAAGAGTTTTATTGTCGACTTAACCAAAAATGTAATGTCGACTCAACCAGAATTATGGTGTCGACACTTACAGAATATGTGTCGACACTTGTCCTTAGTGTCGACACAGAATTTCTGTCTTTCTACTATGTATCCAAGGTGTCGACATAACCACAAATTGGTGTCGACACATAGTAGGCTGAAGAAATGTCGAGTTAATAGAAGCCTGTGTCGACACATTCCGTCTGTGTCGACACATTTAGACTGTTTTTGGCGCCTTTTGAACTTCTTTCAACAGAAGCTATAAATAGGTCAAAAGCTCTTTGTGTCGACACGCTTTCAAGGTTTTCGAGACTCAAACCCTGTGTCGACAGTCTTTCTTTCTCTCTTCTCTCAAGCTTTCTCGACACAACGATGGCGCCAAGGATTGAAGATAACATCAATGAAGGATATGAGTTAGTGCGCCAGGCCTTTGCAGAGGCGCCGCCTGATGTTCAAGGAGTTATCACCCTTCTCTCTACATCAGGGTTAGAATTTCTCATTTCAGAACCAACTAAGATCTGGAAGAAGGAGGTGCACGAGTTCTTTATCTCTGCATCAGTCCATTCTACTGGCCTCAAGATTAAGTCCACTGTTCAAGGGACGAAGGTAAAGATTAATCAAAGAAGTTTAAGAAAGATCTTCCAACTGCAAATGGTTGAGAATGAAGAGGAAGTTCCTATATCTAAGACAAGGGAAGCCCTTCAATGGTGTGGCCTGGATTCTGGATTGAAGATTGGAGCTGCATTCAACAGAAAGGGAATGAATCAGCAAGGGAAGTTCTTGTCTGAAGTAGTTGGAAAGGTAATCCTCTGCAAGACAGGTGGACATGATAGGATTTCTGCCTATATGTTCAGCCTGATGACCAGGATAGTTTTTACTATTCCTACTGATTGGTCAGGAGTGCTCTTTGACAAGATCAAAGAGGGAATCAAGAAGCCTAACATGGCTAGAATCATGAGCCTGTACTTCACTGGAGTGATTCCTGATGTGATGCAGCAGCTGCAAGGGAGTAAGATTAACCATATGAGAAGAATGGATATGAGACTATTCTCCAGGTGGGATAGGGTGCTGTCCAAGGATGTGCCTGAAGAGAGCAGGCCAGACACCCCTGTGCAATCCCCTACACCAAATCAAGAATCTGAACAAGTACAAGAAGGGACACAGCTTGACTCAACTGTGGTCCAGGAAGTATCAACACCTGCACAGATGCAGGGGGAGCCAGTTTCCACTCCTGCTCCAAAGGTATCTACTTCTGCTCAGGTATAGGGGGAGCTAATGTATTTTACTATAACAGACATTGCTCATATTCTTATTACTGCACAGGTTCAGGGGGAGCTAGTGTCCACACCTACTCCTGCCACTACAAATATTGAGGTGCAAGTCCAAGAGGAAGCACAGTTAAACATATCTCAAGATTTAACTGCTGCAGAAGTGACCACTCAACTGGAATTTACTATGGAGGAGTTATTCCCAGATGTTGATACTGCTGCTGATAAAGAAGGAGGTGGACCAGATATTGAGAAGTTCATAGGAATGGACATTGATCAGGAAGCTGCTGTGGAAACACAGGTTGAGGATGAGCCAGTGGATGTTGAAGCTGAGCAACAACTCCCTGGAACAGATACAATTCATCATCCACAAGAAAGAATTCATGTAGATACTTCCTCTGAAACAGAAACTGAAGAAGCCAGGGTGGCAAAGAAAAGAAAACTTGTTGTCTTTAAGAGAAGAAGCAAGAACTATAAGCAGGCATTGCAGACAACAACTCCATAAGTTTCTCCAGCCTTTGATTACAATAAATTTATGGTAGATCTTCAAGTAAAATTGGATGACCAAAGGATGGCTCTGGAGAAGTATGTTGATGAAAATAGCAAGTCAGTTCAGTTTGACTTAGCTCAGGATATCAAGTCCATCCAATTTCAAGTAAACTTGCATAAAACTGAAATGACAGATTGCTTCCACAAGGGTGGCAATGCTGTAGTTTATCTGGCTAAACAACAGGAGGCTATCTCTACAAAGGTGGATGATATTGCTTTGAAGCAAAGTTATGTTCTGGAAAATCAAATCAGAATGAATGACAATTTAACTGAATCTCATAATGAGATCATTAAAGAGGTGAAGAAGATTGTTCCAGGGATGCCTGCAGATAGAGCCAAAGAAATGGAAGAATTTGATAAGAATTTTCAGGCTGCTATTGCATCTGTTAAGACTGCCATCACAACCTCTCAAAAGGAAATATCTGAAAAGCTTCAAAAGTTAAGACCATTTTTCAAGGAGGGAGTGAATTATTTGGATGGCCAAATTCGATTTCAAAAAGAAGATCTTAGAGATCATGTATCAAGAGAAGCCATAAAGGGGGAGAGGATGCTAATTCATGCAGGCTCTGAGCACACCAAGTGGGTGACCAATAGCATACGAGCCACTTTGGGATATCCCCCATTGTGTGATGATGCTATGGTAGCTGAGTCAGGAATACAATCTAATCTACTTGAAGGCAATCAACCTGAGGTTGCCCAAGTCATATACCCCCCTCCAGATTTTGACTTGATTGATCAGAAAGTTCAAGGAATGTATAGTCCTCCAAAGGAGGTTACTAATATTGTCTTTGGAAAAGTTGATAAGCCTGAGGCTACTCTGAAAGAACAGCAGGATGCTCTATTGGCAAAGAAGAAATTCAGAGAGCAGGCTGTACTGAAGCTAGATTATGAGCAGTGGAGTCCTACTTCAAGGAACATCATACTCACTGCATGGAAAGCTGTACAAGATAAAGTTCATGAGAAAGGAAAGTGGTACAATGAAATTGAATGGCAGAAGTATGAGGCAAGGCAAGAGGCAATTGTACAATTCAGAAGGAAAGCCAAGCTGGGAAGACTGCCATCAGATGCTAAGGAGCCAAGCAAATACTTCCCAAAGCCTTTTCATTATTTTGAAAGGCAAAGGATCAAGGAAGAAGCTCAGAAGAAGGCTGATCTTAAAGGAAAGAAGATAGTTGAAGAATCAGAAGCTCCTGTGACAGCTACAATTCAGTCTGGCAAAGGGATTATGATTAGAGAGCCTGATCAATCCTGATTTTGTTTTAAATATTTTGTAATGTTGTGATGTAATCATCAAATGTAAAACTTTGTAATCAAACATTACCCTGTTATAAACAAAATGTTGTTTGGCATATTATAATGTGCATTCTGTGATGATTGATTCTGAATTATTCTATGTTATGTTTTGTTTATATTTAAAGTATTCCTGCTATGTCATTAATCATCATTTAGTACTGTTTATAAATGGTGTATATCATTGGCTATAGGGGTTATGACTTCTCCAAATAGGGGGAGATTGTTGGGTACATTGGAAAATGTGTACCTGATTTGAAGAAGCCCAACTTAGCTCAATGATATACATCAAGGTGTATTTGATGTTGTTTTAAGTTGACATGTGCAGGTGGAGAATTGATAAAGTATGCAGAAAAATTCTAAGTCCAAGTGTCGACACAAAGGAAGCAGTGTCGACACACAGAAGAAAATAGTCGACACAACACTGGGAAGCAGTGTCGACACATAGCAGTTAGTCTACAACTACACTGGGAAAAAGTGTCGACACAGAAGAAGTAAGTCGACACAACACTGGGAATTTGTGTCGACACAGAAAAAGAGTCGACACAACACTGGGAAATTGTGTCGACACAGAAGAAAAGAGTCGACACAATACTGGGAAATTGTGTCGACACAGAAGAAAAGCGTCGACCTCAAACATTGGGAGAATGTGTCGACACAGAAGAATATAGTTGATCTCAAGATTGTCGACATCATCTGAATGTGTCGACACAGAAGAAAATAGTCGACCTCAAGTTAGTCGACACCAGCAGAATGTGTCGACACATTGTGATTAAGTCGACACATAATAGCAGAGTTAAAAAAATGAATGTGTCGACACCTGAAGGCTAAGTCGACACTTACTAAAGTTATGATTCTACAACAATTGTGTCGACACACAGGACTTGTGTCGACACACTGAAGAGTCAAGATCAAGTTATTTGCAGAAGAAGCTGTGTCGACTCAAAGGCAACTTAGTCGACATCACTGAAGACTGTGTCGACACCAATGTCAATTATGTCGACACAAATAGACAGATTGTCTCGACACTTTCTGACAGACTGTTTCAACAACTTGTGATTCAAGACTAAGGCACAGGACTTGTTTGAAGACTTGACAGCTGTGGGTTGTCACCGGTTAACTGAAGTTGTCAGACTTGTCAGAAAACGGTTAGAAACCGGATCAGCCGGTTACCATGAAGAATGTCTATAAATAGACAGATTCAGAAGGAGAAAATAATCAACAACATATAGAACTGACCTTTTGAAATACATTGGATCAGAAAGTGGAGAAGGATTACAATTCTACTCATTTCAAGAAAGTGCTAGGCACTTAAGAAGATCTTCTCCGGGAGATCTAAGAAGACTATCTAAGGATAGATCTAAGAAGAGTTCTAATCAGAATTCAGAAGAATCATTCAAAGTTCTGGATAGAGAGAGATCAAGTCAGAATTTGAAGAAGAAGAAAGAATCCACCAGTGGATTCTCAAGAAGCTGTTTGGAATCAACTCAGCTAAGTACATTTTCAAGAAGCTTTGAAGAAGGCTAAGAAACAGTTGATTGCATCAGCTGATCAAGAATTGTCATTGCCTTTTCTCTCTCAACTTTGGCAAGACAATTAAAACAATCTTTTCTATATTTCTGTAGGATCTGTTTATACAGATCTGAGTTGTAAGCCAATGTTATAAAGGCTGAGTGTAAGAGTGTTGAACTCTGAGTGGTAGGGTTGTTTTGCCTGAGTGTAGGAGAAGGATATTCTCTGAGTTGTAGGCCTTGGGGCAAGGCTGAGGTAGGGCAGTTGTGCCTGAGTTGTAGGAACCAGTTGGGTTCTGAGTTATAAGATCTATTGATCTGAGATAAGTGGAAGTTTGGCCGAATCTAGCATACTGCTAGATAGGTGAAGGGGGAAAGTGGATGTACCCAGACCTTGGGGAACCACTATAAAACATAGTGCAATCTGTGATGTTTTGTTTTCTGTGATTGCTGTGTTTATTATATTAGTTATTAAATTGAATTCTGCCTAGAAGTTTTAGAAAGAGAAGCAGAACCTATTCACCCCCCCCCCCTCTAGGTGTTTAGGCTGCCTTGAAAGTTAAACTATCACAGAGCTTGATCCTAACTTTAGGATGGCTCGTTTTTTTGATCTGGTTGGAGCAGCGCAAATTAGGAAAGCAAAAGCAGAAGGAAAGGACACTGCAGGATTAACCACAATGTCTAAATTCAGAAAGAAGGAACTCGAAAAATTCCAGGTCAGACCTGAGATGTTTGATCTTTCAAAGTATATGGAAAAGCATCCTGAGGCAGTGGTCCCAAGGACAATAGAACTGAAAATTATTGGAGAACAAGACTTGAAGCTATCGAAAAAAGAAGCTCTAGATCCTACAAGAAAAATTACTTTTGTTTCTAGCTCTTCTATTCCTAAATCTAACTCTGAAGCACCTTAATTATTCATTCATTGACAGTTAATTTCTTATCTGATTGATTGATGATATCTGCTTAGTTATTTCTACTTTATGCATTTTATTTTACCTTCAGCAATTAGTTTTGTATGCTTTAATTATTGAGAGACTTAACTCAAATAGGGGGAGATTGTTGGAACCCTAGGTTTTGATTTGAGTTCAGTCCTCTCTTTCTGTCTCTTGACCCAAGAATTATCTATGGTCAAAGGTTAGTTGATAGTTTAGATTCTCTAGTTGTGTAGAATTGCTTTTCCCGATGAATATTTGGTTAAGTAGTTTTTCGTTCGACTATAGTCGAACTCCGCTCGACTATCGTCTATCGGCTGATCGACGATCGTCTATCAGTTGGTCGACGTTCTGTCTGCGTTGATAGCTCGACTATCTGTTGATAGGTCGACTATCTGTTTGCTTTGGTAGTTCGACCATCTGTCCTGATAGTTCAACTATCTGATAGTTCGACTATCTGTTGATAGGTCGACTATCTGTGTTGCTTTGATAGTTCGACTATCTGCTTGGATAGTTCAACTATCTGATAGTTCGACTATCTGTTGATAGGTCGACTATCTGTTTTGTTTTGATAGGTCGACTATTTGTTGATAGGTCGACTATCTGTTTTTTGTGATAGGTCGACTATCTGTGTGATAGGTCGACTATCTGTTTTGTTTGGTAGTTCGACTATCTGTCCGGATAGATCGACTATCTGATAGCTCGACTATCTGTTCTGATAGGTCGACTATCTGCTGAGGTAGTTCGACAATCTTCTTTGATAGTTCGACTATCTGGATCGTTCGACTATCTGTCCGATAGGTCGACGATCTCCGTGCGTCGGTCGACGATCTCCGAGGGTCATTCGACGTTTGCTGTATGTTTTAAAATAGTTTTGTCGTCTTCTGTGATGTGACTAATTCCATAATTATTTTGGCACATTTTATAAAAGATTATCTGAATAAATTGTGATAACACTTCCATGCAATATCTATTCTATTCTTTATGCATGAGCTAATATTTTCTGACAAAGTTGTTTGTCTTATAGCTGAGATATGATTTCTGCCAGGCTGTCCTTTATAGCCGTTAGACTCAAAAAGTCTTCCTTGGCTGTAAAGAGTCTTTTCTTATGTGACTTTCTCTTATATTATTTCATCAGAGTAATTTGCAGCTCCTTAGAAAGCTTTATCCTTTTATAGGATATCTGCCTGCAGTATTTTGTTTTGGTTTATGCTTTTTGCAGCCCAGCTTGCAGAGTTCAGAAAAAGACAAGATTCAAACTCAGTTAAGAGCCGTTGCTGCTGCTGCTATATAAAGACTTCTTTGAAGAAGAAATCAACAAGTCCAGATAGCAAAAAATCAAGTTCACACATTGAAAAGTTAACTGCAGCATTCAAACAAAAAGCTTACAGTCTCCAACTGCTCTCAGCTCATTCACATCTAACTGAGAAGAAGCTTTAGTTCTTCACTCTTCTTCAACCTGAGTTCTCCTGCTTACAGGAAGATCTTCACTCAGAGCCTCTTGAAGAAGAAGAAGAAGAAGATAGCTGCCTGAAGAAGAAAATCTTATTTCATATTATTTATCTTCTTGTAGCTTTCTCCTTCAGTATTTACTGAAGTGTTTCTACACTGAAGCAAGACTTCACCTGGACGTTCTTTGAGCCAGGGGGAGCCTTGATTCTTTTAGAGCTTTCTAGCTCAGTGCAAGTTATTGTGCTTCTCTAATCTATTGTAAAATAGAGAAGACACCTTAACCTCCTTTCCCCCTCCTGTACAGGGTTATTACTCCCTTCAAAAGTATCCCTTGGTGACAGGGCACCTGATCAAAAACCTGTGTTGGTTTTTAGACACCTGATCAAAAGTCTAAAGGGTTTCTTGATCTACCTGAAGCAGATCTTGTTGGTGGCACGGCACCTGATCAAAAACCTGAGTGGATTCCTACCTTGTTGGTAGAAGAGTGGACGTACCCAAGTTGTTTGGGGAACCACTATAAATTCCTTGTGTCGTCTGGATTGCTTTATTTAATTACTTGCATTGTGGCTTTGATTAGACTTTAACTAGGTTTGCTAGTTGCTGTTTAGGATTCCTAGCTTCAACTGTAATTACTGTTGGCTGCCTTTTTGTGCACAACACTTGTGTTAGGCTTTAAGGTTTAATCTCAAATATCTATAACTTTCATTCCGCATTTAACTCCAAGGGAGTTGAGTAGAAAGTCAACTTTGCTAGTGCAATTTTTGATTACTCTATTCACCCCCCCCCTCTAGAGTAGTATCTATCCCTTCTCTTTCAATAACCTAGTTAAAAATTAAGAGAAGACAACTATAACAAGAATACTAAGACATTTAATTACCTCGGGCATAGTCTTCATTAGCGGAAAGCCCGCTCACAGGCTCTTCGACACTGGTGCTTCACACTCATTTGTGTCGGAAGATTTCGTGAAAGGATTGGCAGGCGTGGAGCCATTCACCGGAAAGATGATGAGGGTGTGCCTACCCGATGGATTAGAGCTAATTATCTCTGCTCATTACAATATGGAAGCGCAGATCGGCGGGAAGGCGTTTAAGGCACCAGTGACAATTCTGAAGATGCCAGATTATGATCTGATCCTGGGCATGACTTAGCTGTGCTGGAACCATGCCCAGATCGACTGCATGGCGAAGAGGATCACCGTGAGGCACGGGGACTCCTTTATTGTTATCAAAGGTATTATACCAGCACCCCACACCTTATTATCCTCTGTGCAGGACGTTAAGGCCCATCTGCAGGGGGAAGAGGTTTATCAGGTCCTTTTTGAGGCAGTCGTAGCCAAGGACTCCATTTCAGATATTCCAGTAGTGCGAGACTTTGCCGACATATTTCCGGTGAAGCTACCAGGGCTACCCCCGCACCGAGAGAAGGACTTCTAGATTCAGCTTATACCGGGGGCTAAGCCGGTATCCAGAGCTCCCTATCGAATGGCCCCAAAGGAGTTGGTGGAATTTCAAAGCCAGCTTTAGGAGTTAGTAGAGGCCGGGTTCGTTCGGCCTAGCTCTTCACCATGGGGAGCTCCGGTGTTATTTGTCAAGAAGAAGGACGGAACCCTTCGGCGTTGTATAGATTACCGGGCCCTGAACAGGTTGACGGTCCGGAATACTTATCCCTTGCCAAGGATCGACGAGCTATTTGACTAGCTGGAGGGAGCTCATTGGTTCTCAAAGCTGGATCTGAGGTCGGGGTACTACCTGCTTCGCATTCGGGAGGAGGACATCCCGAAGATGGCCTTCAGCAGTAGATATGGTTTGTACGAGTTTACCGTGATGCCTTTTGGGCTCACGAATGCACCCTCCGCATTTATGACCTTGATGAACTGGGTGTTCGAACAGTATCTGGATGTCTTTGTTATCGTATTCATCGATGACATCCTTATCTATTCAAGGACGGAGGAGGAGAACGCGAGACATCTGGCCTTGACCTTAGAGAAGCTGCGGGAGCATAAGATGTTTGCCATGTACAGCAAGTGCCAGTTCTAGCTAAAGGAGGTGGCCTTTTTCGGCCATGTCATCAGTTGAGCAGGTCTGGCAGTGGATCTAACGAAGGTCCAGGCAGTACGAGATTGGCCACCACTGAAGTCAGCCTCGGATGTTCGAAGTTTCTTAGGACTTGCCGGTTATTATCGGAAGTTCATAAAGAGATTCTCTAAGATTGCCCTCCCTCTCACATCTCTAACGAAGAAGGAGTCTCCTTTTATTTGGATGCCACGATGCGAATCTTCCTTTCAGGAGCTGAAGGATCGTCTCACCTCGGCTCCCATCCTTGCTCTTCCGTCAGGGAAGGAAGGATTCTAGGTATACACAGATGCTTCCTATCAGGGGATGGGTGCCGTTATTGTAGGGTATTGTATCCACAATGTACCTGATTTGAAGAAGTCCCTGAACAAGCTAAGTTGAATAAATAATGTATTTGATGATTTTCTTCAAGTTGTGCTTGCGGTTATTCCACGATAAGTACACACCAATGTCAGGGTGTAGTGGATCAATATACACGGGTCTGCGCAACGTAATCCCTTGTTGAGTTGATCAGTGTGTTGGCTCACGTGTACTCTCTCTATTGGAGTGTACTTATTTTCAAGTACAGGGTTGAGATTGATCGAGAGCTGAAGAGGAGCAAGGATGGGTCAAAGACCAACTCATGGGAAGAAAGACGAAGATTCGTCTAAGTTAAATTCGACGGGAATCACTAAGTGATTCTCGCCGATTCGACGGGAATCACTAGTGATTCTCGTCGAATCGTCGAGAATCACTCGCCGATTCCCGCCGAATGCATCCAGCTGACTCAACGCCTTCAAGAATTCTGCTAAGTCAGAATCATCGAGAATCAATAAGTGATTCTCGCCAAATCGTCGAGAATGACTCTGCATTCTCACCGATTCGTCGAGAATGGTTTTGATTCTCGCCGATTCACTCAGGATGGCAAGCTTTCCAGCTAAAATTCTACCAAGGATAATTCGATGGGAATCATAAGTGATTCTCGCCGATTCATCGAGAATCACCAATGATTCCCGCCGAATTTGCCTTAGGCGATTTCTACCTGCTCGCTGGACAGAACCAAAATATCAGGCGTTGTTTGGACCGGGCTTAGGAATTCGCCTTGTGGGGCCAACAACGGTCATTTTGGGTTGGTCTACAGTATAAATACTCGCATTTCTCAAACTCCAACAGTAATCCTTCATGAGAAAAAGAACAAGCCGTCGAGCGTAACCTAGCCGATCGCAGAACGTCTTCCACTGCCGTCGCCGCTCGCAAAGTTGTCGCCGCTGCAGGTCTTAGGTTCTCCTTGATCTCCCTGTGACAGAACCGAGGCTAAGCTTAGCGTCTCACGTTTCTATCTTGAGATCCTTTGTCTCTTGACTTGTTGAGCGGGAATATTTCCTCCCCCTGAATCGATTGAGACGATCGATCCAAGTAAGATCGTTGGTAGACCTTGCTAGCTTCGTCAAGAAGTTTGGATCTACAAAGCATCGCCGCCGCAATCCTTTGCCGCCGCCGATCTCGGGAAGATCCTCTCCAAGAGAGTGCTCCGATCGTGGACTCTTCGTCTTCATCAAGAAAGCTTCATTGAACGAAGAGGGACATCGGGTTCTCCAAACATAGTTTGTATTTCTTGTACATTCTATTTTAACTTTGTTGTAAAGGAACTTTGATTCCACGTTGTAAGGGTTGGGTGCAACCCGTGGTAGAGGAGTAGTTACTCCTTCGGGTGGAAGGGTTTCTACCATAGTGTGAGGATTGGATTTCAATCCGTTTGGTGAAGTGACCGAGTCCTCCCTTATTGGGAGATAGGTCAAAGGGGGAGAGTGGACGTACCCAAATCGGGGAACCACTATAACTGCTTCTGTGTTTCTGTGTTGTGGTTGTTGTTTTTTTCTTGTGCAGGTTAATTTTTAGTTCCGCAAAAGACTGCAGATCACCTATTCCCCCCCCATAGGTGAAGATAGTTGACACTAGATAACTTTCAAGTGGTATCAAAGGGAGGTTACTCGTCAATAAGGTTAACACCTTGAGTAAGTTCCCGCATCTAGTGTCAAGAAGAAAGAAGATCTCTGAAATGGAAGGACTCAAGTATTCAGGGAAGATACCAGTGTGCACCAAGTTGAAATTTCCTATCTGGAAGGAAAGGATCAGGTACTACATGGAAGCAGTTGACCCACGACTCTTCATGATAGTGGAGGAGGGACCTTATATTCCCACTAAGGCCTCAACCATTGATCCTACCAAGAAAATGCCGAAGAAACTTTCTGAAATGGATAAGGATGAGATGGTTCCTTTCGGACTTGACAAGAAAGCTCAGAATATTCTGGTAAGCGTCGTCGATGATTCCATGATGCAGGTTTTCTGCAACTGCAGGACTGCCAAGGACATTTGGCACTGCCTTATCATCTTGATGGAAGACACTGATGAAGTAAGGGATGATCGAAGATCCCTTCTGAACCAGAAGTACGAGGCCTTCAGGCAAGGTCCCAAGGAAGAAATCGGAGTGACATTCGAGAACTTCCTGAAGATCGTCAATGCCCTGAAGGGCTATGGCAGAGTGTTCACCGATGGTGAACTAAATGACAAGTTCCTTAGATCCCTTACTAAGGAATGGGACACCAAGATCTACGCCATCAGGGAATTTGGCAGGCTGGCAGAAACAGATCCCCAGATTCTGTTTGGGAAACTTCTGTCCTATGAGCTTCATCTGAACACCAGAAAAGCTGAAGAAGAAGCCGATAAAGCCGCTGCCAGAGAGAAGACTGTGGCCCTAAAAGCCAATCACTCAAGGAAAGGCAAGGGTGCAGCCTCATCCCGCTCTCGGAAAATGGATGAGGAAGAAGAATCTGAGTCATGCTCTTCCGGCTCAGAGCTATCTGAAGAAGACTTCTCCCTCATCACTCGGGAGTTCAAGAAGTTCCTCAAGTTGAGAAATCAAAGAAAGAGAGACGGCTCCTCCTCCAGACATCAGAATAAGAATTATTCTTCTGACAGGTATGAATCCAAACAGAACAAACATCGCTCTAATTACATTATTTGCTTTGGATGCAATAAGCCAGGTCACGTCATCGCTGAATGCCACCAAGGCAAGAGAGATAAGGGGAAGGGAGAGGAGCACAAGTCCTCTAGAGATAATAAGAAGGAAAGGAGCTATATAGCCAAAAAGCCAAAGACACTGAGTGAGTTTGATTCCTCAGACTCCAGTGATGATGAGGAAGCCTAATTCGGGCTAGTGGGTCGCTCTGACTTAGAAGGAGACTGCCCCCCATTCACTGGGAAGGTAAAAGATCGTACCCCCCTCTCTTACTATGACTATGATTCTCCTGATGATGATCTCGAGGACAGCCCATCTGCCCGTGAAGCTGAGCTCCTCGAAAAGTATGAGCATCTGCTCAATACCTTTGAGGAATGCCACAAGCGGTTGAGGGCTCAGAAAAAGTAAGTCAAATTCCTTAAGGCTGAGGGTGTGTCTCTAAGGGAAGAGATCACCAGCTTGATCTCTCTCCGACAGGAACACCTGGGCCTGACTTCTGAGCACTCAGAGTCTCTAAGGCTCCTTGACCTAAAACAGGAAGAAATCAACAAGTTGGAAGAACAACTTGTGGCAGAAAGGAAGATTGTCAAAAGATTCTCTATGCCAAAGACTGTTCTTCCACGTGTTGATACCTTCTCTTCTCAGGCTAAGGGGGCTGGCTTGGGGCATGTGGGTGTGCCTGGTAAATCATCCAGGAGAAATAGAAAGCAGAGGAAAAATAAGGCTGCTAAGAAGGCCTCTGCTGCAGAAAAGGGAAAGGCCCCACTCAACCTTGTTGTATTCAGGAAGCCTGGCTTTCCCTGCAATGAACAGGACTTTGAGTCAACCTATGACCACTTCTTCCGGCCCTCGGTTGAAAAGCCCAAGATCCGGTATGATGGTTGGGACTTCCCCCGCAACTACGGTGAGAGTGTCTTCAAGGCACCTTATGAGGAAATCCAAGTGGAGGATTATGGCCACTTCTCTAGCGGCCATAATAGGAAGCAGGCACCAAAAGCCAAGCCTGTTATACTGAAGGAATAGGAGGTGAAGAAAGCATGTGACTGCTGTCATAATGATGCCTCCACCTCCAGATCCAAGTCCCCGGCTGGACCCACCACTCCAAGGGTGAAGCAGGAGCCTAGGAAAAGGTACAACAGATTTGATTGTTGGTGCTGTGGCAAAGTTGGTCACTTTGTCGTGGATTGCTGGTTTAATCCAAGATTCAATGAGACTCCTCATGTTAGCAATGCGAGGCCGACCACTCGTAGGGTTAACCACCCGAGGGGGTGTATGCTAACAAGGAATCTAGGACCAAAGTTTGATTGGTTCCTAAGGGAAACTGATTCTGTTTTGCAGGTATGTCCAAAGGCCACCAAAATGCCTATCTGGTACTTGGACAGTGGATGTTCCCGACATATGACTGGGAAAAGAAGCCTGCTGCGTGATTACTCTCTAGTCGAAAATGGACCCAAAGTCATCTTTGGAGGATCAGATCGAGGAGTCACCAGAGGTTACAGTATGATTTCCAACAATATAGTCTCTATCACAGACGTGGCCTATGTTGAAGGGTTAAATCATAACCTGATCAGTGTAAGTCAGTTGTGTGATAAAGGTTATGACGTTAAGTTCTGCAAGGATAAGTGCTTGATAATATCGTGTGCCTCTTCGGAGACGGTATTAACTGGCATTAGGAGCAGAAATATATTTTGTTTAGATTTTCTTAGCATAGATTCTTCTAGCCCCGTGTGCCTAGTAGCAAAAGGCAGTGCATCTCTTTGTGAACAATGGCATAAGAGATTAACACATATTAATTTCAAGACAATTAATATGTTGTTTTCTAAGAACTTAGTAAGGGATGCCCCTACTATTAAGTGCATCAAAGATAGCCCTTGTCCTGCATGCCAGAAGGGCAAACAGACTCGGGCTACCTTTAAGGGTATTGCAGACAAAGACTCCTCCAGATGTCTTTATCTTCTGCATATAGACTTGTTCGGTCCAGTGCAAGTTCGTAGTTTAGGAGGCAAATCGTATACGCTAGTGATTGTTGATGATCACTCTCAGTTTATGTGGGTGTTCTTCTTGAAACAAAAGTCAGATACGTTTGATATCTTCACAAGTTTTGTCAAGCAGATTCAGAACGAACTTAACTGCTCAGTGGTCAAAATCAGAAGTGACCATGGAACAGAATTCGAGTCTGGTGCTATGAAAGAATTTTGTGAAGAACTTGGTATCTTTCATGAGTTTTCCTCCCCGCATACTCCGCAACAAAACGGAGTTGCGGAAAGGAGAAATAGAACGCTCATTGAAGCATGTACGACAATGTTGAATGACGCCTCTCTTCCAGAGTACTTCTGGGCAGAGGCTGTCAACACATCTTGTCATGTGCAGAACCGAGCATTGATCAACAAGAATCATCGCAAGACGCCTTATGAGCTATTGAAAGGCATGAAACCGACCATGTCCTTTTTGAGGATTTTTGGCTGCAGATGCAATGTACTCAATAATGGGAAGTACCTACATACTAAATTCGGAGAAAAATGCTTCGAAGACATCTTCATGGGCTATAACAGCCATAGTCGGGCATATAGGGTCTTCAATAAGAAAACCCTAGTGGTAGAGGAGTCCATTAATGTTGTTTTTGATGAAGGAAGCTTGCTTCACAGCAATTATTCCAGTGGCATTCTTGAAGATGCATGTGCAAGACTTGAACAGCTAAGTCTCGATGAGACCGCTAAAGATGTAACTCCCAAGTACGTCAAGGTTTCCACCTCAATGCCAACTGGAGAAGTTGAAGATCAGGATGGAGAAAATCTCCTAGAAGAAGGAGAAGCCTGATAAGATGTCAGAGCTCCAGATGTCAGACTCCTAGAGCTCCGACACGTGAGGGATCATCCCAGAGATCAGATCATAGGAGATCCTCGTGACGGTGTCAGAACTCGGAGAGGTACAATTAATGAGATTTTTCACCTTAGTTTCCTATCACAGGTTGAGCCAAAGAAGTTCGACAAAGCGAACAAAGATGCAGCATGGATATTGGCCATGCAAGATGAACTGCATCAATTCGAACGATGCAACGTCTGGACTCTTATTCCAAAACCAAAGAACCAGAATGTGATCGGCACCAAGTGGATCTTCAGAAACAAACTGGATGAACACGGTGTCATCATAAAGAACAAGGCCAGGCTAGTGGCTCAAGGTTACAGACAGGAGGAGGGGATTTACTTCGACCAGACCTTTGCACCAGTTGCAAGGCTCGAGGAAATCAGATTGTTCCTGGTGCATGCTTCGCACAAAGGATTCACTGTCTATCAGATGGACGTGAAATCTGTATTCCTCAATGAAAAATTGAAAGAGGAAGTATATGTCGCACAACCCCCAGATTTTGTTAATCCTACATTCCCTAATCATGTTTATTTTCTTAATAAAGCGTTATATGGCTTGAAACAAGCTCCTCGAGCTAGGTATGAGACTATGTCTAGTTTTATTCTTGAGAACAAGTTCTCGAGAGGAAAAATAGATAAGACATTGTTTCTCTGGGAAGTCAAAGGCAAGATCTTGCTGGTGCAAATCTATGTCGATGACATAATTTTCAGCTCTACGGACAACAATCTTTGCAAAAAGTTTTCTAAACTTATGCAAAGAAAGTTTGAAATGAGTAGCATGGGAGAGCTAAAGTATTTCTTGGGACTTCAAGTGAAACAGTCTGAGGATGGAATTTTCATCTCTCAGGCGAAGTTCACAAATGAACTCCTCAAGAAATTCGGAATGGAGAATGTGTAAGACCCCCCTCCCGGAACACAAGACACGGCACGAGAGGGGACTTATGCCCAGAACAGCCGCCTTGCGGTAGCACCAGCACTCGAGCTAGCCTGTACCACAAGACGCCTATTCTACCGGCTACAACCAATATCAACATATAACTGCCAACCCAACCATAATAATATGAAAGTCAAATCCACACCAAGCATATGTCCATAATATCATAAATAAAGAAGCTACAGCAAGCTTCTAATATCAGAGTATGAGAACAGAATTGCCCCGAAGGGCTACAACAAAATCTCTCTCTCACTCACATCTGTAACCGACGGTAGCGACGGTACCGTCCCTTCAGGCCCTGTAACCCTGTCCTGGTTGTCCGTCTGCATAACCTGCTGCTCCACCTACGGGGTTTCCTCCTAAAAAGGAAGACGTAGCAATCGTTAGTCAAAAAGACTAAGTGGTTTCACATCCGCTCCCCCGACGACTCCTCGGCACCGGGCGGAGAAAGGAACAGGTACAATATATAAATAATAGTAGTACAACAGGTGAAGTGAGTATACATATTATAAGCAGCAACATCAGTAGTGTATAATAAACAAGCTCTTATTTTCAAATCTTCAAACTACAGCAGCAAGAGAGTATATAACTAGAACAGTAAGTAACTCAAATTATATGGATGCCCATACAAGCATATAAGTTGAGGGTCGTTCAGCAAAAAGTAACTCATCGTATAGGAGTGCCCATACAAACTTATACGATGAGGGTCTTGTGTATGTAATAAAGTGCAATGCTATGAATTCAATGCAATGACACACCCATGCTCAAGAACATGCAATCGCTATGTCGACACAGACTTATAGTTCCCACTATTCGAGAAGGTAGCTAACCTCTCAGGCATCAACCGTCGTGTCCAAACGGTGACAGTAGAGCGGGCATCTCCACTACTAGGCTGGTCTCCACACTACCTGGCCTAGGCCTCTGTATGCCTCAACGCTAGGAACACAACAACGGAGCTCACATGCATACTACGGCTCAGCGGGTTCTCTCGGGTAAATATGCACCAAGATCCTAGCCCCTGACTGGCCTATGGTATGATACGGAAGGAGCCTCGGAAATGAGCACGAGGACCAAGCCCAACCGTTCACTTGGCACGGAAGGAGCCTCGGGACGTGAACACCGAGGACCAAGCCCAACCGCCCAAGGTCTAACTGTCAACTCCCATCGGTGTGACGATTGGCAAGCCCGTAGACCTGCCACACTATCCTTAACCCGGGATTACGACACCGCGTGTCGACTCACACCGCATGCAATTCCACAATTCATGGCATGGAAGGAGCCTCGGAGAAAGCACGAGGACCAAGCCCAACCATCCAATAATTACGGATGCAGCCTCGGGACGTGAACACCAAGGACCAAGCCCAACCGTCCAATTTTATCCAACTCAACCTCATTCCATTAGTGACGGTCTACACCGCACTTGTTAACTTCCACAATGCTACCCGTGGGGAGACGACACTCTAAGCATTGGGCTATCCATTCCCTTCCATCAATCCATTATACATCCTGACCATAGTTTTAATCATTTACAAATCCTTCCAAATGAATTCAACATACTATAGATAATGCGCATAACGGTGATCTACCAAATATAACAAAGCCTTTCATTCACTTAGGCTTGATTCACATCTCGGCTTAGGAATTCAAGTCCTCAAACATCAATCTCCACATTACCTCGGTGATTAACACAAAAGAATTCACCCAACCTCGAGATGAATTGCAACACCTATTCCATCGAATCCAAGTTCATATTATAATCACCTAGAATTGTATGTAATCTGGTCAGCAACTTTGACGGAGGATTCCAGTGGCTACAGGTATCGCCTGAAAACGTGCCACCACTCGTTGGAAAGGTAATTTTAAGGGATACGACTTTTGTGTTTAGTCGAAAGCCCATATCTGGTCACATCATACCAGAAATGCAACTCGAAGTCTGCTGCGTACAGGATACAGAATTCCTGGGCATTAACTCCCAACCGCAGCGGATTCAAACGGACTTTCCTGTGGCTACAGGTATCGCAGGGAAACGTGAAACCACTCGTTGGAAAGGTAATTTCAAGGGCTACAACCTTCGTGTTTGGTAGAAAGCCCAGATCCGCCTACTTCTTGCTTAAAAATAGCCAAGAAATCGCTGTGCGCAGAATACAGATTCTGCACGCATCTTGAAGCGAAGTGAATGGCATCCATTCATCTTCCTCCTCAAGCGATTTTCCCCAAATCGCAACCAAAAGTTCCTCCACCCTTATTCTCCCTCTTGAGGCCATTTCCTCTTCACGAGACCACCCCTATCATCAATTTGAAGCGAGGAGAGGTTGAAGATGACTAAGCTTTAGAACTCAAGTTCTAGCATGGCCTTCCTAGAAAGCTTCATCTCACACATCAAGACTCTTTTGAGTCGATGTCTCGCCTAAGAATAGCTTTAGATCTAGCAGCAAGGGAGAGGGGAGGAAACTCACTTCATTTCCGGCATTTCCTCCGTTGCCGGCCATGGATCGGGTTACTCTTCGTTGCGGCATCCTTGGTGCAGTTGTTCTTCACGGCAAAGGAAGGAGAGAGAGAAGTCCGCCTCCAAAGCTCGCACCAGCAAGCTCTCCTCCGGCGATCTGCTATTCTCCTCTACCCTTCGCTCCCGACAGTTTGCACGGTGATGGCTCGGCAAGAAGGATCGGATGCGATGGTTAGGGTTTGGTTTACTCCCTTTTTATATTACTTATTAAGCTAAGTCCCTTTCGCCACGTGTCACTCTCTAATTGGACCGCCCAAATTAGGTTTCATTTGAAGTGACCGGTCCAAAGATCATTCAGCACGAATCCCGAGGTCTAGTTTGGTTTGCCTGTACAAGCCGGTGAATCGGCCTGGGCGCAGAAAACGCACAAGTCAAATTCGGCGGGAATCAGCCAGTGATTCCCGTCGATCGACGAGTATTGGCGGGTCATTCTCGACGAATTCGTCAAGTATCAACAATGATACTCGACGATCTTCCCTTAGCCGTTTTATCGGACATCCTGTCGCTGTGTGCGTTGAGTATCAGTCAGTGATACTCGACGATCGGTGGGTATCACCGGGTATTCTCGGCGATCGGTGAGAATCGTCAGGCATTCTCGACGATTTTCCCTTAGCCTACTGCAGTTCTGAGTCCGGCAAGTATCGACCACCGATTATAAGATCCTGTCTCCTCATCCCGAGGCTAACCCGGATCCTATGCCCAGAACCGCCGCCTTACGGTGACCCTAACGTACGGGTTAGTCGTCACCGCAAGACGCCGATTCTGCCGGCTAGTATGATCATAACCTATCGGCCAATATGAGAATAAAATCATAATATCAGAGTAAACGCAGAAAAAGTCCACAGCCACAGCACATATGTATATCAAAAGAGAATGAAATATCAGTCGGCAATGAGTACAACAAATATAAGTAAATAGGGCTTATGCCCAGTACATCATGATCACTCTCACTCTCACATACAGCAGCGGAAAAACTAAAACTCTCTCACATCACACCTGTAGACGTGCTCCGGTAGTAGTAGCTGGTATCTGCTCCTCAAGTCCTACCTGCTCGACGTGCTGGTCCACCTCCTCGAGCTCCTAAAATAGTAAGGTCATCGACCATTAGTCAAAAAGACTAAGTCGTATCCTCAACACCTCCTCCTGCAACTCCTAGGCACCGTGCGGGAGGACGAAGTGGAGGACAAACAAGGGGTGACAAAATCGGAGTAGGTGACAGGAAACTAAGCAGAATATGTAATCAAGTAAATAATGAAATGTAACCTACACTTATGCGGGTACGCATAAGTAAGGGGTCTTCTGCAGGGCTCCCATTGTATAAAATGTCCCATACCATTTAATACAATGGGGTGTCAAGTGTCACAAGCATATATATATAAAAGAAAAGTAACCTCAACCTATAAACATGCCCACTCAGGCTTATAGGCTAAGGGATCGTAAAGAAGGTCCTAATGTATAAGCGTCCCATACCACTTATACATTAGGTGACTTAAGTTGTTATGAAGGTTAATGTTATGCAACTATATGGTGGGTATGATATGAACATGCAGTGCAACACACACACACACGACTCCGTGATCACAGACCTTTAGTTCCCACTTTTCGAGAGCTAGCATCACTCTCAGGTACTACCGTTGTGGCTACGGCAGCAGCGGAGCGGGCGTCTCCGCCTTCTAGGCGGGTATACACACTACCAGGCCTAGACCTCTCTTGTACGCCTCTGTACACCGCCAGTGCACTCTAGAGTCTCTGCGTACTACTTTGCTGACGACCCGTCAGTCTTGTTGGGTCGGGTGCGCGTTTTTAGGAAAAGTCCTCCAGACTCCAGTATAAACATCCTACTGGTCCTTCTAACCCTCGCACCCGCCTGGTCCACCGTACTGCCGTCGGTGTGACGACCGGCCAGTACCGCATGGCCCGCCACTAGTATATGCACATGCAAGTATAGTGTATTGAGCCTCCAGCTCGATGGACTATCCAGTCCCCAAATCTCTCCAACCCGTCACGGGTGAGTATGTGCTACAAAAGCTCCAACCCTGCCTGGGTGAGCGTATATAAACCAATCCCTTTCTCCAACTCTGCACGGGTGAGCAAGTAGTCAAAAGACTCCAAGTCCCTCCAACCCGGCATGAGTGAGCATATGTCCAGTTCACTTAACCTATTAGATTACTCTTGTCTACAGATTATCATACTTAGAGTCTCAAGGTTAATCCCAGGACTGCCCAAGGTATTCCCGGTGAAGGGCTCTCAGGGGCACTAGGAGCTACGATGGGCTGAAACCCAAAGCTCCCTTTCTCAAGGATAATTACTTTAGTTGTTGCCTACCCCGAATCCCTTATTCTCTCTCTTGTTACATAGAGTGACCTAGTGACTTAAGGTATGGATTAAGGAGTGACGGTCTTCCGTCAACTCTTCCTAGGCAAGTCTCATGTTGCACTGTTACTCTCGCCTCTAGAATGTAACTGCCATCCAGGATTATACTTCCGAACTTAGACTCTAACTCAGCTGTTGATTCATCCCCTGACGGCCTATAGTCCAGCCTACTTTTACTAAGCGCACCCCATGACCTAACACCACCCTGAGATCGAACTTCTAAATTCTTGGTCCAACTGACCCCAAATATTTACCCTAGGGTGGTATGGACTAATGAAATGAGTGTGTTGATTTTCATAATTTTCCTCGGTCATTAAGGCCTTTAATTAAATCTTTTAAAATTATTCCCTAGGTCATTTTACACATGAAGTATCTTCAATTAAAATCTTCTGACCTAGGAGAATTTTCCTGAGTTACATATGAGTAAAATATTACTGTCTACAAGAATTCATAATTTTCCTTTTAATATGTCTATTTATCCCATAATTAATAAAGTTTCTACATAAATGCCATTTTCCAAATGAAGTAGGAGAGATACATAAATCAAAATTCCAGGAAAATTACTGAGCAATTGTAACATTAATTCATGACTTATGGAAGAGTTTCATTAACTTCTATAGTGTAATAGCCTATAAATTTCCATTCTTAATTATTTACCAAAATGCCATTTTCCAACCTTAATAATTATCAGTGTGTACAAAAATTCTGAAACAATTCTACAATATTAATATTACTATTATACAACTATAGAAATATTTCTGCAATTTTCCAACATGTAATTCCACCAATTCATAAATAAATACGAAAAGGGTAAAATAGTAATTTCAAGGTATTTGCTCCAGTAGTTCTCAAACAGAGGTATAAAATTTTCCTATGTCAAATAAAACACCATTCTTTGACTTGACTGAATTTGGGAATTTCCTATGGTCAAAATCTATTTCTCCAATTTATTTTCCAAAAAGACCTATATTTTGAAAATTCCAATAAATGGTATTTTTGATCCCAAAAATCCCCTAATTAATTCCAGAGGTGAAATTTGCCCTAATTAATCATTGGTATAGATTCCATGATCTTTGGGTGCCTCAGCTAAGTTAAATACACAAAATACTATTTTTGTGCTAAATGCACACCAAGGTTATGCCTGGCCCACACATGCATGTGGATTAACCCATCATGCAGGGGTCCAATTGCTCTGAATTTTCTACCAGACACCCACAATGCCCCTAAGGACATGCCACCAGAATTTAGGGCCATTTGGGTGCATATAATTACAGTTATACCCTTAATTTACTTTTTGATATAATGGCAAAAACTATAGGAAAATTTCTTCCAAAAATTCCAAGTTTTTGGCAGGGCCTAGAAATGCCCTAAATACACACATGACCAAAATTTCAGGTCATGATGACACTCGGTTTGGCTTGGGCATCAATTTTAATTTCTGCCCCAGTCTAGGAGCAGTCCTAGCAAAACAGCCCTACAGTACAATCTACTGGACCAAAACTTGAATTTAGGGTGGCAAATTAAAGTTAACACATTTACCTACAATTTTCATTCAGAGCTCAACCTAGGTACAGGTCTCTAGGTACCCTAAAATTGACATGCAAAATTACTGTTACATTGTGACAAAATTTCATACTATTCATAAATAATAATACATAATTATAATTAAAAATATCTGCACGAATCTACAAGCAAATCCGACGGCTCTGGCTCATCTTCTCCATGCATGCATGGATGGCCAACCGTGCAGGCGGGTTTTGCGTGGCCATTTCCGGCCATCGCCGGCGGCGGGACCTCCGGCCAAGTCATTCCCCGGCCTCACGGTGGTCGGGGCTTGAGCTGGCCGGCGGCTGGGCGGCGGAGAGCGGCGGGCAAACTATGCAGCGGAAGCAATGGTGTGCCCATGTGTAAAAGCCACATAAAACAGTCCATTAAACAATGAGTTAGGCCAATTTTGACATTATCTTACCTTTATGCAGCCTCCACAGGATACGGTTCCTCCCCCTCCGGCTGCCATTCCGTTCATGCAGACAGAGATGGGGCAAACGCTGACGGCGATCCTGGACGCATTCAGAGATCAGCAAGCCCCGGTATAGCTACCCAACCCAGGGTCGAACTGGCTGAGTGCGTTTAAAAGTCTGTCTCCGCCGTTGTATCGCGGAACAGAAGACGCTGTGAAGACAGAGGAGTGGTTGGAGACCACCCAGGAGCTGCTAGCTGGCATCAGCTGCCCCGTCAGACAGGCAGTTCCTCTTGCCACCTCGGCACTAGATGCTCATGCAAAGAGGTGGTGGAAGTTGGTGTGAGACTCTACATTCGCCGACAGGGAACTGATGGACATATCTTGGGAGGAGTTCAGTGACGTATTCTTGGAACACTTTGTATCCTCCACAGACCGAGATGCTTTGGAGGCGAGGTTTCTGAACCTCCAGCAGGGGAGCCGATCAGTCATCGAGTATCAGAGAGAGTTCTCCCACCTGGCTAGGTTTGCAAGCTTCCATGACTGGGACGACCAGAAGTATGCGAAGAGATTCTATCACGGACTCCGCGATTCTTTGAGGCAGCCCTTGCTGTTCATTGCTCACGGTACCATGGCGCAGATCATCGAGATGGCAAAGAAGCTGGAGGCTGATCAGCTGATGGTGCAAGGCAGAGGGAAGAGATCGCTAGATGGGCAGTCTTTTGGGGAAAGCAGCAGATCATCTCAGAGAGGCAAGACTATTGGATACAGGAGAGGTGGGGGACGTCGTCGTCCCAACTACAGGCAGGATCAGGGGGCCCCTCCACCATTGGCTCCCCCACCTATACAGATCCCCGGACCGATGAGACAGGATGATCGAGGTCAGAAGCAGATCACTTGCTTTGGTTGCGGTCAACCTGGGCACATCAGGACGCAGTGCCCGCTTCAGGTCCACCCTCTTCCTCCTCCTCCACCTCCAGTGGCCCCTCCAGTTCACCAAGGCCGAGGACGAGGACGAGGCCGAGGCCGAGGCCGAGGCCGAGGATATCATGGCCGAGGCCGAGACCGGGAGCAGGTATACGCGCTGGACCTCACGGAGCAGAGGGACCCAGAGGAGGTGATTACAGGTACTTAAAATTTTGTAGGATTTATAAATTGTAAATTTTAAGAGTACCTTGGACATTAAAAGTAATACTATTCTTTGAACTCAAACGAACCCAGGCATAGTGATGATTAGCGGCAAGCCCGCTCATACCCTCTTCGACACGGGTGTGTCACACTCCTTCGTGTCGGACTCGTTTATTGAAGGATTAGAAGGAGTGGAGAAGTTTTCCGGTTTGGAAAAGAGAGTGCGACTCCCTGATGGTATGGAACTTCGAACCACAGACTGCTGCAATATGGATGTCGAGATAGGAGGCAAAGCGTTCGAAGCTCCGACAACAGTTTTGAGGCTATCGGATTTTGATCTGATCCTAGGCATGAACTGGCTTCATTGGAACTACGCGCAGATAGATTGCCCCTCGAAGAGGATCACAATCAGACACGAAGACTCCTACGTCACCATTGAAGGTATACGTTCCATCCCCCGCCTTTCTTTATCTTCAGTACAGGCCGTCAAGGCCTATGAACAGGGGGAAGAGGTATACCTCATTTGCTTCGAGATGGCAGTATTAGAGAGTTCCCTAGCCGATATTCCAGTGGCACGAGATTATGCTGATGTCTTTCCGGAGAAGTTACCTAGACTACCACCATCACGAGACTTGGACTTCAGGATTCAGTTGGTGCCAGGGGCGAGACCAGTGTCCCGGGCTCCCTACAGGATGGCACCTAGAGAATTGGCAGAATTCAGGACACAGTTACAGGAACTGGTGGAATCGGGTTTTGTACGACCGAGTTCTTCGCCTTGGGGAGCACCCGTTTTATTTGTGAAGAAGAAGGACGGTTCGCTGAGACTATGTATAGATTATAGAGAACTGAACCGATTGACGGTTCGGAAAACATATCCACTGCCACGGATAGATGAGCTCTTCGATCAGCTTTAAGGAGCTTGCTGGTTTTCAAAATTGGATTTGCGCTCGGGTTATTATCAGCTCCGCATCAGGGAAGAAGATATACCGAAGACGGCTTTCAGCTCACGCTACGGGCTATATGAATTCACGGTGATGCCATTTGGGCTCACGAATGCCCCCTCGGCGTTCATGATGCTCATGAACCGTGTATTCGATCCTTATCTAGATCGGTTTGTCATAGTTTTTATTGATGATATTTTGATTTACTCACGGTCTCGAGAGGAGCATGCAGAGCACCTAGCGCTGGTATTGCAGAAGTTAAGAGAATTCCAGATGTATGTGAAGTTCTCTAAGTGCCAGTTCTGGCTTCAGGAAGTGGCTTTCCTAGGACACACGATCAGTGGAGCTGGATTAGCAGTGGATCCGGCTAAGATAGAGGCGGTGCGGGATTGGCCACAGCCAAAGACAGCGTCGGACATCCGTAGCTTCTTGGGCCTAGAAGGTTATTATCGCAAGTTCGTGGAGGGGTTCTCGAGGATAGCCCTCCCCCTCATGTCTTTGACGAAAAAGGATGCCGCATTTGACTAGACAGAGCAGTGTGAGTCAGCATTTCAAGAGCTCAAGGACTGGCTCACTTCATCCCCCATCCTTGCACTTCCCTCTAGGAGCGAAGGATTCCAGATATATACAGATGCCTCCTATCAGGGGATGGGTGCAGTCCTGATGCAACATGGACATGTTATCGCTTATGCTTCGCGACAGCTGGAGAAGCATGAGCATAACTATCCAGTACATGATCTCGAGCTCGGGGCCATAGTCTTTGCCCTCAAGACATGGAGACATTACCTCTACGGGATTCATTGTGATATATACTCCGACCATAAGAATCTCAAGTACATCGACACGCAGAAGGTTCTGAACCTGCGACAGAGGAGGTGGCTTGAGTTCCTCTGCGATTACGACTATAAGATGCACTATCACCCGGGGAAGGCGAATACTGTAGCAGATGCTTTGAGCAGGAGAGCCGGCACTTCTGGACCGGAGCCTCGGGTGATGTCTATGGAGCTGCTACGCATGATGGAGGATATGCAAATTACCATGGTTTAGGAAGCCGAGCCAGTGATCTATCGAGAGTACATGAACTCTTTGGTCAGCGATGATGATATACAGAAGCGCATTCTTACACATCAGAGATTGGATACTGATCTAGAGCCTATTTTTGGCGCTTTGGAAGGAGGCAAGTATGAGGACTACACGCTGGAGGACGATCTTCTTCGATTTCGTGGTCGGGTGTACATTCCAGCAGGAGGTGGGATCCGGGATGACATCCTCAGAGAGGCACACTACTCCAGATATTCAGTGCATCCCGGCATCACCAAGATGTGGGCTGACTTACGACGGACCATGTACTGGCCAGGAATGAAGAGGGAGATCATATATCTTGTGACACACTGCGAGACTTGCCAGCGAGTGAAGGCCGAATGCAAGAGCCCAGGCGGTGTATTACAGCCACTGCCAGTCCCAGAATGGAAGTTCGAGGATATTTCCATGGATTTTGTACACGGACTCCCTCGCTCCCATTCTGGGCACGATTCTGTCTGGGTCATTGTGGACAGGTTGACCAAGGTAGCACGGTTTATCCCGGTCAGAAAAGATGCCCCAGTTGCTGTGTTGGTGAGGTTGTTTGTAGAGCAGTTCATCCGGTATCACGGAGTACCCAGGTCTATTATTTCAGATAGAGACGGTCGTTTCACCTCCAGGGAATGGAGCGCAGTGCATGCTTACTTGGGGTCCAGGCTTTCTCTTAGCACCGCCTTCCACCCGCAGACCAACGGTCAGACAGAGCGGACGATACGGACTATGGAGGACCTGCTCAGGTTATGTATTCTGGACACAGGGAAGCCCTGGGAGAGGCTACTACCACTGATCGAATTCTCTTACAACAACAGCCACCAGGCCAGCATTGGGATGGCTCCTTACGAGGCACTTTATGGGAGGAAATGCCGGACTCCGTTGTCTTGGGTTCAGGATGTGGATACTCGAGCCCTCGGGTCAGATTTTGTGGAAGATACGGAGGCCCAAATTCGCTTGATCAGGGATCGGCTTTTGGAGGCTCAGAGCAGACAGGCAAAATATTATGATGCACGACACCGGAAGGTGGAGTTCCAGGTTGGGGACAGAGTTTTTCTGAAAATTCGACCGATACACGGTGTTTCTCGTATACGGAGACACAAGAAGCTCAGCCCCCGGTACATGGGACCCTACTTGATTTTGGAGCGTGTGGGCCCCTTGGCTTACCGGCTGCAGCTACCTCCGGAGCTGAGCAGCCTACATGATGTTTTCCATGTCTCTTCCTTGCGAAGAGCTCTTCTTCGACCTGAGCAGCATATCACTACTGCAGCTGGACCGGTAGAGCCTGACCGTTCAGTTAGATTGGAGCCGATCCGGATCGACGATTCAGCCGTCCGAGTGTTGAGGAAAAAGAAGGTTCCGCTCGTAAAGGTGTTGTGGTCCAACCATGGAAAGGAGGAGCACACCAGGGAACCTAGGGATCTGATGCTGGAGCGCCATCCGGAACTATTTACGTTAGGTACTCTTTATGTTATCTTTTAAAAGTTCCTTAAAAGTTCAGCAATTGGAACCCGTAGACCCAAACTTAAATTTCGGGGACGAAATTATTTCTTTTGTTTATAGGATTTGTAACATCCCAATGTTACTTCCAGACCCCTTAACTTAGATTGGGTTAGGCATGGGGTGGGTGTTAGGGTAATAAGCTAGGTTTGACCCTAGATAGTGGATTGTAGCCATGTGGGGCCCACCATGGGGCCAAAGTCAAGTTAGGTCAAACTAGCCTAAACAGGAACCCTAGCCACACCATGACCCCACCATGATGCCCTAACCCTAAATACAATCTAAGTGGACCCTAAGGTAGGCCATGGGGTTAACCAGTTGACCCATGATGAGTCAAGTCAACACCTTTGACCTAAATAGTGAAAATGGTGCCCTAGCCCAATTCTCTGGGTGGGGTCCACCCAAATCAACCCAAACTCATTAGGTGGGTCTAAAGTGACCCTATACCCCCTAGGGAAGAGAAAAATAGGGGCATGCAATAGTAATTTTGGGAAATTACCTAGGAGAGAGAAAAGAGGAGGAATAGGAGAGAGAAAATGTTAAGGAGTTATTTTGGGCCACTTGGGCTCATCCCACCAACCCACAATGGGTTGGCTGACCATGTAGGGGTATTAGGAGGAGAGGGGACCCACCATGCAACCTTGGGTCAAGCCCAAGCCCAAACCCGACCCAACCTAGCCCATTTCATTCAAAAGAGCCAACCCCCCCCCCCCCCCCCTTCTCTCCACCACCCACCTTGGCCCCAATCATGGAACCCGACCCAATAGGGGTCAATTCACCCAGCAGGACCAGTGGGGCCCATCTCCCAAGAAACCAGCCAGCTCAACCCCCCAACCCGAGCTTCCCTTGGTGAAATCGCCCCCTCACCTTGGTGAAGTCGCCCTCCCCTCTTAACTCAGCCCCCAAACCGACCCACACCCTCATTCCATTCATCCCTACCCCAGAGAGAGAGAGAGAGAGAACGAGGAATAGCAGATGCCATGGCCAACCGAGGAGGAGTTCGCCGGAGTTTGCATGCTATGGGAAACCGCCGCCACCCTCAGCCTCAGCCGCCACCACATGTCCGTATCCCTTCCTCTCTTACTGTGCTAGTATCCTAGATCTTCTAGGTTAGACGTCGAGCTCAAACGAGCTCGACAGTAGGATTCAAAAGCTTGAAAAATCCTGTAAAAATGGCATTTTTCTGGAATTTCGGCTTGGTTGCGCCGCCGCCGTCCGCCGCTCTCCGCCACCCAGCCGCCGGCCAGCTCAAGCCCCGACCACCGTGAGGCCGGGGAATGACTTGGCCGGAGGTCCCGCCGCCGGCGATGGCCGGAAATGGCCCCGCAAAACCCGCCTGCACGGTTGGCCATCCATGTATGCATGGGGAAGATGAGCCAGAGCCGTCGGATTTGCTTGTAGATTCGTGCAGATATTTTTAATTATAATTATGTATTATTATTTATGAATAGTATGAAATTTTGTCACAATGTAACAGTAATTTTGCATGTCAATTTTAGGGTACCTAGAGACCTGTACCTAGGTTGAGCTCTGAATGAAAATTGTAGGTAAATGTGTTAACTTTAATTTGCCACCCTAAATTCAAGTTTTGGTCCAGTAGATTGTACTGTAGGGCTGTTTTGCTAGGACTGCTCCTAGACTGGGGCAGAAATTAAAATTGATGCCCAAGCCAAACCAAGTGTCATCATGACCTGAAATTTTGGTCATGTGTGTATTTAGGGCATATCTAGGCCCTGCCAAAAATTTGGAATTTTTGGAAGAAATTTTCCTATAGTTTTTGCCATTATATCACAATGAATCCCGTAGAGGTAATGTCTCCATGTCTTGAGGGCAAAGACTACGGCCCCGAGCTCGAGATCATGTACTGGATAGTTATGCTCATGCTTCTTCAGCTGTCGCGAAGCATAAGCGATAACATGTCCATGTTGCATCAGGACTGCACCCATCCCTTGATAGGAGGCATCTGTATATATCTAGAATCCTTCGCTCCCAGAGGGAAGTGCAAGGATGGGGGATGAAGTGAGCCGGTCCTTGAGCTCTTGAAATGCTGACTCACACTGCTCTGTCCAGTCAAATGCGGCATCCTTTTTCGTCAAGGACATGAGGGGGAGGGCTATCCTCGAGAACCCCTCCATAACCCACAGGTCGGAGGATCGAAACCTCCCTCTAATACCAGTTTGTAAGATCCTGTCTCCTCATCCCGAGGCTAACCCGGATCCTATGCCCAGAACCGCCGCCTTACGGTGACCCTAACGTACGGGTTAGTCGTC
This sequence comes from Platanthera zijinensis, assembly GCA_039513925.1. NCBI lineage: Eukaryota > Viridiplantae > Streptophyta > Magnoliopsida > Asparagales > Orchidaceae > Platanthera > Platanthera zijinensis. The sequence goes on from CM077094.1 coordinate 35,440,001, forward strand.
ACCGCAAGACGCCGATTCTGCCGGCTAGTACGATCATAACCTATCGGCCAATATGAGAATAAAATCATAATATCAGAGTAAACGCAGAAAAAGTCCACAGCCACAGCACATATATATATCAAAAGAGAATGAAATATTAGTCCGCAATGAGTACAACAAATAAAAGTAAATAGGGCTTATGCCCAGTACATCATGATCACTCTCATTCTCACATACAGCAGCGGAAAAACTAAAACTCTCTCACATCACACCTGTAGACGTGCTCCGGTAGTAGTAGCTGGTATCTGCTCCTCAAGTCCTGCCTGCTCGACGTGCTGGTCCACCTCCTCGAGCTCCTAAAATAGTAAGGTCACCGACCATTAGTCAAAAAGACTAAGTCGTATCCTCAACACCTCCTCCTGCAACTCCTAGGCACCGTGCGGGAGGACGAAGTGGAGGACAAACAAGGGGTGACAAAAGCGGAGCAGGTGACAGGAAACTAAGCAGAATATGTAATCAAGTAAATAATGAAATGTAACCTACACTTATGCGGGTACGCATAAGTAAGGGGTCTTCTGCAGGGCTCCCATTGTATAAAATGTCCCATACCATTTTATACAATGGGGTGTCAAGTGTCACAAGCATATATATAAAAGAAAAGTAACCTCAACCTATAAACATGCCCACTCAGGCTTATAGGCTAAGGGATCGTAAAGCAGGTCCTAATGTATAAGCGTCCCATACCACTTATACATTAGGTGACTTAAGTTGTTATGAAGGTTAATGTTATGAAACTATATGGTGGGTATGATATGAACATGCAGTGCAACACACACACACACGACTCCGTGATCACAGACCTTTAGTTCCCACTTTTCGAGAGCTAGCATCACTCTCAGGTACTACCGTTGTGGCCACGGCAGCAGCGGAGCGGGCGTCTCCACCTTCTAGGCGGGTATACACACTACCAGGCCTAGACCTCTCTTGTACGCCTCTGTATACCGCCAGTGCACTCTAGAGTCTCTGCGTACTACTTTGCTGACGACCCGTCAGTCTTGTTGGGTCAGGTGCGCATTTTTAGGAAAAGTCCTCCAGACTCCAGTATAAACATCCTACTGGTCCTTCTAACCCTCGCACCCGCCTGGTCCACCGTACTGCCGTCGGTGTGACGACCGGCCAGTACCGCATGGCCCGCCACTAGTATATGCACATGCAAGTATAGTGTATTGAGCCTCCAGCTCGATGGACTATCCAGTCCCCAAATCTCTCCAACCCGTCACGGGTGAGTATGTGCTACAAAAGCTCCAACCCTGCCTGGGTGAGCGTATATAAACCAATCCCTTTCTCCAACTCTGCACGGGTGAGCAAGTAGTCAAAAGACTCCAAGTCCCTCCAACCCGGCATGAGTGAGCACATGTCCAGTTCACTTAACCTATTAGACTACTCTTGTCTACAGATTATCATACTTAGAGTCTTAAGGTTAATCCCAGGACTGCCCAAGGTATTCCCGGTGAAGGGCTCTCAGGGGCACTAGGAGCTACGATGGGCTGAAACCCAAAGCTGCCTTTCTCAAGGATAATTACTTTAGTAGTTGCCTACCCCGAATCCCTTATTCTCTCTCCTGTTACATAGAGTGACCTAGTGACTTAAGGTATGGATTAAGGAGTGACGGTCTTCCGTCAACTCTTCCTAGGCAAGTCTCATGTTGCACTGTTACTCTCGCCTCTAGAATGTAACTGCCATCCAGGGTTATACTTCCGAACTTAGAGTCTAACTCAGTTGTTGATTCATCCCCTGACGGCCTATAGTCTAGCCTACTTTTACTAAGCGCACCCCATGACCTAACACCACCCTGAGATCGAACTTCTAAATTCTTGGTCCAACTGACCCCAAATATTTACCCTAGGGTGGTATGGACTAATGAAATGAGTGTGTTGATTTTCATAATTTTCCTCGGTCATTAAGGCCTTTAATTAAATCTTTTAAAATTATTCCCTAGGTCATTTTACACATGAAGTATCTTCAATTAAAATCTTCTGACCTAGGGGAATTTTCTTGAGTTACATATGAGTAAAATATTACTGTCTACAAGAATTCATAATTTTCCTTTTAATATGTCTATTTATCCCAAAATTAATAAAGTTTCTACATAAATGCCATTTTCCAAATGAAGTAGGAGAGATACATAAATCAAAATTCCAGGAAAATTACTGAGCAATTGTAACATTAATTCATGACTTATGGCAGAGTTTCATTAACTTCTATAGTGTAATAGCCTATAAATTTCCATTCTTAATTATTTACCAAAATGCCATTTTCCTACCTTAATAATTATCAGTGTGTACAAAAATTCTGAAACAATTCTACAATATTAATATTACTATTATACAACTATAGAAATATTTCTGCAATTTTCCAACATGTAATTCCACCAATTCATAAATAAATACGAAAAGGGTAAAATAGTAATTTCAAGGTATTTGCTCCAGTAGTTCTCAAACAGAGGTATAAAATTTTCCTATGTCAAATAAAACATCATTCTTTGACTTGACTGAATTTGGGAATTTCCTATGGTCAAAATCTATTTCTCCAATTTATTTTCCAAAAAGACCTATATTTTGAAAATTCCAATAAATGGTATTTTTGATCCCAAAAACCCCCTAATTAATTCCAGAGGTGAAATTTGCCCTAATTAATCATTGGTATAGATTCCATGATCTTTGGGTGCCTCAGCTAAGTTAAATACACAAAATACTATTTTTGTGCTAAATGCACACCAAGGTTATGCCTGGCCCACACATGCATGTGGATTAAACCATCATGCAGGGGTCCAATTGCTCTGAATTTTCTACCAGACACCCACAATGCCCCTAAGGACATGCCACCAGAATTTAGGGCCATTTGGGTGCATATAATTACATTTATACCCTTAATTTACTTTTTGATATAATGGCAAAAACTATAGGAAAATTTCTTCCAAAAATTCCAAATTTTTGGCGGGGCCTATACATGCCCTAGATACACACATGACCAAAATTTCAGGTCATGATGACACTTGGTTTGGCTTGGGCATCAATTTTAATTTCTGCCCCAGTCTAGGAGCAGTCCTAGCAAAACAGCCCTACAGTACAATCTACTGGACCAAAACTTGAATTTAGTGTGGCAAATTAAAGTTAACACATTTACCTACAATTTTTATTCAGAGCTCAACCTAGGTACAGGTCTCTAGGTACCCTAAAATTGACATGCAAAATTACTGTTACATTGTGACAAAATTTCATACTATTCATAAATAATAATACATAATTATAATTAAAAATATCTGCACGAATCTACAAGCAAATCCGACGGCTCTGGCTCATCTTCCCCATGCATGCATGGATGGCCAACCGTGCAGGCGGGTTTTGCGGGGCCATTTCCGGCCATCGCCGGCGGCGGGACCTCCGGCCAAGTCATTCCCCGGCCTCACGGTCGTCGGGGCTTGAGCTGGCCGGCGGCTGGGCGGCGGAGAGCGGCGGACGGCGGCGGCGCAACCAAGCCGAAATTCCAGGAAAACGCCATTTTTACAGGATTTTTCAAGCTTTTGAATCCTACTGTCGAGCTCGTTTGAGCTCGACGTCTAACCTAGAAGATCTAGGATACTAGCACAGTAAGAGAGGAAGGGATACGGACATGTGGTGGCGGCTGAGGCTGAGGGTGGCGGAGGTTTCCCATAGCATGCAAACTCCGGCGAACTCCTCCTCGGTTGGCCATGGCAGCTGCTATTCCTCGTTCTCTCTCTCTCTCTCTGGGGTAGGGATGAATGGAATGAGGGTGTGGGTCGGTTTGGGGGCTGAGTTAAGAGGGGAGGGCGACTTCACCAAGGTGAGGGGGCGATTTCACCAAGGGAAGCTCGGGTTGGGGGGTTGAGCTGGCTGGTTGCTTGGGAGATGGGCCCCACTGGTCCTGCTGGGTGAATTGATCCCTATTGGGTCGGGTTCCATGATTGGGGCCAAGGTGGGTGGTGGAGAGAAGGGGGTTGGCTCTTTTGAATGAAATGGGCTAGGTTGGGTCGGGTTTGGGCTTGGGCTTGACCCAAGGTTGCATGGTGGGTCCCCTCTCCTCCTAATACCCCTACATGGTCAGCCAACCCATTGTGGGTTGGTGGGATGAGCCCAAGTGGCCCAAAATAACTCCTTAACATTTTCTCTCTCCTATTCCTCCTCTTTTCTCTCTCCTAGGTAATTTCCCAAAATTACTATTGCATGCCCCTATTTTTCTCTTCCCTAGGGGGTATAGGGTCACTTTAGACCCACCTAATGAGTTTGGGTTGATTTGGGTGGACCCCACCCAGAGAATTGGGCTAGGGCACCATTTTCACTATTTAGGTCAAAGGTGTTGACTTGACTCATCATGGGTCAACTGGTTGACCCCATGGCCTACCTTAGGGTCCACTTAGATTGTATTTAGGGTTAGGGCATCATGGTGGGGTCATGGTGTGCCTAGGGTTCCTGTTTAGGCTAGTTTGACCTAACTTGACTTTGGCCCCATGGTGGGCCCCACATGGCTACAATCCACTATCTAGGGTCAAACCTAGCTTATTACCCTAACACCCACCCCATGCCTAACTCAATCTAAGTTAAGGGGTCTGGAAGTAACATTGGGATGTTACACCGATACCCATCAAATCGGCGAGAATCAACCTCCATTCTCGACGATCGACGAGCATCAACCTCCATTCTCGACGATCGACGAGCATCAACCTCCATTCTCGTTGATTTTTACTTAGCCGAGTTCCCTCATCTCGGCTACTGGTTGGGGTATCCTTGAACCCAACCCTACACTTATTCAATGCACCTGACACCTCGCGTCAGTGCATCCCGAGCCCGAGTTGAGTCTCTTGACTCAGAACACGTGCGAGGGGCCTAGCGCGAATTGGGACGTTACAAATCCTATAAACAAAATAAAAAGATTTCGTCCCCGAAATCAGGCTGAGGTCGTGGGGAGTAAAGCATATTGAAAACAAAATATGCTTTTAAATAAAATTACCTGAAGCAAATAACTCTGGGTAGCGTCTTTGCATCAAATCCATTGGCTCCCATGTGAATTCCTCCTTCCTATGATTAGACCATAACACTTTTACCAAGGGGACACTTTTGCGACGCAAGGTTCTTATCTCATTATCAACGATCCTCACTGGCTCTAGTCGCACAGATCTGTCAGACGCCACAGTACTATCAGTTGTGGGGATGTATTATTCGGGCCGCAACAGCGCCTTTCGAAGCGACGATACATGGAACACATCGTGGAGATTCTCTAGCTCGGGTGGTAGCTCCAGCCGGTAGGCCAAAGGGCCAACCCTTTCCAATATGACATAGGGCCCAACATACTGTGGACTAAGCTTCCTCACTCCTCGCACTCGTTACACTCCATGCATCGGCCGAATTTTTAGAAACACCTTATCACCCACTTGAAATTCCACCATACGGTGCCTTGCATTGTAATACTTCGCCTGCCGACTTTGAGCCTCCAACATGCGATCCCTTATTAGCCTAACCACCGCATCAGTGTCATCTATGTACTCAATTCCCAAAGTCTTCGGGTCTTCATCTTGCACCCAAGATAAGGGGGTCCTACACCTCCTTCCATATAGGGCTTCATAGGGCGCCATGCCAATACTAGCTTGATGGCTATTGTTATATGAGAATTCAACCAAGGGCAAGAGTCTTTCCCACGGCTCTCCCCTATCTATCACACACAACTTCAACAGATCTTCCAATGTTCGGATGTTCCGCTCAGACTGTCCGTCCGTCTGAGGATGAAATGCGGTACTGAAGGTAAGACGTGAGCCCAAATACGTCTGTACCGCCTTCCACTCCTTGGAGGTGAAACAACCATCACGATCCGAAACTATCGTCTTAGGTATGCCGTGATATCGTACAAATTGTTCCACAAACAGGCGTACCAAGACATCCACATGAGCCTCCTTCTTCATAGGAATGAACCGGGCAACCTTCGTCAGGCGATCAACGATCACCCACACTGAATCATTCCCTGAGCGGGCGCGAGGTAGCCCATGTACAAAGTCCATGGATATATCCTCGAACTTCCATTCGGGGATTGGCAACGACTACAATAGGCCACCGGGGCTCCTACATTCCGCCTTCACTCTTTGGCAGGCTTCACAATGCGTGACAAAGTACCGGACATCTTTCTTCATCCCTGGCCAACACATCGTCTTTCGTAAACCGGCGTACATCTTTGAAATTCCTGGGTGCACGGAATATTGAGAGCAATGTGCTTCTCTCATAATATCCTCCCGGATTCTGCCACCTTTGGGAATGTAGAGTAGGCCGCGAAAGTAAACGAGGCCGTCCTTTAGTGTGTACTTGTCGGTAGTCCCGTCTTCGATTAACTTTATTGCCGGGGCCAAAGCCGCATCCAATCCTTGCTCCACTCGGATCCGGTCCCGGATATCACAAATTATGCTCATGCTGGACAGGTACTCCGTATATTCCGAAGAAGCCTTAAATATTAAGGTGATGTCCATCTCCTCGATCATCCGTGCCAACTCCATGCTCATCAATCGAGATTCTGGGCTCGAGCCGGGTACTTTCCAACTCAATGCATCGGCTACCGAGTTTGCTTTTCCGGGGTGGTAGTTCAAGGTGAACTCATAGTTGCATAGAAACTCTAACCACCGCCGTTGTCTTAAGTTCAATTCCTTCTAGGTATGGACGTACTTCAAATTTTTATGATCCGAGAAGATCTCGCAGTGGGCGCCGTATAGATAATGCCTCCATACCTTCAAGGCGAACACCACCGCTCCTAGCTCCAAATCATGCACCGGGTAATTGATTTCATGCTTCTTCAATTGTCTTGAAGCATAAGCAATTACATGCCCGTGCTGCATCAACACCGCTCCCAACCCCTGATAAGACGCGTCCGTATAAACTTGAAATCCTTCCTTCCCAGACGGAAGGACAAGGATGGGGGCGGAGGTAAGTATATCCTTCAATTCCTGGAATGCCGCTTCACACTGGGTTGTCCACTCAAATGGCACTCCTTTCTTTGTCAAGGAAGTAAGCGGGAGGGCAATCTTGGAGAATCCTTTTACGAACTTGCGGTAGTATCCGGCAAGTCCAAGAAAACTCCTCACATCGGCTGCCGACTTCAAGGGCGACCACTCCTTCACGGCGCGTACCTTGGCCGGATCCACAGCTAGTCCTGCCCCACTGATTACATGGCCCAAGAAAGCAACTTCTTTAAGCTAGAATTCACACTTGCTAAACTTGGCGAACAGGGCGTGCTCCTTTAACTTCTCCAGTACCAAGGCCAAATGTCCGGCATGTTCTTCCTCCGTCTTCGAGTAGACCAGGATGTCGTCAATGAACACAATGACGAAGACATCTAAGTAGGGCTCAAACACTTTATTCATCAAGCTCATGAAAGCTGATGGGGCATTGGTGAGTCCAAACGGCATCACTGTGAACTCATATAAGCCGTACCTTGAGCTGAAAGCCATTTTCTGTATATCATCATCCTGTATTCTCAATTGGTAGTACCCTGAGCGCTAGTCTAGCTTGGAGAACCAATATGCTCCCACCAGTTGGTCGAACAACTCATCGATCCGAGGTAATGGGTAGGTGTTCCGTACTATCAGTCGGTTGAGTTCCCGATAGTATATACATAATCGCAGGGTTCCATCTTTCTTCTTGACGAATAGAACAGGGGCTCCCCTAGGCGACGAGCTGGGGCGAACAAACCCTGATTCTACCAACTCCTGCAATTGCACTCTAAACTCCGCAAGTTCTTTTGGGGTCATCCGATAGGGGGTCCTGGAGACAGGCTTAGCTCCTGGTACAAGCTTAATCTGAAAATCCACTTCTCTATGCGCGGGTAACCCTGGTAATTTCTCGGGAAATACCTCAGGGAAATCCCGTGCTACCCGCACATCCTTCACATCTACCTTCATCTCTTTTAGTTCGAATCGTATCATGTAGACTTCATACCCTCTCATATGAGCTTTCAAGGTCTGGATTGAGGATAACAATATTCGTGGTGCGAAATTTATACCTTGGAAGACTACATCAGTATCCCCATGTCTCAAATTGATACGCTTCTCCGCACAGTCGATTCTTGCATGGTGCCAATCCAGCCACGCCATACCCAGAATGAGGTCGAACTCTGGTATTCTCAAAATTGTGGCATGGGTATCAAAGGTTTTTCCCCCAATGGTTATCTCTAACTCACACTTCGCGGTTGCCGTCATCTCAGATCCGTCTGGGAGGCGAACTCTTCGAGCAATACCAGTGAAATATTGCACTCCGTGTGTATCTTTGATGAAGTCTTCAGACACGAATGAATGTGAGGCACCGGTGTCAAATAACGTATAAGCCGGTTTCCCGCCGACCTTCACGGTGCCTAAGTGTCATTAATAATACTCAAGCTAGACGTCTAGTATATCTCAAGCAACTAGAGGATATTAATGGAAGCAAAATGACTAATTCAAATCGTACCTGCAATCACCTCTTGAGGGTTCCGATCTTGAGTCATGTCTAGGGCATACATCTGATCTCGAGCGGGTCCGGGGTTTCTTCCTCATGGTCCTCGTCCTCGACCACGCACATACCCTCTCCCCCGCAGGGCTGCTAGAGGGAGAGCGAAAGGCGCATCTCCAAACAGTTGCGGGCAGTAGCGTCGAATGTGGCCCGGTTGGTTGCATTCAAAGCACACCCGTTCTTGCCTTCCGTCGTGTTGCTGAAACTGTGGAGGTGGAGGTAATGCTGGCGGTTGTGGAACCGGGCGCTCCTCTCTAAAGTTCTGGGGGAAACGCCCGCCACCCCTCCGATATCCTCTTCCTCTTTTATTGTCAAATCTCCTTCTGTTGCTGGGGCCTGCTTCCATCACGCCTTCCGCTGGCCTCTTACCACTTCCCAAGTGGTCTGCTTCCAATCTCTTTGCCATATCAATAATCTCCGCCAGACTAGAGTCCGCTATAAAGAAAAGGGCCTGCCTTAGGGGATCTCGCAAGCCTTTGTAGAATCGTTTGGCGTACCCTCTATCATACAGCTCATAGGAGTCGGCGAATCTAGCCAGGTGCTGAAACTACCGTTGGTACTCCGTCACCGACATGGACCCTTGCTTTAGTTGCAAAAATCTCTCTTCCAGACTATCCCGAGCGGCCGAGGGGATGAAATGTTCTAAGAAGGCTTCGGAGAATTCGCTCCAACTAATGTCCGTGTACACTCTTCCACGAAAAGTGGAGCCCATGAGGGACTTCCACCACCTTTTGGCATGCAGCTCTAAGAGTGTCACCACAAGGGTCACCGCCATGTTGTTTGGACATCTTATTCCAGCTAACAACTCTTGTATAGTGTCGAGCCACTCTTCCGTACGCACTGCCGACTCTGTCCCAATATAAGCGGGAGGGGAGAGAGCTCGGAAAACGCTTAACCAACTAGATCCCGGACCCTGTTGTTGTACAGGTGTCTGCTGAGATTGGGACCTAAAGGCGTCCAGAATAGCTGTGAGCGTCTGCCCCAGCTCTGATTGTTGGAATTGTGTAGGTACGGGCGGGGCGGGGGTGCCCCTTACTGGCTCAACATGTGCTGGGATCTACACATAAGGTTCAAACCTAGGGTTAGGTTGGCTAATCTAAGGTTAAAGATGGACAAGTTAGTGTGAATTACATATGGGCACACCACTGCTTCCGCTAAGTCAGCTTGTCCCCAAACTGACCAATCAAACGGGAGTGGCACCATTGTTAAGTGACTTTCGCCTTGGAGGATCGTAGCAAGCTGATACCATTTGTAAGACCCCCCTCCCGAAACACAAGACACGACACGAGAGGGGTCTTATGCCCAGAACAGCCGCCTTGCGGTAGCACAAGCACTCGAGCTAGCCTGTACCACAAGACGCCTATTCTGCCGGATACAACATATATCAACATATAACTGCCAACCCAACCATAATAATATGAAGGTTAAATCCACACCAAGCATATGTCCATAATATCATAAATAAAGAAGCTACAACAAGCTTCTAATATCAGAGTACGAGAACAGAATTGCCCCGAAGGGCTACAACAAAATCTCTCTCTCACTCACATCTATAACCGACGGTAGCGACGGTACCGTCCCTTCAGGCCCTGTCACCCTGGCCTGGCTGTCCGTCTGCATAGCCTGCTGCTCCACCTACGGGGTTTCCTCCTAAAACGGAAGACGTAGCAACCGTTAGTCAAAAAGACTAAGTGGTTTCACATCCGCTCCCCCGGCGACTCCTCGGCACCGGGCGGAGAAAGGAACAGGTACAATATATAAATAATAGTAGTACAACAGGTGAAGTGAGTATACATATTATAAGCAGCAACATCAGTAGTGTATAATAAACAAGCTCTTATTTTCAAATCTTCAAACTACAGCAGCAAGAGAGTATATAACTAGAACAGTAAGTAACTCAACTTATATGGATGCCCATACAAGCATATAAGTTGAGGGTCGTTCAGCAGAAAGTAACTCATCGTATAGGAGTGCCCATACAAACTTATACGATGAGGGTCTTGTGTATGTAATGAAGTGCAATGCTATGTATGCAATGCAATGACACACCCATGCTCAAGCACATGCAATCGCTATGTCGACACAGACTTATAGTTCCCACTATTCGAGCAGGTAGCTAACCTCTCAGGCATCAACCGTCGTGGCCAAACGGTGACAGTAGAGCGGGCATCTCCACTACTAGGCTGGTCTCCACACTACCTGGCCTAGGCCTCCGTACGCCTAAACGCTAGGAACACAACAGCGGAGCTCACATGCATACTACTACTCAGCGGGTTCTCTCGGGTAAATATCCACCAAGATCCTAGCCCCTGACTGGCCTATGGTATGATACGGAAGGAGCCTCGGAAATGAGCACGAGGACCAAGCCCAACCGTTCACTTGGCACGGAAGGAGCCTCGGGACGTGAACACCGAGGACCAAGCCCAACCGCCCAAGGTCTAACTGTCAACTCCCATCGGTGTGACGATTGGCGAGCCCGTAGACCTGCCACACTATCCTTAACCCGGGATTATGACACCGCATGTCGACTCACACCGCATGCAATTCCATAATTCATGGCATGGAAGAAGCCTCGGAGAAAGCACGAGGACCAAGCCCAACCATCCAGCAATTACGGATGGAGCCTCGGGACGTGAACACCGAGGACCAAGCCCAACCGTCCAATTTTATCCAACTCAACCTCATTCCATTAGTGACGATCTACACCGCACTTGTTAACTTCCACAATGCTACCCGTGGGGAGACGACACTCTAAGCATTGGGCTATCCATTCCCTTCCATCAATCCATTATACATCCTGACCATAGTTTTAATCATTTACAAATCCTTCCAAATGAATTCAACATACTATAGATAATGCGCATAATGATGATCTACCAAATATAACAAAGCCTTTCATTCACTTAGGCTTGATTCACATCTCGGCTTAGGAATTCAAGTCCTCAAACATCAATCTTCACATTACCTCGGTGATTAACACAAATGAATTCACCCAACCTCGAGATGAATTGCAACACCTATTCCATCGAATCCAAGTTCATATTATAATCACCTAGAATTGTATGTAATCTGGTCAGCAACTTTGACGGAGGATTCCCGTGGCTACAGGTATCGCCTGAAAACGTGCCACCACTCGTTGGAAAGGTAATTTTAAGGGCTACGACTTTTGTGTTTAGTCGAAATCCCAGATCTGGTCACATCATACCATAAATGCAACTCGAAGTCTGCTGCGTACATGATACAGAATTCCTGGGCATTAACTCCCAACCGCAGCGGATTCAAACGGACTTTCCCGTGGCTACAGATATCGCATGGAAACGTACAACCACTCGTTGGAAAGGTAATTTCAAGGGCTACAACCTTCGTGTTTGGTTGAAAGCCCAGATCCGCCCCCTTCTTACTTAAAAATAGCCAAGAAGGTCGCTGCGCGCAGAATACAGATTCTGCACGCATCTTGAAGCGAAGTGAACGGCATCCGTTCATCTTCCTCCTCAAGCGATTTTCCCCAAATCGCAACCAGAAGTTCCTCCACCCTTATTCTCCCTCTTGAGGCCATTTCCTCTTCACGAGATCACCCCTATCATCACTTTGAAGCGAGGAGAGGTTGAAGATGACTAAGCTTTAGAACTCAAGTTCTAGCATGGCCTTCCTAGAAAGCTTCATCTCACACATCAAGACTCTTTTGAGTCGATGTCTCGCCTAAGAATAGCTACAGATCTAGCACCAAGGGAGAGGGGAGGAAACTCACTTCATTTCCGGCGTTTCCTCCGTTGCCGGCCATGGATCGGGTTACTCTTCGTTGCGGCATCCTTGGTGCAGTTGTTCTTCACGACAAAGGAAGGAGAGAGAGAAGTCCGCCTCCAAAGCTCGCACCAGCAAGCTCTCCTCCGGCGATCTGCTATTCTACTCTACCCTTCGCTCCCGATGGTATGCACGGTGACGGCTCGACAAGAAGGATCGGATGCGATGGTTAGGGTTTGGTTTACTCCCTTTTTATATTACATATTAAGCTAAGTCCCTTCCGCCACGTGTCACTCTTTAATTGGACCGCCCAAATTAGGTTCCATTTGAAGTGACCGGTCCAAAGATCATTCAGCACGAATCCCGAGGTCCAGTTCGGTTCGCCTGTACAAGCTGGTGAATCGGCCTGGGCGCAGAAAACGCACAAGTCAAATTCGGCGGGAATCAGCCAGTGATTCCCGTCGATCGGCGAGTATTGGCGGGTCATTCACGACGAATTCGTCGAGTATCAACAATGATACTCGACGATTATCCCTTAGCCATTTTATCGGACATCCTGTCGCTGTGTGCGTTGAGTATCAGTCAGTGATACTCGACGATCGGTGGGTATCACCGGGTATTCTCGGCGATCGGTGAGAATCGTCAGGCATTCTCGACGATTTTCCCTTAGCCTACTGCAGTTCTGAGTCCGGCGGGTATCGACCACCGATACCCGTCGAATCGGCGAGAATCAACCTCCATTCTCGACGATCGACGAGCATCAACCTCCATTCTCGACGATCGACGAGCATCAACCTCCATTCTCGTTGATTTTTACTTAGCTGGGTTCCCTCATCTCAGCTACTGGTTGGGGTATCCTTGAACCCAACCCTACACTTATTCAATGCACCTGACACCTCGCGTCAGTGCATCCCGAGCCTGAGTTGAGTCTCTTGACTCAGAACACGTGCGAGGGGCCTAGCGCGAATTGGGACGTTACAGAATGCAACCTCTATGAGGACTCCAATGGGATCCACTGTGTCTCTGGACAAGGATGAGAAAGGGAAACCTTTTGATGAAACCAAATACAGAAGCATAATTGGATCCCTGCTCTACCTTACTGCTAGTAGACCGGATATTATATTTTCCACATGTATATGTGCCAGATATAAGGTGAACACTAAGGAATCTCATTATGTCGCTGCAAAGCGAATTCTTAGATACCTTAAATACACCAAATCTTGGCTTGTGGTACCCAAGAAACAATGATGTCGAGCTGATAGGATTTTCAGAAGCTGACTTTGTAGGAAGAAGGGATGATAGGAAAAGCACTTCCGGGACCTGCCAATTTCTCGGAAGAAGACATATTTCTTGGAACAGTAAGAAGCAGAATTGTGTCGCAACCTCCACGGCTGAATCTGAGTACATCTCAGCAGGCAGCTGTTGCGCACAACTTCTATGGATCAGAAATCAGCTTAAAGATTATGACTTGCAGTTCAGAGAAGTTCCGATGTATTGCGACTCCTCGAGCGCAATAGCAATTGCGAACAATCCTGCGTCGCACAGCAGAACGAAGCATATTAAAGTGCGCTATCACTTCATTCAGGAGCATGTGGAAAACAAATATATATCTCTCTACTATGTCCCCACGGATAAGCAGGTTGCAAATATCTTCACAAAGCCCCTAGACAAGGCCAAGTTTAGTCTCTTCAAAACTGAACTCGGCATGCTGAACTATGAAGAGTGAAGACTGTAAGGCTCAAGGCTCTTGGATCAAGGGGGAGCATCAGCAAGGAACTCAAGCTCGAGCATGGATGCAATATCTGAGGGGGAGCATGTGGCTCCAAGTGAAGTCCCAGATTTGCAGAAGCCGAAAAGGGGGAGATTACCCTCTCGGCTATGGCTAAGGTGGCTGCCAACGTTAAGTATGCTCTCAGAAAAATGGTAATGAATCTCACTCACAACTAAATTCTTAGGTTATGAATTTCATTCCCATATGTTCTATTCACCTTAGCTTGTAGGGTTTAGGCTTCTTCAAATAGGGGGGATTGTTGGGTATTGTATCTACAATGTACCTGATTTGAAGAAGTCACTAAACAAGCTAAGTTGAATAGATAATGTATTTGATGATTTTCTTCAAGTTGTGTTTGCAGTTATTCCACGCTAAGTACACACCAATGTCAGGGTGCAGTGGGTCAACATACACGGGTCTGCGCAACGTAATCCCTCATTGAGCAGATCAGTGTGTTGGCTCACGTGTACTCTCTCTATTGGAGTGTACTTATTTTCAAGTACAGGGTTGAGATTGATCGAGAGCTGAAGAGGAGCAAGAATGGGTCAAAGAACAACTCATGGGAAGAAAGACGAAGATTCGTCTAAGTTAAATTCGATAGGAATCACTAAGTGATTCTCGCCGATTTGACGGGAATCACTAGTGATTCTCGTCGAATCGTCGAGAATCACTCTCCGATTCCCGCTGACTGCATCCGGCTGACTCAACGCCTTCAAGAATTCTGCTAAGTCAGAATCGTCGAGAATCAATAAGTGATTCTCGCCGAATCGTCGAGAATGACTCTGCATTCTCGCCGATTCATCGAGAATGGTTTTGATTCTCGCCGAATCACTCTGGATGAAAAGCTTTTCAGCTAAAATTCTACTAAGGATAATTCGACGGGAATCATAAGTGATTCTCGCCGATTTGTCGAGAATCGCCAATGATTCCCGCCGAATTTTCCTTAGGCGATTTCTACCTGCTCGCTGGACCAAACTAAGATATCAGGCGCTGTTTGGACCGGGCTTAGGGTTTCTCCTTGTGGGGCCCACAACGGTCATTTAGGGTTAGTCTACAGTATAAATACTCGCGTTTCTCAAACTCCAACAGTAATCCTTCACGAGAAAAAGAACAAGCCGCCGAGCGTAACCTAGCCGATCGCGGACCGTCTTCCACCGCCGTCGCCGCTCGCAATGTTGTCGCCACTGCAGGTCTTAGGTTCTCCTTGATCTCCCTGCGACAGAACCGAGGCTAAGCTTAGCGTCTCACGTTTCTATCTTGAGATCCTTTGTCTCTTGACTTGTTGAGCGGGAATATTTCTCCCCTCCGAATCAATTGAGACGATCGATCCAAGTAAGATCGTAGGTAGACCTTGCTAGCTTCGTCAAGAAGTTTGGATCTACAAAGCATCGCCGCCGCAATCCTTTGCCGCCGCCGATCTCGGGAAGATCCTCTCCAAGAGAGTGCTCCGATCGTGGACTCTTCGTCTTCATCAACAAAGCTTCATTGAACGAAGAGGGACATCGGGTTCTCCAAACGTAGTTTGTATTTCTTGTATATTCTATTTTAACTTTGTTGTAAAGGAACTTTGATTCCACGTTATAAGGGTTGGGTGCAACCCATGGTAGAGGAGTAGTTACTCCTTCAGGTGGAAGGGTTTCTTCCATAGTGTGAGGATTGGATTTCAATTCGTTTGGTGAAGTGAACGAGTTGTCCCTTGTTGGGAGATAGGTCGAAGGGGGAGAGTGGACGTACCCAAATCGGGGAACCACTATAACTGCTTGTGTGTTTTTGTGCTATGATTGTTTTTGTTTTCTTGTGCAGGTTAATTTTTAGTTCCGCAAAAGACTGCAGATCACCTATCCCCCCATAGGTGAAGATAGTTGACACTAGATAAATTTCAGTTTTGATGCAGAATGGGCACGTAATAGCTTACGCCTCCTGTCAGCTAAAGAAACATGAGCAGAACTACCCCGTGCACGACTTAGAGATGGGGGCTGTTGTTTTTGCTCTTAAGATCTTGCGACACTACCTTTACGGAATTCACTGCGATATCTTCTCAAACCACAAGAACTTGAAATACATAGACACGCAGAAGGAGCTAAACATCAGGCATAGACGCTGGGTGGAGTTTCTGTCGGACTACCAGTATACCATGCACTACCATCCAAGGAAGGCAAACGTGGTTGCAGACGCTTTGAGTCGGAGAGCGAGTACGTAAGGAGTAGGCCCGCAGCTGATGGCCTTGGAGTTGGTTAAATCATTTGAGGAGATGTAGATATCACTAGTGTCCGAGGATGACCTGGAGTTATACATGGAGTACCTGGGATCGATGGTTACCACTGATGATATTCAGGATCGAATCAGAGTTGGGTAGAAGCTGGATGTGAGAGCTGAGCTGATATTCAGGTCCTTGGAGGAAGGCACGGCAGGAGATTACTCCTTGAGGGACGGGCTCCTGTGTTTCAGAGGCAGGGTCTACATACCGGCAGGAGGCCAGATCTGGGAGGACATCATGGCGGAAGCTCACTGCAGCCAATACTCGGTACTCCCAAGGATCACCAAGATGGTAAAAGATTTGAAGAGAACGATATACTGACCGGGTATGAAGGACATTACGTACTTTGTGACGCATTGCGAGGCCTGCCAACTCGTAAAGGCAGAGTGTAGGAACCCGACAGGCTTGCTGCAGCCACTTCCGGTGCCGGAGTGGAAATTTGAGGATATAGCCATGGACTTCATACATGGGCTACCCCAATCCCGTGCGGGAAATGACTCGATCTGGGTGATAGTGGACAGGCTAACAAAGGTGGCCAGATTCATTCCAGTGGCGAAGGACGCTCTGGTTAGTGTATTAGTACGGAGGTTCATTGAGCAGTTTGTGCGTTATCATGGGGTGCCCAAGACCATCATTTCGGATCGTGATGGGCGGTGTACATCCAGGGAGTGGAGGTCAGTCCAGGCCCATCTGGGTTCTCAGTTGACATTCAGCACGGCTTTTCACCCTCAGACCGACGGGCAGACGGAGCGCACCAACCGTACACTGGAAGATCTTTTGCACCTGTGTATTTTTGACTGCAGCGAGCCTTGTGAGAGATTTTTGCCATTGGTCCAATTTTTGTACAACAACTCCCATCAGTCAAGCATAGGCATGGCTCCATACGAGGCGTTGTATGGAAGGAGGTGCAGGACCCCACTATCATGGGTTTAGGATGAGGATCTACAGGCACTAGGCTCGGAGTTTGTGGGGGATACGGATTCTCAAATTAGATTGATCCGGGACAGGATATTGGAAGCCCAGAGCAGGCAGGCCAAATACTACGATGCGAGGCATCGTCGGGTGGAGTTCCAGGTGGGAGACTGAGTTTTCTTGAAGATATGGCCGATGCACGGAGTCTCGCGGGTTCCCGGGCGGAAGAAGCTCAGTCTGAGATATATGGGGCCTTACAGGATCCCGGAGCGGATCAGCCCCTTAGCTTATAGACTAGATATACCGCCGGAGTTAGCGGGATTGAATGACGTCTTCCACGTCTCCTCACTACAGAGGGCTCTACTACGCCCTGAACAGCTGAATTCCTCGGCAGACGGCCTGGTGGCCTCGGATCGGTCAGTCAACATGGAGCCTATCAGGATCGATGACACGGTAGTGCGGGTCTTGCGACGTAAGAAGGTTCCGCTAGTCAAGGTTATGTGGAACAATCATGGGCAGGAGGAGCATACATGGGAGCCACAGGACTTGATGGGACAAAGGTATCCGGAGCTTTTCAGTCAGGTATACCTCACAACCCCTCCGGACAATCAATTTGCTTTCCTATTTTAAACCAATAGGACTGAAATTTAAAGAATAGGGGCTAA
This sequence comes from Platanthera zijinensis, assembly GCA_039513925.1. Lineage (NCBI taxonomy): Eukaryota > Viridiplantae > Streptophyta > Magnoliopsida > Asparagales > Orchidaceae > Platanthera > Platanthera zijinensis. The sequence goes on from CM077094.1 coordinate 35,457,866, forward strand.
TCTTTTGTTTATTGGGGTCTAGACTTTGCCAATTGGGCGAATCAGTCTTAGATTTGACAATCGCCTTTAAACCTCACACAGCAAACGTGGCGCAGAGATGTAAATCTTTCAACTCTCATGGTATGTTACAAGCTTCTTTATCCCGATAGGAGCCCTCGTAGGCTTAAGCATGATTTCGGGGACGAAATCTTTGTTTTGTTAATTAGGATTTGTAACATCCCATTTCCAACTAGACCCCTAGAGGTGGTTTTGTCATAACAGAACCCTAGGAAATCCAAGAGTTGAAGTCTATCGACCAAGATTTCGAGTCACGGGTTGGTCACGCCCGTGACCGACCCGTCACGCCCGTGACCTAGGGCGTGACCCCTTCGACGATCGTCGACCTCAAAAAGACGATCGGCGAGCTCAGAAATTTCAACATGGGGCTGGCACGCCCGTGACCAATCCGTCATACCCGTGACCCTGAAATGGCATTGAGTGAGCTAAGCTCACTCAACGTCATAGTCTGGATGGCGTTGAGTCAGCTTAGCTCACTCAACGCCATAAGCTAGACGGCGTTGAGTGCATAGACTGCACTCAACGCCATCTTAAGTAGACTGGATGGCGTTGAGTGAGCTTAGCTCACTCAACGCCATAAACTAAGCAGCGTTGAGTGCACGGACTGCACTCAACACTGTTTGCTGAGGCCTAGAATGGCATTGAGTGAGCTGAGCTCACTCAACGCCGTAGTTTGGATGGCGTTGAGTGAGCTGAGCTCACTCAACGCCATAAGCTAGACGACTTTGAGTGCATAGAATGCACTCAACGCCACCTTGAGCAGGCTGGATGGCATTGAGTGAGCAAAGCTCACTCAATGCCATAATCTGGATGGCATTGAGTGAGCTCACGTTGAGTGAGCTGAGCTCACTCAACACCATAGTCTGGGAGGGCCATTCTGGATGGTGTTGAGTGAGCAGAGCTCACTCAACGCCGTATCCAGGATGGCGTTGAGTGAGCAGAGCTCACTCAACGCCGTATCCGGGATGGCGTTGAGTGAGCAGAGCTAACTCAATGCCATAGCATGGATGGCGTTGAGTGAGCAGAGCTCACTCAACGCCATATTACTTAGAATTTCTCTGGCAGATTTTGGCTGTGTGCTGGTTCAGCTGAACCGGGCCGGTTTAGGAAGTAAGCCGTTTTCTCTTATTAAGACTGAATTAAGTCTTATTTAAATTAAAAGTTTGACCGGTCAAGTCAAGTGTTCCACGTGGACCGACGGTTTTGCAAAGAAGAGCAGTTTCGGCCATGGCCGAGAACCTGCTCTCATGGCCATCAATGGCACTTGATGTTGTGGCCTTTCCCCCTCCTCTCTCTCTACGGGTAGATCTTAGCCTTCTTTAGGATTAAGAATCGGGCTCAACGGAGCCCTATCGAAAGAGCTCCTCTTCCCTTTTTCCAGTAAAAAAAAGGTTAGTGCTCGGGTTCACCGGATTCCGCCTCTCCGGCGGCCGCCCCGCCGTCCGGCGATGGCCACCAGCTCAACGGAGGTGGTGGTGGCGTGGCCAGCCAGGGAGGAGGCTGGACGGCCGGCGGCAGCATCTGGAATGCACTCCAGGTCAGGCTAATCTTAGCCCTTGGCTGGAGGAAGAAGAAGACCCAGCTCTGTTGGATCTGCTTCAAGATCTGTGCTGTTTATTTAATCTTTTTCTTTTATATGAATTTTCTGTATTCAAATAACAACCACATTAGAAAATTTATGAAAAATACCTAGAGGCTCTATATGAGGAAATGGTAAACATGAAATTTGTAGCCCTATGGGTCTACTTTATTATAAAATTGATTCGGGTCAATTTGGTCAACTGGTTTGACCAGGGCATTTCTTTTGGTGGGATCTAAACCTAGAGCTAGGCAGAGACTAAAAGGTGTGCCCACTCTTCATCCCTTGACCAAATGATCTGAAATTTGGGAAGGGAGTCTACCCTAGCTATACCTAAGGCCTGTTTAAAAATGGGAATTTTTGAAGAATGTTTTTCTATAGTTTTTAGAAAAATTTAATAATCTTAGGGTAAATTAATTATATGGCTTAATGACTTCCAAACTCTCCCAAATTTTGGTGAGTGGTCCCTGGGTTCATCATGAGACTATGTATAATTTTTCATCTCGTTTTGAGATATTTTAGATTGTAAATGGACAAACCTAAGCCTTGCCATATTAAGGGGTTTTTAGGTTAAAAGTGCACTTTGAGATGAGAGTGGCCAGATCACCTCAACAGAGGCTGAGATTTTGGCCACTGACTAGGCATGATGCCTAACACCCCCTCATGGATTTTGAGGTGGTTTGTGGTAGATTTACCCTAAGACCCAAGGACAAACCCTAAGGATGGTTCTTGGGGGGTTGTGAAGGGCAAGTGGTCAAATGACCTGGTTATGATCTGAAACTTGGTAGATAGAATTCTAGGGTAGCTAGAATTCTCTTGTAGAAATCTAAATGGATTTTAAAGTAAATAAGTCCCTCAAAACCCTCACCCTAGTTTAGGGCACAAAGCTTGTAGAGATAAAAAATGTCACTAAAACTCACTGAACAGTGATGAGATTTGGGTAGAATAGTTTTTAAGGTTAGTACAAGCTCTTAAGATTTTATTATGAATTTAGGATCATTATTTTGGATACTTCATTAACAATTTAGTAGTTTGTATTATTTGCTTAGAAATTTATTATGGAGAAAATAATTTCTGGAAATTAGTAAAATTTAGGCAAAGAACTTTTATTATGATTTTAAAGCTTTTTGGATTTTTATGGGATTTTTAGAAGTTTAATTCTAAGGCTTGCTGCATTAAGTGTTGTTTCCCATGAAAACTTAATTAAATCTATTTTGGTGTCTAGCAAGCCTGTAAAATTATGATCTTTGCACAATGACCTTTTATGTACCATATTAATGTTCAGTGATTTTTTCTATAATTTTATGATGAGTAATTTCAGTACTTCCTTCTTTACATAGGATTAATGGGATTATAATAGATAAATTAATTAGAGGCTAAATAGTTGCTGTAAAATCATGAAAATTAGTATTTGATGATACCTTGTTGTTTTTTAGTGATCATAATTTTTAGGTGGCCATTACTTGAGAAAATCATGTAGTTCATGTTGAAAATTACCCATGGCCAATCTTTTGGAAAATTAAATAAATATCAGATTAATTAGGGAAATTATAAGTTTCTGTATTTAGGCTAATTATGTCATGATAGACCTGCAGTAAATTTTATAGGAGATTTGGAAGACAATTTGGAGTACCTCCTCTTGTATACCTCATATAGCTTAGGATGGTCTACATATAGTAAAACCACAGAAACTGAACAAGAGTGGGTAATGAACTTGGGGAGATGGAATTTTGGTAGGTTGCTGGTTTGGATAGGGTAAGTTAAATTAAGTTCATTATTGGAAGTCGGGGTGAGTAGAGTTTGAGATTGGCTAGTGTTAAGTGGTGTTCGGGACCGACGAAAGATCGTCCACCCCGGTTGGAGAGGAAGAGACTCTATACACTAGGTTAGATCCAAAGTAATTTGAAAGGGATCAGGCAATGGGTAGAAATCAATAATACTAAGTGCCTTGCGAAAGGGAGCTTTGGGCTTTAGCTCATCGTAGTTCCTAGTGCCTTTTGAGAACCCTTCACGGGGTATGCCGGGGGCAGTCATAGGCTAACGTAAATCATAGTAATAATAAACTAAAAGAGCAACTAGAATATCTAGGGTTGCACATTCACACACCCTAGTAGCTAGGGAGGTAGAATAAGTTGGTTTGGTTGCCATTCAGACGGTAGCTCTGAAGGTAGATGCACAGACGGGACAGTCCGGGGAGCCGAGGGCTCGAGGGTTTGAATACAGAATAAGGTGGTGGGTCTTCGGTATTTGATTATCGTTCACACCGATATCGGTACGTTGACTCGGCGGTGTGGGACACTTAGCCAAAGAAAGTCTGGTGGATATAGCCAGCACTAGTATGCGGATACTCTAGGTTGTGTTCTTCTAGGGGCGTACGGAAGGGCTAGGCCCGGTAGTGTGGATACCCGCATAGGAGTAGGGGGACCGACCCACTGTCTCCGTTTGCCACTACGGAGGTTCCTGGGAGTGAAGCTAGCTGCCCGAACAGGGGGAACTAAAGTTCTGTGCGCATAGAGTCGTGCGCGTGAGTTTCACTTGCATGAATCATGGCATAGCATATCACTACACTCATATTTGCATACAACCGACACCCCAACGTATAAATCGGTATAGGAATTTTTATACGATGGGAGCCTTGCAGAAGACCCCTTAACTTATAAGTTTGTATGGGCATTCATATAAGTTAAGGTAACTTACTTACTTACTTGTTTACTTTACTACTCACTACAGTAGAACTGCTAGATGTACTCTATTTTAATTAGTTGCATATTCACCATGAACAATTGTTAGATTAGTTCAACCGTCATCCGTTTGGTTATTCTCCACCTTTGTAGCTTCCCTTTCCTCCTCTGGTGCTTAGGAGCCGTGGGGGGAGGGGTAGGGGACTATAGGGCTTAGTCTTTATGACTAATGGTTTTTGAACCACAACAATACTGGAGCTCCGTATGGGTGACAGGGACCAACAGCCCAGGGACCAGCACCAGCAGAGTACGGTGCGCATAGAGGTGGGCCAGTCTAGCACCAGAGCACCTATGACCAGCTCCGTGAGTGTTTAGTATTTTTATAGCTTCCGCGATGAGTGATTTGTAGTGAGGACTCTGATGTACCGGGCTCGAGCCCGTTTCTTTATTTCATCTGAACTGCTCTTTTGCAGTACTTTCTATTATTATATATTGATGGACTTGTTGTGATTTCTATTCATTTACTATTCTGTGGACATGTTTACATTCAATGTAATATTTACTTCTCTCTCTTTGTGATCGAAAAGGGCCGGCAGAATTGACGTTATTTAGTGGCAGCATTCCCGTGAGTCGGTGCCACCGCAAAGCGACAATTCTTGGCTAAGACCTCGGTGGTTGAGAAAGAAAAAAAGGGGGTCTTATAACAATTCTGATGAAGACCATAATTAATGCTCTTGTCTAACGGTAATATTCAGTGAATATTAGGGCACTAATTACTCAGGAATTATTGCCACGTGATAAAGACAAAAGAGGGAAATTTCCAAGACTGGATTCGTCGACCTGAGTCCACAGTTTGTCGAGCCAAGAATATATGTTCGTCGAGCTCAGATCCAAGATTGTCAACCACTGAATGCTGCTTGATAACTTTCTTATTCTGTGCATCAAGTTCGTCGAGCCGAATCTTAAGATCGTCGAGCTGAGCCCTGAGAACAGAGTTAGTCCAGCTGGGGTCCAAGATCGTCGAGCTGAGTTTGCAGTCTGGACTTAGAATATTTTTTGATGTAGAGTGTTGAAGTATCATTTTGGCGTTGAGTGTGATGTCCTCTGGCTTTGAGTGTTAACTTACCATTCTGGCATTGAGTGTAATGTCATATGGCGTTGAGTCAAGTGTCATCTGGCTTTTAGTGTTAAGTCACCATTCTGGCATTGAGTGTAATGTCATCTGGCTTTGAGTGTTAACTCACCATTCTGGCGTTGAGTGTTGAATCACCTCATCCAGAATTAGTCTACCAGAGAACAGAGTTCTTATAGCTGATGTTCCTAGTTCGTCGACTGAGGTTTGACTTAAAGGAGTTATTACTTTGTCCAGAGTTCGTCGTGCTGAGCTCAGAGAATTATTCCTGAGTTCATCTAGCTGAGCTCGACTTTCGTCGACCGGAGATTGATGAACGTAGAAATCCTTTTTCTAAGTCTTGAATTCTCTAAGTCTTGAGTCACTGGCAGTGTTGGAGGCTGGTCCTTTGTATTGTTGACTCAAAGGACTTGACCTAGACCTTAGGACACAACCATGACCCTGGTCTATACATGTTGGGTCATATCCTAACTTAGTGAACCTAGCCCAAATCTAACTAGGGATCCAACACATTGTTTTGTGATTCTGCTAGTGCTATTTCTATTGCTAAGAATACTGTATCACACAGTAGAACCAAACATATAGAAATTAAGTTTCATTTCATAAGAGAACTTGTGGAAAAAGAAGATATTAATCTAGAATTTGTAAACACAAATAATCAAATTGCTGATATTTTTACAAAACCTTTGGATGAAACTAAATTCAATTATTTTAAAATTGAATTAGGTATGTTGAACCAAGAATAGGTTAGCTCAAGTATTCCTAAGTAGAATATATCAGTACAAAATTTTCTCTGGAAATTTATCTAAGTACAATGTTTGTGTCGACACAAGCAGACTTTGTGTCAACACACTCAGTATGTTGTGTCGACAAAGAAAAAGGATGTGTCGACAAAAAAAATTTCTGTGTCAACAGAAATATAGGTGTCGACACAGATCTGTCGTGACTTTAAGTTTGCTGATTTTTGTGTCGACACACAAAAATCAAAGTCGATACTCTGTGTCGAGATATAATTAGTCCATGTCGACTCTGACATAAGTATGTCGACACATAGACGTGACGACTAAACCTAAGTTTTGTCGAGACCTAGTCTTATTACTAAGGCGCGTCTTTTGAACTCCCCTTGTCGCCTAGACTATAAATAGGTGAAACCAGAATCTGGTCGACTGCGCCTTCAGATTTCTCAACTCTAGACCTTGTGTCGATTTAGATATTTTCTTATCTTCTCTTCCATCTCTCTCTCTCCCCACAATGGCGCCTCATTAGGATGACAAAGTGAACGAAGGATATGAGCTTGTTCGTGGTGGTTTCACAACAACATCACAAGAAATTCAGGGTGTAATTACCCTAATTTCAGAAAATGGGTTGGAGTTCTTGGTCTCAGAACCAACGAAGATTTGGAAGAAGGAAGTCATGGAATTTTATTCATCTGTAAATGTAGACACGGACAGAAAGAAGATCAAAGCCACAGTACATGATTCCAGAGTGAAACTTACACTGAAATCGATTTGGAAATCACTCCAACTTCCTATGGTTAACGATGAAGATGACATCATTCCATCAATAACGAAAGATGCCTTAAGCTGGTGCGGGTTAAACCCTAATACCAAGGTTGAATCATCCATCACCAGGAAAGGGATGAATTCGCAAGGGAAGTTCCTGTCAAAAATAGTAGGCAAGGTAATCCTATGCAAAACAGGCGGACATGACAGAATCTCAGCTTCTATGTTCAATCAAATGATAAGAATAATTTTCAAGCTAAAGACAAATTGGGCATCAAGATTATTTGACAAGATACAAGAAGGAATCAAGAAACCAAATCTGGGAAGAATCCCGAGTCTTTGTTTATCTTCAGTAATAACAGATATAATGAACCAACTTCCAGGATCAAAAATCCATATGAGAAGAATGGACACAAGAATCCTGTCTAGGTGGGATAGAGTATTAACCAAGGAGGTTTCTACTCCTAAAAAACAGACCAAGACAGAAAAGAAGAAGAAGGAAGTTGTTCAGCAAACAGAATCCTCTAGTGATTCTAAAGAGGAAGTGGTATTCAATTCAGATGAAGACACACAACAAAAAGATGATCATGATCAAGTTGAGAGCAGTGTGCTCACAGAGCAACATATAGTCACTTCTCCAGGGGGAGAAAATCGTGAACTAGCAGCAAAAGATACTGTACTTTCTGAGCTGCCTGCTCAAGGGGGAGAAATTGATGAAGTTACTCTAGGGAGTGAGCATGCAGCTGATACAGTAATTGATATTGTATCAGATATCAATAAAGAAGCAATGCTAAGTGTGGAGAAAGAGGCACAGGATGTGCAGTTGAAATATACTTCTCAGGATGAGCATGTAAGTATCCCCTTTCTAGAGAGGTCCCTTGAAAAAGATATGGATGTCCAGGAAAAACCTTTTATTAATCAAACTAATCTTGTTCCTCCTATACAGGTGCAGCAAGAGTTCACCATGGAAGAGCTATTCTCTGATTTCCCAGCTGCAAGAACTGAAGAGGAGTAATCCCAGATTGAAAAAGAACTGCAAAGGACTGAGGGGGAGGAGCTGCTAAATGCCCCATCTAATAAGGGAACTGTTGATATAGATAGCTCATACAACCCTCTGATGATGAGTAAGCCACTTTGGCTAAGAAGAGAAAAATTGTTGCAATTAAGAAAAGGAGCTCAGGCTACAAGAAAGCCATGTAATCAGTCACTCAACAACCAGCTCCAAGTATGGTTTTCAGTTCATTACTGGTCCAATTGCAAGTTAAGTTGGATGAGCAAAGGAAGTCTCTAGAAAAATATGTGGATGAATCAAATAAAGAACTGTAGTTTTAGCTGGCTCAGGACATTATGTCCATCAGATTTGAAGTCAATCTGCATAAAAAGGAGATGACAGATTGTTTCCATAAGGGAGACAATGCTGTAGTGTATTTGGCTGAGAAACAAAAGCTTATCAAGACTGAGATTGAGGACATTGCCACAAAGTAAGGGTATGTTTTAGAAAATCAATTCAAGTCCAATGAAAATCTCAAAGACTCCCATGAAGAAATTCTCAAAAAGCTGGGAAGTATCACCACTGATCTGAAATCTGAAATATCAAAGCAAATACAAGTAGATCTAGCTGCTGTTCAAACAACTATTGGAGCCTCTCAAAAGGTAATTTCTTATACCTTACTTAAGTTCAAAGACTATTACAAAGAGGGTACATAATATCGGGCTGATCAGATAAGGTTTCAGAAGACAGATCTAAGGGATCATATTACTAGAGAAGTCCTAAAGGGTGAGAGATTGTTAGTCAAAGCTAGCTCTGATCATGCCAAATGGGTCTCTAATTCCATCAGAGCTACACTTGGCTTTCCTCCTTTATGTGATGATGACAATATTGCTGAATCTGGAGTGCAACCTGCTAATATTGAAGGAGATTAACCTGAAGTTGCACAGGTTATTTACCCTCCTGCTGATTTTGACATGGTTCAACAAGAAGTGCAGAAAATATACAGTCCTTCACAGGAGGCATTAAAGGTTATCATTGAAAAAGTAGAAATGTCTTAGGCTACCAAGCAAGCTCAAAAGGAGGCACAATTATCCAAGAAAAGGTTCAGATAAAAGGCTGAGTTGAAGCCAGATTTTGAGCAATGGAGCCCCACTTCAAGGAATATCATCTTGACTGCATGGAAGGCTGTAAAGGATAAGACACATGACAGAGGTAAGTGGTATTCTGAGCAGGAATGGAATAAATATCAAGCTAGGAAGGAAGCCATTCTTCAGCATAGAAGGAGTGCAAAAGCTGGGAAGTTACTTGCTAATGCTCAAGAGCCTAGCAAGTACTTCCCCATGCCCTTTCACTATTTTGAAAGGCAAAGAATAAAGGCTGAAGAACAAAAGAAGAAGGATCTCAAAGGGAAGAAACCTGCTGATGATACAGACCCTACTGTGCAGGCAAAGATTTAATCAGGAAAATGCATTGTAATTAAGGAGCCTAGCCAATCATAGGATAGATAGGCTTATGTATAGAACAATGTAACTTTTATTTTTTTTCTAAGGAAAACTTGTAAACCCAGAATTTTCTGATTAATAAATAAAATCAGCTTCACAATTGATTGTAGTTGTTTATATTGTTTTTATATTATCTTGCACTGAAATGTATGTACATCTATTCTTTTGTGCTTTATTATAAGTGATGTATATCTTTGACAAAGGGTTATGACTTCTCCAAATAGGAGGAGATTGTTGGGTACACTTAAAAATATGTACCAGATTTGGAGATGCCTCATCTTACTCAATGATATACATCAATTTGTATTTGATGTATGTTTGAGTTTCATTGTGCAGGTATAAGGTTTACAAAGGATTTTTCTAAGTACAAGTGTCTACACTTGTGAAGAATTATGTCGACACCCAGAAGAGGTTGTGTCGACACCAGAAGCAAAGTTGTGTTGACACCCAAAAGTTGTGTCAACACCAGAAGCAAAGTTGTGTCAACACCCAGAAGTTGTGTCGACACTAGAAGCAAAGCTGTGTCAACACCCAGGAATTGTGTCGACACCTAAAGAAGAGGTTGTGTCGACACCCAGAATTGTGTCGACACCTAAGGCCGAAATTGTGTCGATACCTAAAGCAGAAGTTGTGTCGACACCCAGGAGTTATGTCGACATCAGAAGAAAGGCATATGTCGACACTCAGGAATTATGTCGACACCTGAAGAAGGTTTGTGTTGACAGCTAGACACACACTCAACTTCATCTTACAACAACATCTATTCTGAGTTAGAAGGCTTTTGTCGACACACAGGACTTGTGTCGACACTCACTCAATGACAGCTAGACATACACTCAATGCCATTTGTCTGCAGCAGTTATGTCAAGACCAGAAGTCGTTGTGTCGAAACACAGGACTTGTTTCGACACACACTCAACGACGGATGGACATACACTCAACGCCATCTGTCTACCGCAGTTATGTCGAGACAAAGAGCAGTTGAGTCGACACACAAGACTTGTGTCGACACATACAACAAGAAGATGTGTCAAGTAGCTTAAGAATGACTATGTCAACACCTGGAGTGTTATGTCGACACCACCAAGACTTGTGTCGACATTTAGTCTTTTTGTGTCGACACATATGAAGCAGTTTTCTGAGTGGTTCATGATGACTTGTAAAGTCATTGAGGAATCAACTGCCATGACTAGTGACTCGACAGGTGTCATTCCTAATAGGTCATACACCTTTGACAGAACTGTTAGAAGGTTGTTACAAACTGGATCAACCGGTAACCAGGAGAAATCTCTATATAAAGGACTGATCCGTGATAACTTAAAAAAAGATACAGAGATAAAAAAGTGAATCATCCAAAGGTAGAATTTCATAACAAGTAAAGGGGTGACCCTTAAGAAGGTAGATTCTGAACAGTCTGCAGAGAAGATTCAGATCTTATTCTGAATTCAAGGAAGGAACTGACAGGAGATCATCTTCTACATCAAGAAGAGTTCAACCTTATTTTGTTCTATCAAGAAGCTTTGAAACAGCTATGTCAGGTTGTATCTGAAGATTCAGTTCATTCAAGAATTGATCAAGAAGCTCTCATCTGTAGAGTGATCTATCTGGTGATATTCCTATATCTCTTTAATACACAATTACTTGTAGGATCTTTTGTTAGATTTGAGTTGTAAGCCTATAATTATAAAGGCTGAGATAGGGCTGAGTGCTTGAGGTGTAGGACTATTAATATTCTGAGTTATAAGCCTAGTTATAAAGGCTGAGGTAGGGCTATGGCCTGAGGTAGGATTCTTGGAGAAGAATCTGTGGTAGGACTTGTGTAAGTCTGAGCTATAGGAACCATCTGGTTCTGAGTTGTAAGATCTTGGATCTGAGTTAGTGGAAGGAAGTTGTGCTGAATCCAGTTTTCTACTGGATAGGTGAAGGGGGAAAGTGGATGTACCCATACCTTGGGGAACCACTATAAATCTGTTGTATGTTGTGCTGTGTTTTTTCTGAGCTGTGATTTGCAATTTCTGTGATAAGTAAGAACTAGTTATATTGCCTAAAATTCTTAAAGATAATTAGAACCTATTCACCCCCTCTCTAGGTGTCTAGGCTCTTGAAATAAGTCTTTCACCGATTAATGCGTGTAATCATCCGTTGGAAAGGTATTTCCGAGGGTTACAACTTTCGTGTTCAGCCTAAGATCTGATTCTTTCCACAACATGCCCAAAAGTGTCCCCGAAGTTCGCTGCGCGCAGAAAATATAGTATAATAGGCATGGTTAGGATAAAATTATAAAAAGATATGATTTAGCGGATAAAATTAACATTATAAATATATTTATATTATATTATTTAGATTTTTATATTAATAATTTAGGTCAAATTATGCATCATCATCTATTTCATTCATGTTATAGTTCAAGACAAATTGCTCATAACTGTCCGACAACGATTGCAGGATCAGGTCTGTGGACAACTCTTGACCCAGAGGGAACCCTAGTATTTCAAGGTTCTCGATATACCCAATTATCTTGAGTATGTGAGTTCCTACTAGGTCCCTAGCTCCCATCTTGTACTGAAATAACGCCTTAGTGACATCGAATCTCTCTTGACGAGCTTGCCCTTGAAACATTTTCTTGAAATGCTTGTTAATTTCCTTGAAACCCATGTTCTCGTGTTGCTTTTGGAGCTCAGAGTTCATAGTCGCAAGCATGAGACATTCGACGTCTAAGGAGTTGTCAAGGTACTTCTTGTAAGCATCCTTATTAGTACGGGGTGCATTCCCGGCAGGCACATTAAAAGATTCCTCTTCCAAAACATAGAGCTTGCTCTCTTGCTTGAGAACAATTCTCATCTCCTGTACCAGTCCAGATAATTTGTCCCGCTCAGCTTTTCCTTCTCAAGGATCGCTCGGAGGGATAGGGTGGAATGTGAACCACTTGCTATGGAAATTTTACAAGGATCAAGCAAAGCAAATTAGTACTGCATTTCAAAATATAATTCATCTTTCGATAAGGACTTTAGTCAAAATAAATCCCACTATTTTTTATCAAACTGATAACCCTCGATATCAATTCGAAGAGTTTAAGCAAGTAACTCTTTTAGTGGACAAGATCAATATTTCACTAACACTATGAGTCACATTTGGATTTTCTCTCACAATGCAGCTATTTAGGTAGGCAATGCTTGCCAATTTCATCACAATACAATTCCTGTATGGTTGGTGAATAACTCCTTATTCGCATCCATCATATGGTGCATGAAAACCCTATACCTCTGGGAACTCAACCTTTGAGTTCACCCAATTAAGTTTGACCCGATGTTGACAATGGGATATCACAATTATCCGCTCGCACCCTTACCAAGATAGATTAATGCACCTTACTTTGGCTAGCCCACACTTCATCGATCGAGGCAGGAAGAGTGTCATCCATCTGAAGGCATCTAAATACTTAATATTACTTAAGGGATTTTTAGATACTTGATTAACTATTTAATCATGGTTAACACTTAACCAATGTGCACATCAACAAACAACCAAAACAACAACATAATCCAAATGCATCCCAGATGTGTACAGGAACATCATCAACAGTTGATGAACTGGGCTAAATCTGAACATTTAGAACTCTTCTAAATCTTTAGATTTACATGCACAGGACATGAGCAACACAATTTCCACTTACACAATAGACAAGCTCGTCACTTTATGTGTGAGATTCAAAATCTACCACATCCTTGGCTTCATAAATCAACAAATGTGACAGTTACTATTAAGGAGTAGCAATAAAGAAATCACATGCGTTCTTGGTGGGATTCTAAGAATAGATTTTGGCCATTTAGAACACATCTAAAATCTCAAAATCTACACGTCATGTATTCAGTAACTTCTGATACATGGAATATTGTAAGCTAACCTCCCTCTGATACCGCTGTTGGGTTTTATAGGATGGCACAATAGTTATGCACGCAGTGGAATTAGAAGAACAAGAAAAACCCAAAAGTTTGGATCTGGCAAAATTCTTGAATCAAGAAGTAAAACCTTGCTATAACAAAAAACTTACATTGGAGAGATTGAGTAGATACTCAACCAAGGTGCTTTGATAATGTCCAACGAATGGTAACGGTTGGAGCTCTGAGCATAGAATAATGTCCATTCCTCTACGGATATCCACACGAGCACGGAGAACCCTAGACTCTTGTTGCACAAGATCTAGGTCAGAATTAGGTTTTCCCTCAACGTCTCCACGGACTACTAGATCAGTTTGAAAGTGAGGAAAAGATTTACCTTAACTCTAGAGGGGGGGGGGCGGTGAATAGAGTATTTTAAAATAATTCACAATTAAAATAGTACAGTAGTGGAAGACTTAAATTTATGTATATGTGTAAGGTGCTTGTAGTGAAGTAAAAACTAAAGCAAGAAATAAAGAATCACACAGCACACAACAAAGACAAACACACAACAACCAGATGACACAAGGATCTATAGTGGTTCCCCAAAAACCTGGGTACATCCACTCTTCTACTACCCTTTGTAGGAATCCACTGCAGGAATAGTTGATCAGGTGTCCTGGGCACCAATGAGCTTTTGATCAGGTGCTCAAAAACCAAACCAGATTTTTTGATCAGGTGTCTTGCCACCACTGAGTTTTGATCAGGTATCAGAAACCAATAGTTCACTTTTGAAGGGAGAGATAACCCTGTACAGATGGTGGTAAAAGAAAAAGGTGATGATGTCTTCTCTGTCTCAAATCACTGAGAGAAGACTAGTGGATTGTTGATGTTGTCAAAGCTCCCCCTGAGATGTAGAAAGGTTCAGGAGTGAAAGCTTTGCTAGGGTGATAGGTCTTCAGAAGCTTCAGATCTCCAACAGAAGATGATTCCAGCAGATGCTGAAATGTTTGATGTCTGGAGTCCTTGATGTTGAGGCCTTTGAACACTTGAAGATATGGAGGAGTTGAGTAGCAGAAGATCTCCTCTACAGCAGAATTTTCTTGAGTTCTTGAAGATTCAGTAGATTTGAAAATCACAGAAGATGAACTGTTGATCAGAGAAGTTGTATTGTTCAATCTTCTGTATTGTAATCTAATTCTTCTGTATCTCTTTTTATTCTCTGTATACTCTATTATCTCTGTATATTGTCTCTTGTGTATTGTGTGTATTATTTTTGTCTCTATTCTCTTCTGCAAGAGTATATCGAAAATCTGACTTAGATGGCCGTTATTCAGTCATAAATGGCTTCTATAATTGACAACTGTATCTGGGGAAAGTCCTAAGCAATACTCCATTTAGTCCTTCCTTGAAACTTGCATCAGATTTCTTAAAACGGCTAGAAAATCCTTTGTAATAAATGCAGAGAATAACTCTGAAAGAATTTGAATTGATTCCTTAACTGTTCTTGAATTTGAATTCTGAAGGCGTCGATCTCTCACAGAAATCGTTGATCTGAGCTCTACGATCGTTGAACTGAGCTCAGAGATTGGATTTATACTAGAGATAGAAAACGTCGACCTGAGCTCTACGATCGTCGAACTGAGCTCAGCGACTTGAAAATAGCTGAAGACAAAACGTCGATCTGAGCTCGAAGATCGTCGACCGGAGTTCGACGACTTGCAGAGTTGAGCTCAGAGAGCGTCGAACGGAGTTCGACGTTTCGTCGAACTGAGCTCGACAAAAATTGTCTTGTCTCAGTACTTAGTCCTGATCTCTGAGTGGTCCTGGGGGAAGCTCCAAACCTAAGTTCTAAGCACTAGACCCATTCTAATTTGACCTTTTCAACTATACAACTAGGTCAAACAATTTTCCTAATAACATAGTGATCCTTGCCCAAATTAGTAATAGGGTGTTCCAACAATCTCCACCTATTTGGATTAGGATTACTATTTACAGGACATAATCAGGAAATACAAAATCATACATACAGAAAAATAAAAACTAAACTATCAATGCAGAAAAGATAATCAAAGCAGCATTGCAGAACTCAAAAGGAAATCGGCAAGTGTTCAGATATAGATGTACTGTCTGCTTACAGAATTCATTTCCTTTCACTGCCTTTCTTAAATAAAATCTCCCTGTTGGGACTGAGAGCATCTTTCTTTGATCTTCTGTCGTCTTCTGCACCTAAGGAGGTTTGGGATCTGGGCCTTGGAACTACAGCCTCAGGATGCAGTTTCATGTAATCTTCTTGATCAAAGAACTTTCTTGAAGCATATCTCTCCAGTTCTGTCTTTCTTTGTTCTGAAAGAGTAGTGATGTTAGAAGTATATTTCCCTTGTTCTCTGGCCTTTTTCAACTGATCTAGAGCAGCAAGCTCTTTCATCCTGGCAGTCCATGATACTAGATTGTTTTTTGGATCCTCAAAAGGAATTGAAGGTTCATATCTATTTATAGTTTCTGTAGCAGTAGATGTTCTTGTAACAACAGTATCTCTGAGTTTGTAAGGAAAAGGACCTTGAGTTGAATCCATATGCCCTTGTCCTTCCCTTTGCTATCTGGAATAGGTTCTATATTCTCTCTGACTTCCTCTGTGTTGTCCTCTTCTTAAATGATAACCTTTTTGATACTGTCCTCTGTGCTAATATCTTTGAGAGGGTTAAGAGGAACTTTGCTTTGAATCTGAAGATTAAAATGCAGAGCCTCCACCAGATCCTGAATCTGGAGGAGGAGGAGGAGGAGGTTGATACTGAGAGGATCCTTTCTCATACCTGTCCAGTTTCCTTTTCTTCTTCATAGACTTTAACTGATTTTTGGAATATTGCATCCAGGGCTCTGTAATCTGACAATCATGCAGAATATAATTTGGTATGTCATTTGCATCGTTGGCCTGGGCAGGAGGAACTCTCATCATAGCTTTGCTTCTATCTTTCCTCTTTTTGGCAATGGTGCCAGCAGAGTCATCAGATTCAGTATTGAATTTGTCACTGTCAGAGCTCCGTGGTCTGTCATAAAGATCATCAATTCTTTTTATGTATTCCTCTTGAAGTTTGGATTTCTCAGAATCAGCAGGAGCAGGAGGTGTTGGAACAGCAGCAGGAATCTCAGCAGGAGCAGTTGGAATAACAGACACTTGTGGAGCAGTTGCATCAATAGGATACTCAGAAACTTGTTCTTCCAGATAACTTGCCTGTTCTTCAGCAAAAACAGTATCAACAGACAGCATCTCAATATCAGTAGATTCACCAGAAATATCAGCAGCAGCAGCAACACTAACAGTAGCAACAGCTTCCTCAGCCTTAAGAGAATTGACATAGGATATGATCATGCTGGAATCACATACAGAAATAGGCACAATGGCCTTAGTGAGGTCTTCAACTCCCTGAGTTAGTAATCTTCTGTAAAGAGTATCAAACTCAAACAACAGTGACCTGAGGTCCACTGTAATCACTGGTACTGGAGCAGCAGTTGGAGCAGGCAATTCCTCAGCTTCATAAGGCATCTCCCCCTGCCTTGATTCAGTCATGACTGGATCAAGGCACTCCATAGAAGGACTTACCTGAGGAGAGGAAAAAGAGGTTTGCTTATCAGATAGCTCCTTTATTGATTGCAGGAGTGGAGCCATGGTGGTCTCCAGCAGGCTTACTAGCTTGGGGGCCAGTATCCCATAAAGCCTATCTGCCAAGGCTGATAAATCCACTTGCTCAAGTGGGATTTGAGTAGAGGTGGAGGATGGAATTGCTTGAACTGATGGTGAATGGGCTACAGTTGATGCTGTGGTGGATGGTAGAATTGATGGTTGAGAGATAGGGATGGTGGAGATGGATGGTATGGGTCTGGAGATGGATGGAGTGAAGGATGATTGGGAGAGTACATCATGAAGAAGTTGTTGGTAGGAGGAGGTAGAGGGAAGCTCAGGAGGAGAGGAAGGGGAATCATCCATGAAGGAATCTTCCAATATGTTGAAGGATGGAATGGTAAGAGGTGGATAGTAGTGGAGTGGATGGAATGATCCTGAGGTGGCTGGAGGTGAAAGAGGAGATGAGATGGTAATGGGGGAAGAAATGGTTATGGTTGTGGAGATTGTTGTGGTTGATGTGGAGGTGGAGGTAGAAACAAGAGGTGGAGAAGGAGGAGAAGAGGTAGAGGCAGGCAGTTCTTCTATGAGGGCTGGAGCCTGAGGGGAAGTGACTACAGGAGTCCTTGTGCCTGAAGCTATAGTAGTCCTGGCAGGTTTGATGATCTGTCTGTCCAATTTCCTAAATAGGGCACAAGTTAATCTTTTAGATGCATTAATGTGCATCCCATTGAAAACCAGCAGCTCTGGGCACCTGGAGTGCAGGAAAACCCCTAAAATCCTCCCAAAATTGACAAAACTTTTATTAATTTTCTTCTTGATCAAATCAAAGAAGATTGTTCCCCAATTCAGATGTTTCTTGTCCACTATGGCTCCCATCAGACAGAACTGATATCTTGATATGGTATCATGTTCTGAGTGCTTAGCCAGTAGCACTTTCCCCACAACATCAGCCAAAAAACGAAATTCAATGGATAGATTCTTTTTCAATAACTTATTAGGGTTTGCAGCAGAGTGACCCATTCTATCCAACATAGAATCAAATTCTTCTCCAGACATATAAGTAGAATCATCTCCAGTACTTAAATTGAATGCCTCAGTCAGAAGGGTAGGGGACAATTGTACCTGAATCCCGCTGATAGTACAGACTAGGGTATTCTCATCCAGATTATTTGCAGTAAATACCCATTCCTTTATTTCATCAACCGCAATCTTCATTTTGGTCGATATAATATCCACTAGCTGTTGTTCCTTGAATAGTTCCAGGATATCCTTGAAGATTTGATCACTGCCGTCAAATGAATCCATATCAATATCAAACCCGGTATCAAACTTCATCTTCGCGAGAGCTGCAACATTCATTGCCATTGAAGACCTGCAAAAAAGTTACCAAACACAACCAAGTGCAGTAGAGTTTGGAGGGAAAGAAAGAAATTGTAGAGAGTATGAATGCGCAATCGAAGAACGACGACGAACAATTATTTTTATATTAGGGTTCGACGGCGGAAAGGAAGGATCGTTGAACTCCGTTCGACGATCTGGGCTTCTAATGGAATCTGAAGAGTCTTCAATAACGTCGATCTCCGTTCGACGATAATGGAGAGCATCAAACTCTGTTCGACGATCGTTGACCATAGGAAGATAGCCTAGCACTGCCTGGAAAATGCTGAACTCCGGTCGACGCTTATTGGAAAGCGTCGATCTCCGTTCGATGCTTTTTGGGAAAAACGTCGAGCACAGTTCAGAGACAAAACAGAACCTACAGACACAAGAAAATGTAGGTTTTTAGCCTAGTCTTGGTCTATTTTTAGATTTAAAAATCTTGGGATTTATTTTCAACTTCCTCCATCTAACATTCCTAACTGATTTAGGAAGAATGTGTATTTCTTTTCAACCAAAGGTTTGGTGAAAATATCTCCCCTTTGCAAATCAGTTGGGATATACTGAAGTTCAATTTTATTTTTCTCTACATTATCCCTTAGAAAGTGATGCCTAATCTCTATATGTTTTGTCCTACTATGGAGGACTGGATTTTGTGCTATAGAAATAGCACTAGTATTATCACAAATGATTTTTGATCCTTCTAAGCTGTAGCCATAGTCTAGGAGCTGGTTTTGAATCCACAGAATCTGTGAGCAACAACTGCCTGCTGCCATGTATTCAGCTTCAGCAGTTGAAGTGGACACCGATGTCTGTTTCTTACAGAACCAGGAGACAAGTCTGTCACCAAGGAACTGGCAAGTTCCACTGGTGCTTTTCCTTTCTACTCTACATCCAGCATAATCAGCATCTAAAAATCCAGTTAATTCAAATCCTGAGTCTTTTGGATACCAGAGTCCTAGATTTGGACAACTTTTCACATACCTGAGAATCCTCTTTACTAAAGTTAAGTGTGACTCTCTAGGGCTTACTTGGAACCTAGCACATATGCATGTAGTAAACATTATATCAAGTCTACTAGTTGTAAGGTACAATAGAGAGCCAATCATTGCTCTATATATTGTCTGATCAACATGTTTTCCATGTTCATCAGCATCTAATACAACATTAGTAGGCATAGGTGTTTTCATACAAGATGCTTCAGACATACCAAATTTCTTAACCAGTTCCTTTGCATACTTGGTTTGAGAAATGAATATGCCTTCAGCATATTGTTTGACTTGCAATCCTAGAAAGAAGGAAAGCTCACCCATGCTACTCATTTCAAATTTAGAATGCATTAGGTTGGAAAACTTCTTGCATAAATTTGAATCAGTAGAACCAAAGATAATATCATCTACATATATTTGTACTAGTAGGGTATGGGACTTATGGGTTCTAATAAAAAGAGTTTGGTCTACTCTACCCCTTATAAAATCATTTTTCAGAAAAAAGCATGCTAAGGTCTCATACCATGCTCTAGGAGCTTGCTTGAGACCATGTAATGCTTTGTGCAATTTGAAAACATGGTCAGGATAAGTTGGAGAGATAAAACCTAGAGGTTGTCTAACATAGACTTCCTCTTTGATGTCTCCATTGAGAAATGCACTCTTCACATCCATTTGGTAGACCTTGAATCCTTTGTGAGCTGCATAGGCAAGGAATATTCTTATGGCCTCTAACCTTGCCACTGGTGCAAAGGTCTGGTCATAGTCTATCCCTTCTTCTTGAGAATAACCTTGAGCAACTAGCCTTGCCATGTTCCTTACAATAACTCCTTGATCATCCAACTTGTTTCTGAACACCCACTTTGTTCCAACAATTGAGTGATCCTTAGGCCTTGGCACTAGTTCCCAAACTTTGTTTCTCTCAAATTGATGTAGTTTCTCTTGTATAGCAATGATCCAGTATGGATCTTGTTCTGCATCTTGAATGGATTGAGGCTCAACTTGAGATAGAAAGCAAGTAAGCATCAGGTTTTGGTTGAGCTGATTTCTGGTTTGCACACCAGATGAGATGTCTCCAATCACTTAGGAGATTGGGTGATCTCTTATTGTTACTAAATCAACAGGAGGTGTTGATTGTTCACCAACCTGTGTTGTTGTTTCCTCTTGTGGAACAACAACGGGCTCTTCAAGATGGTTGTCTCCAAGATATTGAACATCAAGATGTTGAGTATCATCTTCATCTTCACTGATTTCAGCTCTTCGTTGGATAGGTGAATGTACTGAATCCTTTTCTACAATGTATAACCTGTCCAGATTTTCTGAAAGAGAGTGTACCTGCAATGGTTCTATGGTAGAAGTAGACTTCTCCTTGTAACACATGTTAGTCTCATCAAAAGATACATGAACAGATTCTTCAATTTTAAGAGAAGTTTTATTATACACCCTATAAGCTTTACTGATCATGGAGTATCCCAGAAACACTCCTTCATCAGCTTTAGCTTGGAATTTTGCTAAATACTTCTTGTCATTATTGTGAATATAGCAAATACAGTCAAAAATTTTGAAATAGTCTACTTTAGGTTTCTTCCCTTCGAGCAATTCATAGGGAGTCTTGCCCTTCAGTTTATGTATTAGACTTCTGTTCAACACATGGTTGGAGGTGTTCACTACCTCAGCCCATAAAGATAGAGGTAGGTGAGCATCTGTTAACAATGTAGTAGAAAATTCAATTAGAGTTCTATTTTTCCTTTCAGCTACCCCATTTTGTTGAGGAGTTCTAGAGCTGAGAAAGTATGCCGGATCCCTTCACTCCGACAGAACTCTTGCATAAGAAGAGAATTAAACTCTGTCCCATGATCACTTCTGATCAGGGCAATGTGAGTATTGAACTCAATCTGTATACATTTGAGAAACTCTGTCAGACACTTAAAGTTATCAGACTTCTTCCTCAGAAAGAATACCCAAGTGAATCTGGAGAAGTCATCTACAATCACCAAAGTATAAGATTTCCCTCCTAAGCTTTGCACTGTAATGGGTCCAAAAAGATCCATGTGTAACAGATACAAAATCCTAGGTGAATCACTCTTATTAATTGACTTAAAACTATTTTTAGTTTGCTTGCCAAATTGACAGGCCCTGTAGAGTCCTTCCTTCTTATAGGGGCAAGAAGGTAGTCCTTTAACAAGGTTGTCCCTTGACAGCCTAGCAATGGTTCTAAGGTTAGTGTCCTAGTCTTTTATGCCATAAATCATTTGGTTTACAGACTGAATTAAATAAGCAGATATCTATGTTGGTTGAAAGGAAATCTACAAGATAAATGTTACCTTTCCTTTTACCTGTTAACACTGTTGTGTTATCCTCTAACTTGATCTGGCATAAGGATTTGTTGAATATCACTTGATATCCTTCATCACAGAGTTGACTTATGCTTATTAGGTTGTGCTTCAGTCCTTCCACATAAGCCACCTTCTTGAATGTGACTGAGCCAATCTGAACAGCACCATGTCCTTTTGTTTGACCAAAGTTTGAATCTCCAAAGATCACTTTGGGTCCAAGTTTGGCTTTGAAGGATGTGAGATTATCCTTACTCCCTGTTATGTGCTTTGAGCACCCACTATCCAGATACCATTGTTAGTTCATTGCTGGATAGGTCTTCACCTGCACATAAACAATTTATATGTTTTTGACCCAGTTTACCTTGGGTCTGGGTTGATAACCTTTAAATTCAGAAATGAGAGACATCCCTGGCTGACTCTTATATCCTTCAGGATGGTATCTCCTAGGAGGTACTATCCATTCAGTATTTGGGTTGAAGCTTTGGGATGAGGGACTTCTAGGATTGACTTGAGATTTATCTCTGAAAGAAGGTTCAAAGCTCTAAGCTTCGTTCGACGATCGCCGACCTGAGTTCGACGATCTTGGATCAGATCGTCGAGCTCCGTTCGAAGATCGACTATACTAGAGTTAAGAGTTCAGAATTCGTCAATCTGAGTTTGACTATCCAGCCTTGGATCGCCGACCTCTGTTCGTCGATCGTCGAGCTCTGTTCGACGTTTTTTGTTGAACTTGATTTTCCTTAGGTAAATCTGGATTCTTCCTAGCTACCTCTACAACACCCTTTCCTTTATCAGAAATAAATTTAATTGGGGTTGTTAATACTATTGGTTGGCTGGATGAAGCACCCAAGCCCAGTGTACTGTTGAATCTTGAGTTCACTGTGCTTGTGATGTCCAACAGTCTGATGCTTCTCCCATTAAGGGATTCTTCAAACTTCTTTTCCCTAGATAACTTACTTTTCAGTGAAGCTATCTCCTCCCTACAGCATTCTAACTCCTCAAAGAGTTTGAGGTTGTCTGATTTTAAGGTGCTATGTTCAGACAATTGATTTCTGAGAGAGATTATCTCTTTCTCAGACTTTAGCAAATCTAAACACAGTGTCTTAAATTCAATTTTAAAGTCCTCAGAAGTAAAATCAAAAGAGTTATTACCTCATCCTCTTCAGATCCAGTTTCAGCTTCAGAATCAGACTCTTGTTCTGCATCAGAGTTTTTCTGGGAGGCATTGATTGCCATAATGTAGAATTCTTTTTCCTCAGCATCATCCTCATCATCACTTGAGCTGGATGAGGCTTCTGATTCTTCTTCTGTATCACTCCAGCTTTCAACTACAAATTCCTTCCTTGTATGTTTGTTTTTGTTGGATGAGGATCTATTGTTGTTGTTCTTTCTGGAGTCCTTGTCTCTTCTTCTCTCTTTTCTATCCTTCTTATCCTTGTTTTGATTCTCTGGACAGTCAGGCACAATGTGGCCTGGCTTCTTGCATCCAAAGTAGATGATTTCTTTGCTGTTGGACTTGTCATATCTAGGCTTCTCATGCCCCTTGAATGACTTCTTTCTGAAATCCTTCCTGGCCATCTTATAGAATCTTTTGGCCAGTAGACTTAGGAGCTCATCATTTCATGTAACTTTGTCTTCATGCTTCTCTTCTGTATCTTTGAAGGCTATGGTCTTCTCCTTTCTGATGACTGGAGATGCAACCTTTTGTTCTTCTTCCCTATTCTTGATGAGCAGCTCATAAGATTTTAGCTTGCCCAGAAGAGCTTATGTTGTTATTTCACTTAAGCTTCTGGCATCTTTAATTGGCCATATTCTTGAATCCCAAGTGCTGGGGAAGCACATTAGGATCTTATCATTGAGTTCAGTGAGTGTGATTTCCTTATCCAATGTCTTTAGCTCACTAACTATCAGACAGAGCCTATTGTACATATCTGTAACTGACTCAGCTTCTCCTTTCTTGAAGTTCTCATATTGGGATATGAGATGGGATCTCTTGTCCTTTCTTTCATCAGCAGATCATAATACAATTTCTGAGAGCTTATCCCATATATCTTTAGCTGAGCAACATTCAGCTACCTTTTGGAATATCTCATCAGACATAGTCTGAGCAAGAATATTCATGGCCTTTGCATCTGCCACTTTCCACTTCTTTATTTCAGCATCTGTTCCTGAGGGAGGCGGAACAGCACTTGTGCTTGTGGTCTCTGGAGGTCTTGGACACACTGTCAAAACAGAATTAAAAATGTCCTCATCAATAGAATTCATGTAAAGCTTAATCCTTGCCTTCCAAAGTGCAAACTTAGAGAGGTTGCACACTGGAGGTCTTGTGCTAGCATAATCTTTGTTCTGTGCCATGGTTTTGTTTTAAAATAAATATAATACAAAAAGTAATAACTATCCTCTACAGAAGGTTTATCTTATCAAGGATCTTTTGGTTCAAGTGTTAGCCTGTTCAATAAATCGGTTGAAGATTCAGATGTTGAATAACCAACCTCCCTCTGATACCAACTGAAAGTGAGGAAAAGATCTACCTTAACTCTAGAGGGGGGTGAATAGAGTATTTTAACATAATTCACAATTAAAATAGTACAGTAGTGGAAGACTTAAATTTATGTATATGTGTAAGGTGCTTGCAGTGAAGTAAAAACTAAAGCAAGAAATATAAAATCACACAGCACACATCAAAGACAAACACACAACAACCAGATGACACAAGGATCTATAGTGGTTCCCCAGAAACCTGGGTACATCTACTCTTCTACCACCCTTTGTAGGAATCCACTGCAGGAATAGTTGATCAGGTGTCCTGGGCACCAATGAGCTTTTGATCAGGTGCTCAAAAACCAAACCAGATTTTTTGATCAGGTGTCTTGCCACCACTAAGTTTTGATCAGGTCTCAGAAACCAATAATTCACTTTTGAAGGGAGAGATAACCCTGTACAGATGGTGGTAAAAGAAAAAGGTGATGATGTCTTCTCTGTCTCAAATCACTGAGAGAAGACTAGTGGATTGCTGATGTTGTCAAAGCTCCCCCTGAGATGTAGAAAGATTCAGGAGTGGAAGCTTTGCCAGGGTGATAGGTCTTCAGAAGCTTCAGATCTCCAGCAGAAGATGATTCCAGCAGATGCTGAAATGTTTGATGTCTGGAGTCCTTGATGTTGAAGCCTTTGAACACTTGAAGATATGGAGGAGTTGAGTAGCAGAAGATCTCCTCTACAGCAGAATTTTCTTGAGTTCTTGAAGATTCAGTAGATTTGAAAATCACAGAAGATGAACTGTTGATCAGAGAAGTTGTATTGTTCAATCTTCTGTATTGTAATCTAATTCTTATGTATCTCTTTTTATTCTCTGTATACTCTATTATCTCTGTATATTGTCTCTTGTGTATTGTGTGTATTGTTTTTGTCTCTATTCTCTTCTGCAGGAGTATATCGAAAATCTGACTTAGATGACCATTATTCAGTCATAAATGGCTTCCATAATTGACAAATGTATCTGGGGAAAGTCCTAAGCAATATTCCATTTAGTCCTTCCTTGAAACTTGCATCAGATTGCATGAAACGGTTAGAAAATCCTTTGTAATAAATGCAGAGAATAACTCTGAAAGTATTTGAATTGATTCCATAACTGTTCTTGAATTTGAATTCTGAAGGCGTCGATCTCTCACAGAAATCGTCGATCATAGCTCTACGATCGTTGAACTGAGCTCAGAGATTGGATTTATACTAGAGATAGAAAACGTCGACCTGAGCTCTACGATCGTCGAACTGAGCTCAGCGACTTGAAAATAGCTGAAGACAAAACGTCGATCTGAGCTCGAAGATCATCGACCGGAGTTCGATGACTTGCATGGTTGAGCTCAGAGTGTGTCGAACGGAGTTCGACGTTTCGTCGAACTGAGCTCGACGAATATTGTCTTTTCTCAGTACTTAGTCCTAATCTCTGAGTGGTCCTGTGGGCAGCTCAAAACCTAAGTTCTAAGCCATAGACCCATTCTAATTTAACCTTTTCAACTATACAACTAGGTCAAACAATTTTCTTAATAACATAGTGTTCCTTGCCCAAATTAGTAATCGGGTGTTCCAACACCGTTCAAGGAGGGGTGGCAGTGACGAATCTGATGCACATGAAACTTTTCCAGCGAAGGCAGAGGCTCGGCGATCGAAGGCAGCGAGCGGCGTCCATAACATGCAGAACACTTCCGTCATCGTCGGGAAGGAAAATCCATCGCGGGATTAGTTCGAAAAATGAATAGTTGCATACAAGGCTTTCCATATAAATCCTATTTATACAAGCTACCAAACCAGCCCAATAAACTACAGACAAAATGATTGGTCCACGTGTACGTTATTAAGAATAATTATGATCGTTAGGGAGATCTTATATAAGGTCTTGTCAACCGACTAACCCTAAGAAGGACTTTACAAGCTGTCATAATTTTCTAAGTTCTCTGAATCTCTCTCTCTCTCTTCAAAATGAAAGCTGCCGCCGCCGATCATCTTCGTGCAAGGGCTAGGGTTTTTGATTCAAGGATTCAGATCAAAATTGATTTACAGATTGGGATTATTGTTCGTTCTTCATCATCTCTCCGATCGGGTGAAGTTAAAAGAAGTTTTTGGATCTCATTCTTGCTGAGTTATCTTCTTCAACATTTCTGACAGAGCCGCAAGTTATAAGAAGAAGATCCAAGCAGATCGATTCAAGATTTGAAGATTATTGTTTGTATTTTTAAATTTCTCTCTATTCAATTATTGTAGGTGATTTCTCTCCGAGTTGTAGGAAGTTTATCTTCCGAGTGTAGATCCGTTTGGATCGAGTTTGTAGGAACTTTGTTCCGAGGTGTAGGATTGGTTTTCAATCCGAGATAGTGGATTAGCTGAGTCTAGTGGTTTGCTAGATCGGTGAGGGAAAGTGGATGCACCCAAGGTTGGGGAACCACTATAAATCTTTTGTCATCTGTGATTGCTTGGTTGATTTGTGTGCACAGTCACTAAATTTTATTCCGTAAAAAGACGCACAACTCACCTATTCACCCCCTCTAGGTGATTTAGGTAGACAACTGAACTCATTCAACTACTAATGAGAATTTATATTTTAGTTTTCTCTCACAGGTTGAGCCAAAGAAATTTGAGGAAGCAAACTCGGACACATCATGGATTATGGCTATGGAAGAAGAGCTGAATCAATTCAAGCGCTGTCAAGTCTGTAAACTTGTTCCTAGACCCAACGGCAAGAATGTCATCGGGATAAAGTGGATCTACAGGAACAAGATGGACGAGAATGGAACAATTATAAAGAATAAGTCAAGACTCGTCGCTCAAGGATACAGACAAGAAGAAGGAATCGACTTCGACCAGACATATGCTCTAGTGGCAAGGCTAGAAGCAATCAGGTTGTTCTTAGCATATGATACACTTAAGGGCTTCACCGTCTATCAGATGGACGTGAAATCTGCCTTCCTTAATGGTGACATAAAGGAAGAAGTGTATGTGGAACAACCACCAGGTTTCGTTGATTATAACTTTCCTAATCATGTCTTTCTTTTATCTAAAGCTTTGTATGATTTGAAACAAGCTCCTCAAGCTTGGTATGAGACGCTATCTAGTTTTCTTCTTGAGAAAAAGTTCACAAGAGGAAAAATAGATAAAACATTATTTCTTAGGGAAATAAAAGGCAAGATTTTGCTAGTGCAAATCTATGTCGACGATATTATTTTTAGTTCTATAGACGACAACCTCTGCAAAAAGTTTTCTAAACTTATGTAAGGGAAGTTTGAAATGAGCAGTATGGGTGATCTGAAGTATTTCTTAGGACATCAGGTGAACAATCTGAAGATGGAATTTTCATCTCGTAGACGAAGTTCACCAAGGAGCTAATTAAGAAATTCGGAATGGAGAATGCAACCTCTATGAGGACTCTAATGGCTTCAGCTGTGTCTCTGGACAAGGATGAGAAAGGGAAACCTTTTGATGAAACCAAATACAGAAGCATAGTTGGATCCTAGCACAACCGTACTGTCAGTAGGCCAGACATAATGTTCTTAACATGTGTTTGTGCTATATTTCAAGTGAACTGTAAGGAATCTTATTATGCGTTTGTGCTGGATTTTACGGTACCTTAAAGGTACACCGAATCTTCACTTATGGTACCCAAGAAGTAATGATAACAAACTAATTGGTTTTTTAGATGCAGACTTTGCAGGTAGAAAAGAAGATAGAAAGAGAACTTCCGGGACTTGCCAATTCCTTGGAAGGAGACTCATTTCTTGGAGCATAAAAAAACAAAATTGTGTCGAAATTTCAACGCCCGAGTCAGAATACATTTCTGCAGGCAGTTGTTATGCACAATTGCTCAGGCTAAAGAACCAACTGGAATACTACAATATGCAAGTCAAAGACATTCCTCTATTTTGTGACTTCTCCAGTGCAATAGCAATAGCCAACAACCCAGTCTCTCACAGCTGGACAAAGCATATAGATCTGAGATACCATTTCATTCGGGAGCATGTGGAGCATGGGGACATAGATCTGCAGTATGTTCCAACTGATACGCAAATTGCAGACATTTTACGAAGCCTCTTGACGAGACAAAATTCAGTTTCTTCAAAACTGAACTGGGTATGCTAAACAAAGAGGAATAAACAAGGTGGACTCATTTCACAGCTTAGAAATCAAGGTTTGGTCAAAAAGGTTAGAATTTATCTAAGTGGACTTCATTTCTCTCGAGCGAAGGAATAACTAATTGAGAACTTGAATATGACTACTCGAGTACTTCTCTGAATTTTCAAGAACTAAGTAAGTCACTCGAGTTCAATCACTCGAGTACTAAACTTCTTCTCGAAAGGTAGAAAAGTACCACTCGAGTACTGTCATAACGCCACTCGAGTACAGCTCCTCCATCACCCGAGTACTGAAGTTCCACTCGAGAAATGACCCGTCAGATTCTGAATTCTTTCAAATTCTTCATTTTCGGAACTCGTATCTTTTCCACCGCTATCTAAGGTATGTTTAAGCTTTATTAGACTCCTATTCATCATTACTAGGGTAATAAAAATAGAAAATATCAGATTTCCAGAATCTACTCGAGTTCAAATCCTCTCTCTCTCGAAAAGTCTCTTCGCCATCCGTCATTCACACAGAGCACGCTGCCTTCGCCGTCGTCTTCCACTCCATACCCCACAGTTCACTGAAGAACATGGGGCCGCCATCGAAGATCGGAGTTGGCAGTGAGTTAGTTGTCATCGGCATAGCAGAGATTTTTGATGATTTCAAGAACTTGATGATTCTACTCGACACAGCAGGTTTGACATTTGTCTTTCAGCAGCCGTGCAAAATACTCTTTCCAGAGGTAGATGAATTCTTCAAGAACTTAAAAGTCAAGAGGAATGGGAAAGTGTTGAAGTCCAAGGTCAAGGGAATCAAGGTAAAGCTTAACAAAACCTCTGTTTCACAACTTCTTAAAATGCCTGTAGTGGATGAAGAGGATGAAGTCACTGAAGAAGATAATGACAGAACCTGTACTTTTTGTGGTATTTTAACTGAAGTAACATCCATCAGAAGGCCAGACCTCAATCTAGTGAGCAATTTTCTAGTGGACATAATTGCAAAAAAATTTTTGTGCAGGACCAGCTCCGTCAGTTTCATAACTAATGATCTTTTTGACATTATGAAAGCCATTATCTGCAGGAAGAGATTTCAGTTTGGTATGCTTATTCTAGATAAGATCATAGAGAGCATTAAGGCTCCAACTTATGCAAGGATTATCTCACTGATGTTGTGTGAGATCAATATAGAGGTGTTTGATTTCACCAGGGGAACAACCCTCCATCATATGAAGAAAATTTCTATCTCCTCCATACAAAGATAGGAGTTAAAATTACAGAACCCAGCCCAAGCTGCTAAAGCCTTCGAGAGACCTACTGCAGAGGAAAGGACCCCATCTCCCTCTCTCCATAATGTTGCTGGCACATCTGGTGCAACAGCTGAGGTGGAGCCTGCCCCTCTGTGCAGCAAGTTAGGATGCCCTCTCCTCCTGCTCCTTCTGATCAGCAAGACAGAGTACCTTCTCCACCTCCGGATACATCCTTCCATCCTTCCACTTTAGAAGATCTTTAGATAGATTCCCAGGTACAGGAGACCATCCTCTCCACTACTGAAGATATAATCAAGATGATTGAAGAACTTAGCTCAGATGAGCCTCTACCTCCCCTCCATAAAGAAAATGCTGAAGAGCCATTTGAGGAACCCATTCCTGCACCATCTACATCTCCTTAACCATCTCCAAAGTTACCTATTGATCACTCCCCAACTGTAGAGAAAGAACAACAAGAGATAATTTTGCTTTCGGATTAGAATGAGCAGTCTCTAGAACTAGCTGCAACTCCCTTGAGGAGATTAGATTTCACTCTTCCCACCATAACTGGTGAGGAAGGAGATGTTTTGATTCACACTACCAGAGCTCAGAGCTCAGTAGTTGCTGAAGAGATTCCTACCAGGATTGCTCCTCCTATTCCTCCTATTGTTCAAGATGCTCAAGCTCCAACCCTTGCTACTAATGATATTCTTGGTAAGATAGAACAGATGTTAACAGAACAGAGAAAGTATTTTGATGATTCACTGAAAGTTTTTCAAGAGAGAGTTTCTGATCTAGAGAAAGAAATGTGCCGAGGATTTGTTGAGATTCAACATAATATTGATCAACTGAAGCATCTCTTCAAAATAGGTGGAAAAGCATTGGATCACACCATTACTAGTGTTGGTCAAGTCATGGACCAAGGAGTTACTCTAGCAAATAATCAAATTCATTTAGAAAAGAAAGCTCAAGAGCACCTTCAAAAGGTATGTGAAGAAGTGGGCACCTTCAAAGATGAAGCTATAAAGAAGCTATGTGTAGAAATCAGAAAGGGGGAGGGAATAGTGAAAGAACAAGTTGAAAAGTATGATACTAATGTCAAGACTCTCTGGAATAAGAAAATGACTGAAATTAATAAAGATGTGCTAACCCAAATTCAATCTGTCAAATTACATACTTATGATACTGCTGTGTGGGTACACAATCAGATATTCCCAGACTTTCAAGCTGATCCCAACATCATTCCTCACCATCTGAATCCTCTTGCAGAAGGCTTGTCTGCTCAGATGCCTGCTCAGATGCTTACCTTTTCTCCTAGGACTGAAGGGGAAGCTCTACCTCCAGAATCTTACTCTCAGGTATGGGAATCTGACATTCCTCAAAATATACCAAAAATTTAGATTCCTAAGAGAAGGAAATTTGGAGAGGGTTCTTCTGCCAAGAGATCTTTTCAAAACCCAGAGGCATAGAAAAGGAAAACTCAGGAGTTTGCTAAAATTTGGAGCCCAACCTCCAAGTCATTGATTCTTGAAACTCTCAAGCTAGTAATGGACTTTAATGAAAGCAGAAATCTTCATTACAACTCGACTGAATGGGAATTGAATGAGAAGTCTATAACTAAAAGAAGGATTTATGATAGAAAATATGGGAGGAACAATCCAAATGCACCTCCAAAACCTTCCAAGTATTACCCCAAGCCATTCAGTTATCAAAGGAGACAACAGGAAAAGCAAGACCGGCAGCATCAGCAATAACAACAACAACAACAACATCAAAGCTAGAAATGGTTATATGTCATGAGATTGAGGATTGAATCTATGTAGAGATGAAATCTTGAAACATTTCTAATTATATAATTCTTAGTCTTGATGATTATCCTTTTATTTTTTAAATTTCATGCATTTTGTTCTGTACTTACTTTTCAAATATCTAGTTCTTTTTATTTTTGTATAATTCACCTTAGTGTAGAGGGTTCTGACTTCTACAAATCAGGGGAGAATGTTGGGTATTGTATCCACAATAACCTAGATTTGTATGAAGTCACCCTTGAACTAAGATGAATTAGGTTGTATTTGATTTCCTGTTCTAGTTATGTGTTTGCAGGACTTATTGCCAAGTGTAGGACAATATCAGTCTACAGTAGGTCATCAAACACAAGACCATACAATGTTATTCCTCATTGTGTGATCCATGATGTTGACTCATGTGTAGCCTCTCTATTGGGATACACTTCTTTTTCAAGCACTTGGACTAATGAAGGAAGACTTGTTGCTATTTGGAGTGAAGAACTCAAGTTTCATATAACTAAGAAAAATTCTAAGTATTTTACTCGAGTGAAGTTCTTGTACTCGAGTAGAAACCTTAGAAGCACTCGAGTAGATCTAGTCTATGATTCGAGTATGAAAGTGGTTCTCGAGTAGCTTATATCTAGCACTCGAGAAGCTAGGTCAAACACTCGAGTAGACCTGCTCTCCTTCTCGAGTAATCAATGTTTAAGTCTCAGATATTTTCTAAGTTAAGTACTCGAGTAGTATAGCTGAGTATTCGAGTAGTTGAGTAGCGTATTTCGAGTGACAGAAGATAGATCTCGAGAAAATTCTAAGACCACTCGAGTGGCACACCCTTGTACTCAAGTAGCTCGTTCCGCACACGAGTAGTCCAGTTTCATTACTCGAGTGATCGACATTTCCTCAAGAATTTTCTCTAATTCCAAGCTCTCGAGAAGTTCAAGTCTACCTCTCAAGAAGTATATCTAGCACTCGAGTGATCTCTTATCCACTCGAGTGATTTCCTTTTCTTTCCAGAATTTTCAAAAATATCCTCATCTCGAGTAGTCGGAGTCATTCACTCGAGATCCAGCTAAATCACTCGAGTAGTATATTTCTTACTCGAGAAATGCCAACTCCTTTTCAAAATATTCTTTAAGTTTCTGTCAGATCAAAATTTTTAATTATGTAATATGACTGGTCCACGTGGACATCATTAATGTACATTATGACCGTTAGGGAGATCTTATAAAAGGTCTTGTCATTATGAGTAACCCTAAGCGTGTTATTTCCAAGTTTCTGGATCGGCCGACAGATTTCCTATTATTCAGAAAGTCGCCACACGTCTTCAAGAATGCCAAGGGCTACTTTTAATCCAGATCGATTTGCAGATCAAGAGATTCTTCATTCTCCATCCACTCCTTGATCGTATGAGTCAAAGTTTCTCAAAATAAATCTGGCAGAGAGTCTTCTTCTACAATTTCTGATAAAGCCACAAACTCCAAGAAAGAAGACCTAGGGAGAGATTTTCAGATCGGAGAAGATTAATGTTTGTATTCTACAAATTTCTTGTTAATCTTGTAGGAGATTTGTTCTCCGAGTTGTAGGAAGTTTTCATCTTCCGAGTGTAGATCCCTTTTTGGATCGAGTTGTAGGAACGTTGTTCTGAGTGGTAGGATCATTTTGATCCGAGATTAGTGGAGTAGCCGAGTCTAGTGCTTTGCTAGATCAATGAGTGGAAAGTGGACGTACCCAAGATTGGGGAACCACTATAATTCTTGTTGTCCTCTGTGAATGCTTGTTTATTTCTTGTGCCTAGATCGCTAAAGTTTTTATTCCGCAAAAAGACGCACAACTCACCTATTCACCCCCTCTAGGTGATTTAGGTAGACAACTAATAACATCACCAAATACACAAAAGTTGGGCCTTAAGGACTTATAGTTCAGCTTAACAAGTGTGGATTACAAACATCGGCGCACAGGACGGCCACACATGAAAACAAAAGGGACTTCGCTCAGCCTTCGAGTGCCAGCACCAGCAGCAAGGGCTTCAGCCCACTATTTGCCGCTCGGCTCTCCAGCACCTACATAAGGACAACCCAATGCAACAGTGGCAAACAAGGCAACAGTCAGCATTCAGCTGACCAATTTATAACGACCCTACCCCTTTCTTGGGGCAGTGGTATTCCTTCCCTGAAGGCATAATATTTTGCAAGCGGATATATCATACAATGTGCACTCACGCACAATCAACATATCACAACCGTCAGCCATGCGACCCGACGATTTATGCACTCAGGGCACATTCTTGGTGTACCGGCGAACCAGGGTCCCACCACCATTCAAGGTCCGAAACTCAACAGTATTGAGCATTTAGTCTTAATGGTGCGCAGGCCTAAGACTCTCGTTATGCGCTCCAACGAGACCAATAACTAGGTCTACCAGTCGGTAAGACATAACACGGTCCGGTTCAGCCAATCCCATTGCTTAAATCGTCCAACATGACGCAGGTCAGCTTTCCCCTTATCCGTTTGGCACAAAGCCTTCAAGAGCTCGCAGCTCACAATAGCCACACTGTCCACCAAGGACTGGCTTCATAATACAAAAAGGGAGTAAATGCCAGCGTTCCTTGCAGTCGCTTGGCTGGTTTAGCAGAACTCACTTTCTGCACTGAAACTCAACCCAAGCATAGTATACAGTACAAGAATCACGAGGGTATTTTCCTAGAATTCCACTCCAGTACTTCCTGTTATGACCCTTCACAGGCACAACCCATCGACTCCACAACATACACATTTATACGCGAAGTCTTCTCCGGTGTGCAAATGAAACATCACCAATCTAGACCAACCTGTCTAGATGGGCTTCACACGGCATGCCTATCCCGTACTACACATTTCCGGGTCTATATGCAAGACTGGGGATTTCAAGAATCAACCCAAGGAAATCCCTCAAAAGCCACCTTTTGGTGGGGGAAATCCACGCACATGCCAAAGGACTTCACATATCCAAGAAGGAAGATCATTACCCTTGACGATCTCTTTGGTGCGATGGAAATCTAGCATGATAGTAAGCACTGCAACGCTCTTGCCTCCACAAATCTTGAGTCAGCTCGCAATTCCGAACATTGAAACTCCACCGGCGGCCAGATCTCTTCTCCTCCTTGCTCTCCCTTCTCTCTATCTCTTTTAGAAAGAGAATAGCCAAGATGAATGCGAATTATCTTCTTAATCCTTGGTCTTAACTCAGTAGGGGGAAGCTTGGACCATTGGATCCCAGATGAAGGAAATGAACGGCCATAATTTGCCCTGAAATAACTTTTCCTGGGCCAAACACGGCTTGGGACATGCTCGTGTCCCAGGCCGTTTTCCTTAAGCAGCAAAGAAACCGACTTATCCAGAATAGGACATGGCCCTGTAACATGCATGTGTCACAAACCGTGTGCCTAGACATGGCTTCAAACATTCTCGTGTCCAGCCCGTGTTCAAAAGGCCTCACAAACCTGGCCAAAACCCGAGAAGGACACGACCATGTGACTGTTGGAGTTACCATGGTGATCTAGAAGTGGTCAAACATGTAATCTCACTGCCAATGCAATATGAGCCTGCAGGGTCTCACATAAGAGCATGTGGATAAGTTGGTAGATTGACTGTGTTGGTAAAGGTTACCAGTCACCATAGAGAATGGGGTCCGAAAAATGTTGCCAAGGTGATCGTCGAGAATCGACGAGTATCGATCGTCGAGAATCGACAAGTATCGATCGTCGAGAATCGTCGAGTATCGATCGTCGAGAATCGTCGAGTATCGATCGTCGAGAATCGTTGGCTGTGGTTCGTCGAGAATTGTCGACTATAGTTCGTCGAGAATCGTCAAGAGTCGTCGAGAATCGAACTGTTCGATTCTCGACGAATGCTGATTCCCGACGAATTATTTCAAGAAACCCTAATTTTTTGTGGTCTGCGGATAGTGATTTTTCCTAGGTCTGTTTATGCTTTGGGTATAAATAGGAACTTAGGTTTGAGGATCAGCCGATCCACCCCACGACCCGACGGAAGTGTTCCGCCGTTCCACCGATGGAAGGGTTCTGCCGACGGAAGTGCTTCGCTTCCGCCGATTCGCTCGCTCCGTCGGCCTCTTCTCCGACGACAGTCGTCGGTGCTTGTCTTCCTGGAGCGGACTTAGCAGTCCATTGAAGTGCAAGGTTCAGTCGATCTCCCTTCCCATTTTTCGTGCGACGAAGATCGGCGATCTCCCGCTCGTGTGGATTTCTGCAGAGATGTAGACGATATTCTACATGGAACTCGCCGCCGACAAGAACTCATACATTAGAGCATCTTCGTTGAGTTGTGACTCAACGCCGCCAAGGTAATTTTACCTAGTTATTTCTTAACTTCTTGATTCAACATTCATGGCCCGATCCCAAATCTCTTTTGGGTTGTTCTTGATTTTACTATTTCCGCTGCGTGCACAATTGTTGTGCCACCCCCATAGAGAAACCCAACAGTGACACGCCCGTGTCACAGGCCATGTGCCCAACATGACTTGCCTCTCGAAGATCGTCGAGTGCAGAACGTCGAGCTTATGGCAAGATACGGCCCCAGACACGCCCGTGTCACAGGCCGTGTGCCACATTCGACACCGCCTTGCAGTACACTCAAGACTGCCTTATGCCACACTTGAGTACACAGAGCAGGACACGGCCTGGGGACACGCCCGTCTCCCATGCCATGTTGCCTCAAGCCGAGCAGGATACGTCTTGGGACACGCCCGTATCACAGGCCGTGTTTCCCAGTCTACTCAGCCCACCCATACTTAATATTTTCGGGGTGTTACAACCCTCCCCTCATTACAAGAAATTTCGTCCCGATATTTAGATATAGTAAGGAAAACAACAATCAAGATGTTATAACTTCACAAAAGTTTAATACAACTTGACACGCAATGCACAACAATTTAAACAAATAGCTCGGGAAATTCAGCCCGCATGGTCTGCTCTTGCTCCCATATTACCTCCTCAAGGCCACAGTTGTCCCATCGGACCTTAACAATCCCGATTGTCTTGTTTCGCAACTATTTATCGGTTTTTCCTCGATCCGAATGGGCCTAACCTTCGTCGTTTGCCCAAATTCGACCGAATCACGATTGGTTGCAATCACTTAAGCTGGATCTTTCATGGCTTTTAGAAGTACTGGATCTTTCATGGCTTTTAGAAGTACTGATATGTGGAACACATCATGCAATCCACTCAATTCTGCAGAAAGAGCTAGCCCATAAGCAACTTCCCCAACTCGCTCTACCACTTCAAACAGACTAAGATATCTCAGACTTAACCTTTTCAGACGCCAAATCCTGGATACACCTTTGAAGGGTTTGATCTTCAAATATACCCAATCGCCCACCAAATACTCCACATTCCGATGCTTGGCATTGTAGTATTTTGCTTGTCTATCCTGGGCTATCAATAGCCTCTCCCGAATAGAGCGTATCGTTGAAGTAGCTTCTTCGACATCCTTACGCAGATATACTTTCGATTCGCCTGCTTTCGCCCAAGCTAGCGGTGCATGGCATTTTCGACCATACAAAGCTTCATACGGAGCCATACCTATGCTCGTTTGGTAGCCATTATTGTAGGCAAACTCTACCATATAGAGGTGATCTTCCCACCTCTTACCAAAATCCAAGGAGCACATTCGGAGCATGTCCTCCATTATCCTGTTGGTTCTCTCAGTCTGGCCATTAGTTTGGGCATGAAAGGTCGTACTGAATGTTAACTTTGTTCCAAATAATTAATGGATTAGCCTCCAATCATTCGATGTGAAGCGCCCGTCACGATCACTTACGATGCTATGGGGAACACCGTGCAATCGTATGATTTGCTCAACATAAAGCTTCGCCAAGACTTCCACTGAATCGTCCCTCTTGTTCAGTAGGAAGTGAGCCACTTTAGTCAACCGGTCTACAATTACCTAAATCGAATCGTTACCGCGTTGACATCTTGGCAAACCGTGCACGAAATCCATTGAAATATCATCAAACTTTCATTCCAGAATAGCTAGCGACTTCAGGAAACCTCCAGTCTTCTGGCATTCAGCTTTTACCAAGGCACATGTTTGACATTTAGACACATAAAGTGCTATGTCTTTCTTTAACCCTGGCCACCAGAACAACTTTTTTATGTCCTTGTACATTTTTGTGCTCTTGGGGTGAATTGAGTATTTTGTAAAGTGAGCCTCATACATCAACTCTTCCCTTAACTTACCCATACATGGGATGCACAAACGACCCTCTTTCCTCAAAAGGCCGTCATCCCAGGAGAATTGGTCATTTGAACCATCCTTTGCATAGCGTTGGAGACTTTCATCCAGTTTCGTTGCTCGCTGAACCCTGTCCGCAAGGTTATATTGTACCTCTGTCCAGTTCAAGCACGTACTTGTAGTGGAATTTTTTCAACACAAGAAATCTCTAACGCTTCCAACTCCTGGATCAGACGCTCATCATGCATCTTCAACCAATTTTCCCTCGAAGGATTCCTACGACTCAAGGCATCTGCGACCAAGTTTCCCTTCCCGGGAATGTAGTGAATATCAAAGGTGTAGTCCCGAAGGAACTCCATCCACCTTCATTGTCGCATATTGATATCCTTCTAATCAAATAGGGACTTTAGACTCTTATGGTTCATAAATTTATCCACTTTTACGCCATAGAGATAGTGACACCACAATTTAAGTGCAAAAATCACCGCTGCTAACTCCAAGTCGTGGACGAGATAATTTCGCTCATGCACTTTAAATTGGCGTGAACCATAAGTGATCACCTTTCCAAACTGAAGAAGAATGTAGCCTAAGCCACCCCCTGATGCATCGCTATAAATCTCATAGCCGTATGTACCACATGGCGACGTCAAAACAGGCATCGTGGTCAAACGATTCTTTAGCTCTTCAAAAGCTCGCGCGCACTCCGGCATCCAAACGAACTTCTGATCCTTCCTCGTTAATGTGGTAAGAGGCAAAGCGGTGAGAAGTTTTCTACAAAATGTCTGCAGTAGCCCGCCATTCCAAGGAAACTCCTGACTTCGGCCACCGAAGACAACACTGGCCACTCTCGTATGGAACTTATCTTTAAGGGATCCACCGCAATGCCCTCTCCACTTACCATATGGCCAAGAAAAGCCACTGACGATAGCCAGAACTCACACTTTGAGAAATTGGCATAGAGCTTATTCCTCCTAAGGGTATGCAACACCAATCGTAAATGGTTTGCATGATCAGCTTCAGACTGAGAGTACACCAAGATATCATCAATGAAGACGATCACAAATAGGTCCAAGTACCCTCAGAACGTTCGGTGCATTAGATCCATGAATACCAATGACGTATTACATAGCCCAAATGGCATTATAGTGAACTCATAATGACCGTAGCGTTATCCAAACACTGTCTTGGGAATGTCACCTTCCCGAATCCTCAACTGTTAATAACCAGATTTTAAGTCCAGCTTGGAATAGATGGTTGATCTCACTAGCTGATCGAACAAGTCATCTATCCGTGGAATCAGATACTTGTTTTTCTCTATCAGCTTATTCAATTCACGATAGTCGATACACAACCGCAAACTACCGTCCTTCTTTTTCACAGAGAGAACAGTGCGCTCCAAGGTGACATACTTGGGTGTATATAACCCTGTTCCAGTAACTCTTGCAATTGAACTTTCAGTTTTGCCATTTCCTTTGGCGCTACGCGATATGGAGAGTGGGCCACAAGTTTCACACCTGGCACCATCTCAATAACAAAGTCAATCTCCCGCTAGGTAGGTAACCTAGGAAGATCCTTAGGAAACACATCAGCAAACTCTAATACAATCGGAACATCACTCCCACTGTCCTTTGGCTCAACAGCCTGAATAAGCGTGAAGAATAACTCCGCGCCCTTCCGAGCAGCATTGACGACTTGGAGCGCAGACATCAAGGTCCCGCCTACTCCTCACATAATAGTGAAATTAGTCTCAAGCTCGGTATTCTGGCCTAGTATGATCTCCTTTGAATTGCAATCAATAAAGGCACGCTGCTCCGAGAGCCAGTCCATACCAAAGATCACATAAAATTCCGATATCGGTAGTACATACGCGTTTAAGCAGAAATCCCGACTTCCTATTTACACTTCCACGTAGCAAGACCTATACGCACGCATCACACACCCGTTTTGTAACAACACCTTCACACTATCTGTCGTCATATAACTAGGGACTCCGAGTCATGCTACGAAGTCCTCAAATAGAAATTAATGTAAAACACCCGTATCAAATAGTGCTCTCGCTGGACGGTCCCGAATCAGGGCAAAGCCTAATAAAAAAACATCATACACAAGCTACACACAAGGTATGCAATATTAAAGCAATCAATATCTTAAATCGTACCTGTGACGACGTCACTTAGCTTTATGGCCTCTTGCTGGACAAGATTATATACTCGGGGCTGCGCCTGGGATGCAGAGGACTCCACCACTGCTTTTCCTTTATCAGCATAAGACACTCCCATCTTCTATTCCACCTTTAGCGGACCAACCCGACAGTCAAGGGCTATATGTCCCACTTTGCCACATGTAAAGCAGGTACGAGACTCTTTCCTTGTCATTGCTCTCGACGCAAACATAGAAGGAGCCTGTCTAGAAGATTTGGATCTCTTGCTCCACTTCTTTTGGTAATTCGATTTTCCAGGATGGGGTGCTTTGAACTCAGACTTCATCATAGTCAAGTCCATCTTTCCTTGCACTCATTTCATATCAGTCTCCAGCGCACAAGCAGTATCAACCAACGCCTAAAATATATGGTTCACCAAAGTCGATAGCAGGAATCTCAACCCATCCCGCAACCCTTTGTAGAACCTATTGGTTTTTCGTTGTTCATCAGTGAAGATAGACCCAACATAACATCCCAACCTTGTAAACTCATGCAAGTAAGTATCAACACTACTTTCTCCTTGAGTTAGACGTTGGAACTCATTTTCCATGGCGATGCGTTTTGCCGCTGGTAGGTGCTTTGCCAAAAATAGTCGCAAAAACTCCTCGATCGAGACTTGTGTTAATTGCCTGCCCGCTAGGTGATGCAACTCTATCTCATCCCACCATAGTCGAGCCTCTCCTTACAACAAGAAGGTGGCCAAGGTGACCTTCTGATTTTCCTCTGTCTATATCGCCATCAATATACGCTTGACGCACCACAGCCAATCCTCCACCTGTGTTGGGGATCCCACACTCGTAAATGTAGGAGGATTAAAGCTCATAAAATTCTTCAACTGTCGCTCAACTGCTCGATGATCAACAGCCTCAACAGGTTCTGGCCTTGCACCAACCTGTTTTGGCACCACTGCCGGCTGCGCTTGCCCGGTAGGCTATGCATGAATTATGGCAAATAGCGCCTCAGCAACTAAGCAGACCGTCTCCATAGAAGGAGGAGGTATAGGCACCTCAGCTGGTGTCATACTCTCATCAGAACGCTAGGGCTCAGACTGTCAACCACCACTTCGAGTCACCTATAGGTGAACAAGACACACTTTAGCGACCTTGCACAAGCAATAACAACAATATAGGAATGCGCAGGTTCCTCAAACAAGTGTATTTGCATTTCTTAGTGGATATTCTTGAGTTCATTAATGTTAAAGCAGGTCGCACTTACACGTCTCGCCACCCCACAAAAGAATTTGATCACGAATTCGAAAGAGGAAGACCGAGACAAGCTGATACCAAATTGTAATGATCCCATCCGTTAATTAACATATAATAGAAGGTCCGGCCGGGGACCCACACTATATGCCACAAATAGGTGACGAGGTTACAGGTTAATACCAAGCCATAGTAGCATCCTAACTCAAAGCATGCTAGCGGAAGCTTAAGATTAATATTGAACTCAATCACTACGAATGTCCACTATATATAAATTCAAAGGAATGTACCAAATACACAAAATTTAGGCCTTAAGGCCTTACAATTCAGCATAACAAGTGTGGATTACAAACATCGGCGCGTAGGCTGGCCACACATAAAAAAGGGCTTCGCTCAGCCTTCGAGGGCCAGTAGAAGCAGCAAGGGCTTCAGCCCGCTATTTCCCGCTCGGCTCTCCAGCACCTGCATAAGGACAGCCCACCGCAACGGTGGAAAACAAGGCAACGGTCAACATTCAGCTGACCAATTTATAACGACCCTACCCCTTTCCCTGGGCAGTGGTATTCCTTCCCTGCAGGCATAACATTTTGCAAGCGGATATATCATACAATGTGCACTCACGCACAATCAACATATCACAACCGGTTGTCATGCGGCCCGACGATCCGTGCACTCAGGGCACATTCTTGGTGTACCAGCGAACCAGGGTACCATCACCGTTCAAGGTCCGAAACCCAACGGTATTGAATATTTAGTCGTAATGGCGCGTAGGCCTCATACTCTCATTGTGCGCTCCAACGAGACCAATAACTAGGTCTACCAGTTGGTCAGACTTAACGCTGTCTGGTTCAGCCAATCCCGTTGCTCAAATCATCCAACATGACGCGAGTCAGCTTTCCCCTTATCCGTTCGGCACAAAGCCTACAAGAGCTTGCAGCTCACAATAGCCACACTGTCCACCAAGGACTGGCTTCATAATCCAAAAAGGGAGTAAATGCCAGCGTTCCTTGTAGTCGCTTGGCGGGTTCAACAGAACTCACTTTTTGCACCCAAACTTAACCCAAACATAGCATAAAACACAAGAATCACGAGGGTATTTTCTTAGAATTACACTCGAGTACTTCCTATTACTACCCATCACAGGCACAACCCATCGACTACACAACATACACGTTTATACACGGAGTCTTCTCTGGTCCACAAATGAAATATCACCAATCCAGACCAACCTGTCCAGATGGGCTTCACACAGTATGCCTATCCCGTACTACACATTTCCGGGTATATATGCTAGACTGTGGATTTCAAGAATCAACCCAAGGAAATCCATCAAAAGCCACCTATTGGTGGGGGAAATCCACGCACATGCCAAAGAAGGACTTCACATGTCCAAGAAGGAAGATCGTTACCCTTTAAGATCTCTTAGGAGTCATGGAAATCTAGCCAGATAGTAAGCACCGCAACGCACTTGCCTCCACAAATCTGGAGTCGGCTCGCAATTCTGAATGTTGAAGCTTCACTGGCAGCCAAATCTCTTCTCCTCATCCTCCTCCTTGCTCTCCCTTCTCTCTATCTCTTTTAGAAAGAGAATAGCCAAGATGAATGAGAATTATCTTCTTAATCCTTGGTCTTAACTCAGCAGGGGGAAGCTTGGACCATTGGATCCCAGATGAAGGAAATGAACAGCCATAAATTGCCCTGAAATAACTTTTCCTGGGCCGAACACGGCTTGGGACACGCCCGTGTCCCAGGCCGTATGCCTTAAGAGGCAAAGAAACTGACTTATCTAGAACAGGACACGGACCTGTGACATGCCCGTGTTACAGGCCGTGTGCCTAGACACGGCTTCGGACACGCCCGTGTCCAGCCCGTGTTCAAAAGGCCTCACAAACCTGGCCAAAACCCGTGAAGGATACGGCCATATGACACGCCCGTGTCACAGGCCGTGTGCCCAACATGACTTGCCTCTCGAAGATCGTCGAGTACACAACGTCGAGCTTATGACAAGACACGGCCCAGGACACGCCCATGTAACAGGCCATATGCCACACTCGACACCGCCTTACAGCGCACTGGAGACCGCCTTATGCCACACTCGAGTACATAGAGCAGGAAACGGCCTGGGGACATGCCTGTGTCCCAATCCGTATTTACTCAAGCCGAGCAAGACACGGCTTGGGACACGCCCGTGTCCCAGGCCGTATTACCCAGTCTACTCAACCCACTCATACTCAAGATTTTTGGGGTGTTACAAAATGCTCTTCGGTATTTGCAGAGGCTCGCAAGCTCCCATGAAAACCACTTCCTCACATGAAGGAAGTCGCATCCTCGCACCAAGAACCCTTAAACCTGTCTTTTGAGGTTGAGGAGATCCTACCTCTGGCAAGCAGTAAGGGGCAATCATGCGCCGACGACAAGAGTGGCTTGCAACAAAAGAAAAT
The DNA here is from genome assembly GCA_039513925.1 of Platanthera zijinensis. Classification (NCBI taxonomy): domain Eukaryota; kingdom Viridiplantae; phylum Streptophyta; class Magnoliopsida; order Asparagales; family Orchidaceae; genus Platanthera; species Platanthera zijinensis. The sequence goes on from CM077094.1 coordinate 35,501,224, forward strand.
TTCCAAGGGGAAGGAGAAATCCAAGTCCCCGAACCACGCGAGCAAGCGAGCAAAGCTTTTTTGTGAGCTCTTCGACGAGAGGGAATCTCCGGCCAACGTCCCTACTACCACCCTAATTACAACCTAGGGAGGGAAGGTAGGGATGCCTTTGTTTGCCCGCTGGTCTCTTGGTCTGATGGCGAGCACAAGGTGACATTGAGCATGAACCTACCCGCCTTGTTGGAAGACTGGGTGGACAAGGGGGAGGCCTTCGATGTTGCCTTCGCTCTATACAGGCAAGCAGGTGCTTATTAGATGCTGGAACTCATCCTTGAGATGCTCTCCCACCAGACCTCTCGCTCGATTCTATGGATTATTGAGCTCGGGCAATTTATAGTGAGGAAGCTCCTCGAGATAGAGAAGGCGCTAAAGATCGTCTAACAGAAGGCAATAGAGCCGGGGTTGTAGTCTGCTCACTGGAAGGAGTATGAGGTAGGTCGCCTCCTCGTAGCGACTTAGTGGCTTCTGCACTTGAAATTTTCTGACTTTACTAGTTGATCCTCATAGGCCACCGAGATCGAGATGGAGAAGAAGTTCTCTGAGCTTGAGCAAGAGCTCACCAACACCAAGGCTAAGCTGGAGGCTTCTCAAGTTCGGGTTGCCGAGTTGGAAACTTTGCAGGTCACCGCCGAAGATTTCTTGGGTCCTTCTAGTACTCGCTCGGCTGAGCCGGAGGAGGTGGCGCCCACGATTGGGATGGGTTAGAAGATCCACATGCACGGGGACGAGATGCCCGCTATCCGCCATGGGATAGTGCGAGCATCGGTGGAAGCCTTTCTCGCCAAATTGAGGATGGACGCCTTCCTCGGCATAAAGGCCGAGCACCTGATAGTTTTGGATCTCATGCCAGGCATACTAATAGAGGACTCCAACTCGCCTGACTGCGTCCTCTCCTTAGCTTCTAACTCTAGCGGCACCGATATTAACAGTAGAGAGAGCAGCGATGGAAGCAACGACGAGGATGATGGCGAGGATGACGCTGAGGATGAAGAGGATACCATCAAAGGGGACGATGAGTATAATCCCAATACTAGCAATGACGAGTCATTGTCGGTCGGCAATCTCCTGCGTCCACACTTGAAAATATAATTTTCGTAAATAGGAAAACTTGTAAAGTCATATAATACTCGCTGTATAATATTGGAAATTTTTCCAATGTTCTCGCTTCTGTATTTGCATATTTGCTTGATCGGTGGTGCTAGCTAGGCTCATAGGTACGGAGAGGATGAGAGTTCGCTATGCGCTTGCTCGCACGTTCATATCGCTCGTACTCACGTAGTCGCCGCTTGTATCTGCATAGTCTCTCTTCCTACTCGCATATTGTTGTTCACATATACACGATCGTAGTCGCATACTCGCATGATGATGCTTGCACTTGAAGGTGGAGATTGACTCGTTAGGTGAGTAGTCGACCTGCAAGAGAGGAGCTTGCGTAGGGGCTCGGACTACGAAAACACCACGACTCAAGGGCTTAAATCGGTGCTGAAGTAATTCGACCTGCTGCTTAGGAGATGACAAAAGAATTAAATGCACCAATATTTCGAGGACTTAGGAAATTCTAGAGATACAACGATCTTATTTTGTCGAGTTGCGAGGTTGACATCTAGTCCTATTCCTAATAGTTCCTCTAATTGAATGAGAGATGCAATCAAGGGTAGCAAGGCTGACATGCAGGGGGAGATAATCTCGACTGTTAATGCTGGAGCTCGATCTTATATGGATGCTTAAATCCCAAATCATCATCACATCGTCCGCGCTAGGCTATTTAGGAGAAATAGGTCGAAGGCTCGTTTCGTAATCTGGTCATGGAGATCGCTTCCAGCTCTGACTCATAGCTACCAAGGCCAGCATATGAGCGAGGGAAATGGCCCTCGAGGGAGGTCCTATAGGACACACTCGATTCTACCATCCTTCCACAAACTTGCATCTTTTAGAGCTCAGAAGGTTATCCCACCTTGGAAATAATAGAGGCGTCTCCTACTTTACAGGATTAACAGTCATTAAGAGCGGGTCTTCCATCATCAAGTTTAAGAGATTAGCGTCCAGACCAATTCCTGATAGATCCTCCAATCAAAGAAGAGATGCAATCAGGGGTAGCTAGTACGACATGCAAGGGGGAGCTAATCTCGACCGTCAATACAGGGGTTTGTTCTTATAAGGTTGCTTAAATCCCGAAGCATCATCCCATCGTCCGCCTTGGGCTATTTAGGAGAAACAGGTCGAAGGTGTTGGAGCCAGCGGTTCACATATCCTTAGTTTGATAATATCAACTCTCAGGTTGTATTTGATTACATCTTGTGTTTGGTAGAGTGTGCAGGTTTACAGGTCCAAGAAATTCAAGGAGCCCTCCTTTGGAACCTACCTCCAAGGTAGTAGCTAATGTCGGGAGATAAACTGAATTAAATGGACAAAGAGCTCGGTAAGCTATCTCTCTACGCTAGTCCTACCTCCCATGCTAGCTCGATGAATTAAAAAGTCCAGGCTCTTGGGAACCTACCGCGCAGGCGCTATCTTTCTACCACGCCGTGCTATCCATTCAATGCCTGTTGCCAGAGTTGTTAAGAGCATCGAGAGCATTAAGACAGTGGCATCGAGAGCATCGAGACAGAACTATCGCCGGGCGCTTGCTTGATACTATACAACGGTAATCCACTCAACGCTCGAGGTGTCGAGTGCGTTGAGATAGGACTACTGTCGGGCGCTATCTACCTACCGCGTCGTGATAACAGTGTAAAATGGAAAATATTCATTTTGAATATTTTTCTAAACTTGGAGGATCGCTGTCAACATCAAGCGCATGAACCTGCCGCCGGGCGCTAACCTTACCGCCAGCAATAGCCTATTTTCACAAAGTCATATATAAAGGCGCCTCATTTTCTGTGTTGATACATAAGACAAAAAGAGACAGAGATCTATGAATCCTAGGGTTCGGCCGCATCTCTTGTGGTTCGTTCTGCCGTCTCCATCAAAGGAAGTGAAGACTTCCTCCCTACCATTCCTGCATGAAGAACTCCGGCGAGCCTAGATCTACAATGCCTACGAGGAGTTGATCAGTTGCAAGCCCACGAAGATTTATAGTACCGATCACGGATTGCTCAACAGAGGAGTCCTATTGAGAGAGATTTGAACTTTGATCTTTTTATATTCTTGTGTACGTTTTCACTTGTTTGTATTGATGTTGGTGAAGGAAATCGACCGGGGAAGGTCGTCGAAATCTAGGGTAGGATTCTGTGAGAAATTGTCCTGGAGAAGAGTCGTCTAAATCGAGTGATCTAGCGGGGCTATAAGACCCTTCCTTCTGTAGGGGTGAAGAGCTGGCTCGAAGACCTTTCTTTGAGGGATAGGGAGAGAGCCAACCGGTCCATAGAGCTGGTTAGTATAGAAAACAAACAAGTCTTTCTTCATTCACCGCCTCCGATCTCCAGCGTCACGGAGATCAAGCTTTTGTAATTATTAAAAACTAATTGTTGATTCATTCTTAATAAAGTTCATTTTCTATTTCTGTTTACTGTGTATGGTTTTGTGATTGTTAACCTGTTATTCACTAAAGGGTGCACCGATTTCTAATGGGGAATTTGCCCAGAAAATGGGGTCTATGACCCACCGCCGCACGTTAGTTACCTAACAATCTGCGGTAGCTTCCAGAATCAGTTTTCCTGGGCCAAAATAATTCGAATTTATAATTAACGCCTAAAAACTTATTCACCCACCACCCCTTTAAGGTTGACCACTAGATCCAACAAGTGGCATCAGAGGCAGGTTACTTTAAAAAGGCTTAATAGCCTAATGTAAGATGGCCAACGCAGTTCACGCATTTCCTGAGGGACAGGGCATGAGTAGACCCCCACTGTTCATGGGGAGTGACTATAGTCACTGGAGAACATGAATAAAAATCTTTTTAATGAATAATAGCATGGACGTGCGGACCATGATCAAGACAAAATACACTGCACCCACCACCACAGTAGGTGATACCATCTTGGTCAAACCACACGATAAATAGGATGATGCTAACAAGCTTTGGTGTACGAACAATGCCAAAGTAATGAATTCGTTATGTTGCGCATTGTATAAAACTGAATTTAATAAAATCTGTAACTGTGAAACTGTATATGATATATGACGTCTACTTGAGCTTACTCATAAAGGCACCTCGCAGGTGAAGGAGTCGAAGCTGTTCCGACTAGAATCTGAATATAAAAAATTCCGGATGGAGATCGATTAGGAAGTGGACAGCATGTATACACGCTTCACCAATATTATGAATGCCTCACGATCCCTCGGGAAGAGCTACTCAAATGGAGATCTGGTGAGGAAGTTCCTGCGATCTTTGTCTACTTGATTCAACCCGAAGGTGGCTGCAATATGTGAATCACATGATATTAGCACCCTGGAGATAGAGAGCCTCATTGGAAACATCAAGACCCATGAACTGGAGTTGAAGATTCAAGCTGAGTAGTATCCCAAGGAGATAAAGAAGAAGGGGCTAGCACTAAAGGCCGCAAGGGAGAGAAAGGCTGCTGCAAAATCTGAGGAAGACGACGAGGAAAGCCTCAATGTCCTGGAATTCAAAAGGTTCATGAAGAATCCTAAGTGGCAGGGAAAATTCAAGAAATTCCTGAAGATAGGAGCTGAAGAAGCCAGGAGGTAGAACAATCCGTCAAAGGAGACTGAGAGCAATGATGAGAAGTCCTAGCCTGAGTGCTATCACTGTCACAAGCCTTTGCACATAAAGATGGAATGTCCAAGACTTCAGAAGGAGGAAAAGGAGAAGCAAAGCCGACAAAAAGGTAGGAAGAAGGTGCTGAAGGTGCTCACTTGGGACGAGGATGGATTTGACGAGTCAAGCTCCTCTGACTCGAGCAGTGGAGACGAGGCAAATCTATGCCTCATAGGGAGAAATCAAGAAGAATCTAACGATGAGTCTAGTGCCCAAAGCGACACTAAGGTAACCCCACCCTCTTACAATGAACTTCTTGAGATTTATGAACATCTATATGAGAAGCTAGATAGTGTTATACTTGAGAAGAAGTCCATTAGAAATGAAAACAAGAAAGTTAAGAAGGACTTAGAAAATATGAAAAATCAATTAATAAAATATAGCAAAGAGAAGATCAAGTTCCTAGAGTGTCCTCACTTGATGGCAACAATCGAAGAGCAAAAAGTAAGTCTCTCCATGACATCATTGAAAACCAACAATCTCATCAATGAAAGAATGTCTTGGAGAAAAGACTTCAAATGTCTCTTGCTAAGATAGAGGAAGTTCTCCAATCAGTGTGTTATGCTAGCTACTGAGAACACCGACCTAAAGGAGAGGATCCATGACCTCAACTGTGCTATCCAAAAATTTGGAATAGGGCAAAAATCACTGAACATGTTGTTGGGTGCACAATGTCATGGATCTGAAAAATTTGGACTAGGATATGTAAGTCCGACGCTACCACTAAGCGGAAATCATAGTCAAACTAAGACTAAAATAAATCATAAGAAACTACATAATAAGATTAATAGTTCTGAAGGGTTATCCCCATCCTCAAGCATGAGCTCTAAGAACACGATAAAGGCAACATCCACTGCCTATGCCTTGTGTACAAACTATCAAAGGTATGGTCACACACTTGGGTCATGTCTGAGGAAAGGTAACAAGAAAGCTATGTAAGTCTGGGTACCAAAGTCTTCTACCTATCATATGGGTGGAACAACTTAGGTAACTAGATATTTACCCTCATCTTCTTTTTTAGGTGTGTTGGCAGGCTAAGGAAAAGAAGAACATGTTGTACTTGGACTCCGGGTGTTCCAAGCACATGACAGGTGATAAAGACAAGTTCCTTAGCCAGGAGAATAAGAAGTAAAAAAAAGGGCGGTAGTTCAAGTCAAAGTCATGGTGACATTTGGGGACAATAGCCAAGGACGCATACTTGGAATCGGCACCATAGATAACAAAGCATTTTCAATTTCTAATATACTGTTTGTAGATGGACTTAAGCATAGTCTAATTTCTATTTGCCAACTCTGTGATAAGGGTCTAAATGTTATATTTGAATCCTATACAAACACATGCAAAATTATAGATGCTAAAACTAATAGTGTTTTACTTGTTGCTGATAGAACCCATAATGTTTATACTATTAGCTTTGAGGATATATCTACTTCTGATTTGAAATGCTTAGTTACCAAGAACAAGGAATTAGATCTTTGGCAAAGGAGACTAGGACATTTAAGAAGTAAACTTATCGTCAAACTATCGAAAAATAAACTTGTCCGCGGACTTCCAAAACTAAGCAATAGTTTAAACTAGTTATGTGCTCTATGTCAAAAAGGGAAATTCATTAAAATCTCTTTCAAAAGTAAAAATGATATTTCCACGATTAGACCACTTGAACTCATTCATATGGATTTGCTTGTTCCTCTTAGTACATGTCTAGGTGTAAAACGATACACCTTTGTTCTTATTGATGACTATTCCTGTTATTGTTTGACGATCTTCCTTACGAACAAATCCAACACATTCCTTAAGTTCACTAATTTATGCACTAGACTTTAGAATGATAAGGAACTAAAAATAAAATGCATAAGGTGAAATCATGGGGGGGGGGAATTTGAGAATGAAAATTTCACGAACTATTGTAATAACTTAGGAATTAAACACGAATTCTCATCCCCATGAACTCCACAACAAAACGAGGTAGTGGAAAGAAAGAGCCGCACACATCAAGAGTTACCATGCACAATGCTCGCCGAGTTCAGCTCAATTGCCTCGATATTTCTGTGCTGAAGCGGTTAACACAGCATGTTATGTGATGAACTGAGTCAAGCTTCACCCCATTCTTAAGATAACTCCGTATGATCTCTATTGCAATAGGAAGCCATCAGTTTCATATTTTATAGTCTTCGGTTGTCCGTGTTTTATTATAAACACTAAGGATCAGTTAAGAAAACTACTTGACGAAAAATCAGACCATGGCATCCTGTTAGGATATTCTAGTACGAGTCATGCTTATAAGGTCTATAATAAATGAACCTTAGTTGTTGAGGAATTGGCTCACATCCACTTTAACAAAAATTCACCAACCATAGTCACTAGGCAAAACAAAGAGGAAATTGATGATGATGCACAGTTAGAAGCTAAGAGTGAGGAGAAAGAAGTGTCAGATGAAGTTCTAATTCATGTAGAGGAATATAGGCCTCCAACTACTCTAAACTTCTAAAAAAAGCATCCACGATAACTAGTAATAGGAGAGCCCTGACATGGGATTAGAACTTGATCGGCATTACATGAATCTTTTTCAAACTTGTGCTTCCTATCTGAAATTGAGCCCAATAACATCTCAGAAGCCTTAAGGATAAATCATGGTTCTTGGCTATGACTGAAGAGTTAAACCAATTCGAGAGAAGTAAAGTATGGGTGTTAGTGGAGCGTCCGGATAGCCATCCAATTATTGGTTTGAAATGGGTTTACAAGAATAAACTTGATGGTGACTCTAAGATAACTAGAAATAAGGCTAGGTTGGTGGCACAAGGTTACTCGCAGATAGAAAGCATGGATTTTGAGAAATCATTTGCACCGGTTACCCGTCTTGAATCCAATCGTATGTTCTTAGCATTTGCTAGTTTTAAACAAATAAAATTATACCAAATCGATGTTAAGAGTGCATTCTTGAACATATATATTAAGGAAGAGGTGTATGTTGAGCAACCACCCAGATTCAAGAATATTGACTACCTGAATCACGTATATAAGTTGGTGAAAGCCTTATACGGATTGAAGCAAGCACCCCGTGCTTGGTATGATCGGCTCAAGACTTTTCTACTAGGACATGGGTTTAGGATGGGTAGGGAGGACACCACTATCTTTGTGAAGCACGAGAATCTTGATGTAATTCTTTTACAAATTTACGTGGATGATATTTTGGGGCAACAAACGATAAATTATGTAAAAAAAATTGTCAATTTAATGCAGTCTGAATTTGAGATGAGTCTAGTTGGAGAGTAATCTTATTTCTTAGGTGTTCAGATTTCCCAACGTAACGATGGAATCTTTATAAGTCAATCAAAATACATAAAAGATATGTTTGTACGATTTGGCTTTGAGAATCTGAAATAAGTCAAGACTCCAATGAGTGCCTCCCTAAAATTAGGAAAGGATGAAAGTGGCATTCTGGTGGATCAAACTGTTTTTAGTGGAATGATCGAATCACTACTCTACTTAAGTGCGTCTAGGCCCGATATTACATTCGCGGTGTGTCTATATGCTAGATATCAAGCCGATACTAAAGAATCACACTTGAAAGCGGTTAAACATATCTTTAGGTATCTTATAGGCACCCAAAATCTTGCTCTTTGGTACCCACACAACACTGATTTCACACTCCATGGGTACTCTGATTTTGATTACGCTGGATGTTCACTTGTTCTCAATAGCACGAGTGGCACCTATCACTTCCTTGGTCCGGTACTAGTCTCATCGTCAAGTAGAAAACAAAACTCGGTTGCCCTCTCTACTGCTGAAGCCGAGTATATTGCCCTAGGGAATTGTTGCGCACAAGCACTCTGGATGTCCCAAATGCTAGAAGACTTTGGCCGAATTTGTAGAAATGTTACTCTTAGGTGCAACAACAAAAGTGCCATATACTTGATTAATAATCTAGTGCAGCACTAACAGTCAAAACATATTGATGTTTGTCATCATTTCATTCGAGATCACATTAAGAAAGAGAACATGAGAGTAAGCTTCATTGGCACCGACGACCAACTAGCTGACATAATCACAAAACCCGCCCCAAATGCACATTTCACGTTACTTCGAATCGAGCTGGGTGGATTGGACCTTTCTTCCTAATCATGGTGCATTTTTTAGTTGTTTTATCTTTGTATTTTCATTTTTTAAAAAATAATAATAAAAAAATTTTATAAAAAACATGTCTTTACCGAGTAACTTTGAGTGTGTTTTCGTTTATTTTCTTGATTTGTTATTTATTTCATGTATTTTTGTCGAATTTTTATATATAAAAAATAGAAATTATATAAAAAATTGTGGATTGATCATTCTTAGGACACATATGGCTAGAACTTAGAGCATAACGCTTATGTACAATGTTTGAGTTAGGCTTGTTAATCCCAGTGACCATTGTCTACATTTGTCATGATGTGTCAAATCTATAGGTGTGTAGCTACTGCGTGCGAATAGATATGGAAGTGTTCGTCGAATATGCCTCTAGGTATGTGTGAGGATTTAGATAGTGGAATGACGTCACACTATTCACACATCCCTAGACGGAGCACTCTTGTAGAAAGTATATGCTTATAAGTTATAACTCGTGATATTGTGTCTACTACGTTAGAAATACCTTGAATAATCAATATCACGATACATATGCATTTTTATAATGGGTAGAACTTTGGGCAAAATATATAGTGTTCAAGTCCTGTGTATATAAGTTAAAGTGTATCTATCTATGTGGGTAAATTTCGATTGATTTGGGGACCTTGAACCATAAAACGTAAAATTTGATAGCCCAACAAGTTTGAATTACAATGAATACTATCAAGCCTTGTGTCAAGGATACCCCCCAAACACTACTTAATCCTCTTGATAAGTCTTTATGAGCATTGTAAGGATGAGCACCTTGGTCCAAAAATCATATCTTATGCACGGACAAGAACCTTAAGCTTAGTGCCCCTAGTTTTAGCTTTTGTATAACATGGATAGCAACATGAAATGATTTTTTACTCTATTCCTCTCGTGATAGCATATTTAATTAATGAGATAAACCATGCAATGAAAGTTCACTCTACTTGGTGTTTGTCTTTTGATGCTACACGTTCACACGTCATTGTTCTATCTAACGCTTCCATGCATAAGAATTGGAATCACACGACACTATATCTCTATAACACATACGTTCTCGCACATGATTTCTATTCATGACTTGTACAATGTTCCTCTGCATTAATTCTAAAACTCTTATAGCATTGTACTCTACATCGTTATGTGCTTAGTCTACTTGTGTTGTCCAATGTTTTGTAACTCTGAACGATTATTTCTAACTATTTCAGCATACTGCATTCATTCGCGTGGCCTCTATGCTTAATATTCTCTGATTTCATTCTTGGTCATCCCTATTATTTTCTCTTCTCGTTTCACTTTCTATAACGTGCACTGGTTACTTGTTTTCTCATGCTCTTTATATATTGTATTTCGTTTCTCCCGTGCATGTGTTGAATGTTTATAGTCTGGCCCATCCTCTTTCGATAATATCAAAGGGTGTGAATAAATGGTTCATGAGTCATGGGTAAGTGTAGATCACAGGTAGGGGGAGATTCATTCACTATGTGCATGTAGATAGGAGGAGCATGTAGAACGCATATATTGGGGGAACGTGTGTGTAGGGGAGCAATATAGAACCTGAAACCTGAGCTTTCAAGATTATCTTTTATATAAATTCGCTATATCATGCACTTCATTATTATATCTCATGAACGAGACTTGATTTTATCAAAAGGGGAGATTTTTGGAGCCGACGGTTCACATATCCTTAGTATGATAATATCAACTCCTAGGTTGTATTTGATTACATCTTGTGTTTGGTAGAGTGTGCAGGTTTACAGGTCCAAGAAATTAAAGGAGCCCTTCTATGGAACCTACTTCCCAGCGATAGTAGCAAACGTCGGGCAGTAGCTTGAATTAAATGGACAAAGCGCTCGGGAAGCTAACGCTCTATGCTAGTCCTACCGCCCGCGCTAGCTCGATGAATTAAATAGTCCAGGGTCTCGGGAACCTATCACGTAGGGACTAGCTTTCTACAACTCCATGCTAGCCATTCAATGCTCGTTGCCAAAGGCATTGAGAGCATCGAGAGCATTGAGATAGTGTCATCGAGAGCGTCGAAAAAGAACTACCTCCGAGCGCTAGCTTGGTACCGCGCCGCAGTAACCCACTAAACGCTCGAGGCATCGAGTGTGTTGAGACAGGACTACCGTCGGGCGCTATCTACATACCGCGTCGCGCTAGCAGTGGAAAAAAAATATTTGTTTTGAATATTTTTCCAAATTTGGAGGACAGATGTCAACATCAAGCTCGTGAATGTTGGGTTGTGTATCCACAATAACCTAGATTTTTATGAAGTCACCCTTTAACAAAGATGAATTAAGTTGTATTTGATGCCCTGGTTGAGTTATGTGTTTGAAGGATATAATTGCCAAGTGTATACCAATGTCAGTCTACAATGAGTCACCAAACACAGGACCATACAATGTAATCCCTCATTGTGTGATCCATGGTGTTGACTCATGTGTAGCCTCTCTATTGGGACACATTTCATTTTCAAGCACTAAAGCAATGGAAGAAAGAATGATTGTTGATTTCCTTTGAAGAAGAAAAATAATTTTTAGAAAGTAAAATTTTTCTAAGTCCATTACTCGAGTAGTATATATTGTACTCGAGTAGTGCTGGAATGAATTCTCGAGTATACTAAGTACAGTTCTCGAGTAACAAAAATCATTCTCGAGAAGGCATAGTCCAATACTCGAGTAAGCCATGGAGTACTCGAGTACTACTTATCTATGTCTCGAGTTTACTCAATAATTCATTTAAGAAATTTTCTAAGTGTTGTACTCAAGTAACAGAAGCCAGTACTCGAGAAGGCCAAACCTTGTCTCGAGAAGTCAGAGGACCAGTACTCGAGTAAGAAGAAATTTAGTTTCGAGAAGAAGTTTTGTTCTCGAGAAGTCTTAGTAGTTCTCAAGAAGTCTTACTATAGTTCTCAAGTAGTAGAAGTCACATCTCGAGAAGTCAGAAATCACTTCTGCAATTTCTCTAAGTCTTGTTCTCGAGAACCTTTCATCCATCTTCTCGAGAAATAGAAGTTATTACTCGAGTAGTCTATAAAACACTCGAGAAATGCATGAAATTTTTCCGAAATTTCATTAAGTCCAGACGGAAATGATTTCAAATTTAATCTTGATTCATATTGGTCCACGTGTACAGTCATTTATGATTATGACCATTAGGCTTGTCCTATAAAAGGTCTTATCAATTTCGACTAACCCTAACACGCGAAAATAAGTTTTTGTGAATCGTCCTTTCATTTTAAATCTGGAAAGCCGCCGCTCCTCATCGTCGTTCTCTCTGCTGCTCTTCTCCGATTCAAGAAATTTAGTACAAGAATCGATCAATAGATCAAGGCGTTCAACTTCTACAGATCTCTCTCTTTATCGTGTTGATCTTAAGCTTTTCAGATCCAGAGACTTAGCCGCCATCTTCTTCGATTATTTCTGACAGAACTTCAAGTTTAAGAAGGAAGATAGGTTGAAGAATCAAGATCTGAATAATTTCTGTTTGTATAATTTTTTTGTATACAATCTTTATTCTTGTAGGAGATTCTTCTCTAAGTTGTAGGATTTTTATTCTACGAGATTTGTGTAGGAAGTTTTTCTTCCGAGTGTAGATCCCTTGTTGAGGATCGAGTTGTAGGATCATTGCTCCGAGTTGTAGGATTGGTTTTCAATCCGAGGTAATAGTGAAGTATCCGAGTCTAGCGTGTTGCTAGATCGGTGAGGTGGAGAGTGGACATACCCAAGGTTGGAGAACCACTATAAATCTTGTGTCTTCTGTGGCTTGTTTAATTATTTTCTGCGCTCCGTTCTTTCAAGTTTTTATTCCGCAAAAAGATATAGACCTCACATATTCACCCCCTCTAGGTGATTTAGGTAGACAACTAAAAACATCAATTAGTATCAGAGGGGCGTTTTTCATCAAATAGGTTAACACGTTGAACAAATCTGCTCCTAGTTGTCTTTAGAGAATACAAGAATGGACAGAGCCAAGGATTTTGCTAAGCTTCCTTTATGCATAAAGAATAATTTTGCTATGTGGAAAGAAAGGAAAAAGTTCATCATGGAAGCTGTGGATCCAATAATTTTTATGAAAGTGGAAGAAGGACCTTATGTTCCTATGACCACCTCCACCATTGACCCTACAAAGCAAGTTCCAAAGTAGCTTATGAATCTTGATAAAGATGAGAATACACTTGTCTCTTTAGACAAGAAAGCCAAGAATATCATCGCAAGTGCAGTCGATGATTCGATGTTGCAGAATTTGATTCACTGCTAATCCACCAAGGAAATGTGGCAGTCTCTCATCATCTTGATGGAAGTTAGCGAAGAGGTAAGGGATGACAGAAGGTCCCTACTAAACCAGAAATATGAAGCAATCCGACAAGCTCCCAAGGACTCTATTGCAGATACCTTTGAATGTTTCTTCAAGATTGTCAACGGCCTAAGAGTTTATGGCCGGGTCTTAACCAATGGAGATCTGAATGATAAATTCCTGAGATCCCTGACTAAGGAATGGAATAACAAAGTTTGTGCAATCTGGGAATTTGGTAAGCTGGCAGAGACTGACCCTAAAAATCTCTTCGGAAAGCTTATGTCATATGAGCTACAAATCAACTCAAGAAAAGCTGAAGAAGAGAAGAGCCGGTCTTCATCCAAGGAGAAGTCTGTCGCTCTAAAGGCAAACATCTCAAGGAAGTCAAAAGCTGCATCTCCTGCCCCCGCACAAGAAGAGAGTGAAGAAGAAACTTCAGAGCCAAGTACCTCAGGCTCAGAATTATCTGAAGGAGAGTTTTCTCTTCTTTCAAGGCAGTTCAAGAAATTCTTGAACAAGAAAAAACAATGGAGAGGAAAGGATGCCTCGTTTAGAAGATCACATCATAATGGTGATTGCCATAAGAAAGGCTCAAGTAGCCAAGACAGGTACCACTCGAAACAGAACAAACATATTTTTGCGGACATTGTTTGTTATTGCTACAATACGCCAGGACATATCATAGCTGACTGCCCTTACAAGAAGAAGGATGGTGGAAGAAGAGAGGAGAAGAAAACTTCTTATACTAAGAAGAAGACTGAAAGAAGCCTGGTAGCCAAGAAGGGCAAGACCCTCAGTGACACATACTCATCTGAGTCTAGTGATGAGGAGGAAGCCTACTTTGGGCTCATGGCACACACAGATGAAGAAGAAGAGCCCCATTTCACTTGGAAGGTAAACTCTCATACCCCTCTCTCTGAATCAGATGCTTCTGACCATGATCATGAGGACTATTCGTCTGATGATGAATCTAAACTCATGATTCAGTACAAAGAGTTGATCAAGGCTTACGACAAATGTCGAAGAGTCGAAAGAACTCAAGCCAAGGAGATTAAATCTCTTAAGGCTGAGGAGAGCACTTTGAGGGAGGAAGTCGCAAAGATGGACTCACTAAAAGAGGAATCCCATTTAGCAATCGATGTATACAAAAAGGCTCTCGAGCACCTAAACCTGATAGAGCTAATCATCAAGGTGTTGGAAAAACAACTTGTCGCTGAAAAGAAACTTGTTGAAAGTTTCTCCAAGCCCAAGACAGTCCTTCCACTTGTTGCTGAGTTCTCTGCTCAGGCTAAAGGAGATGGCTTAGGCAATGTTGCTGGTCCTAGTAAATCTTCTAGGAGAAATAAATCCCAAAGGAGAAATAAGTCTGCCAAGAAAGCTCTATCCAAGGAGAAGGGGAAAGCTCCTCAAAACTAAACTTCGTTTAGAAAGGTTATCTTTCCAACAAATAAGTTTGATCTTGATTCGTCCTATGGTCACTTTGCTAGGCCTACTTATGTAGAGCCCAAGTCTCGGTACCATGGATGGACTCATCCCAGGAACTTTGGTGAGAGTGTCTTCAAAGCACCTTATAAAGAGATCACTCTTCAGAGCTACGACCCTTATAATCATGGTCACAACATCAAGAAAGATCCAAAAGCCAAACCCGTTGTGGAAAAGCCTATTATGGAGATGAATTCATGTGAGTGTCATCACCATAAAGCTTCTACCTCCAAGTTTACTACTCCTGCTAGACCACGCTCCCAAAAGGCCAAGCATGAGAACTTTAGGCAAAGATATAACAGGTTGACTGTTGGTGTTGTGGCAAGGTTGGTCACTTTGCCATAGATTGCTTGTTTAACCCCAGGTATTATGAAACTCCTCATGTTAGTAATGTGAGAAAGATCACTCACAGTGTTAACACACGTAGGGAGAGTATTCTAACTAGAGACCAAGGACCCAAACATGTTTGGGTTCCTAAGGCAACTTGATTCTACTATTGCAGGAATGTCCATAGGCCACCAAAAATCCTATATGGTATTTGGATAGTGAATGCTCTCAACATATGACTGGGACTAAAAGCCTACTCCAGATTTATTCTCCAGCCATGAACGGGCCAAAGGTCATCTTTTGAGGTTCTGACAGAGGGATTACAAAAGGCTACGGTATGATTACTAATGGTAGTGTATCCTTCTTAGATATGACTTATGTTGAAGGATTGGAACAAAACCTTATAAGCATAAGCCAGCTCTGTGACAAAGGATACGTAGTAGAATTTCATGCTGACAAGTGTTTGATAAAATCAGTTGATAACTTAGAAATGATATATCAGGCACTCGTAGTAGAAACATATTTTGTTTAAATTTTATTTGCATAGACTCTTCTACACTAGTGTGCTTTTTGGCAAAAGATAGTGCGTATCTTGGTGACCAATGACACAAGAGATTAGCACATATAAATTACAAAACTATTAATAAATTATTTTCTCTTAATTTAGTACGTGATGCACCCAACGTTAAGTGCATTGAAGATATACTTTTTCATGCATGTGTAAAAGGCAAGAAAACAAGGGCTACCTTTAAAAGCATTAGTGGCAAAGATTCTAATAGGTGTTTACACCTACTTCATATGGACTTGTTCAGTCCACTGCAAATTAGAAGTTTGGGAGGTAAGGATTATACATTGGTTATCGTTGATGATTACTCTCGCTTTGCGTGGGTGTTCTTTCTAAAACATAAGTCAGATACTTTTGATATCTTTATTAATTTTGTCAGACAAGTCCAGAATAAATATAGCTGCTCCGTTGTCAAAATTAGAAGTGACAATGGAACAGAGTTCAAATCTGGGGCCATGCCAAAATTCTGTGAAAGCTTAGGTATCTTTCATCAGTTTTCCTCTCCTCGAACTCCTCAACAGAACGGAGTCACTTAGAGAAGGAATAGAACACTTATAGAGGCTTGCAGGACCATGTTGAATAATGTCTCACTACCAGAATACTTATGGGCTGAAGCCGTCAAAACTGCATGCCACATGCAAAATAGAGCACTCATAAATAAGAACCATAATAAGACACCTTACGAACTGCTAAAGGGAAGGAAACTGACTATTTCATATTTTAAAATCTTTGGTAGTAAATGCTTCGTACTTAACAATGGGAAGTACCATACTACTAAATTCAGTGAAAAGAGTTTTGAAGGTATTTTCATAGGATATAGTAGCCATAGTAAGGCATATAGGATTTTTAATAAGAAAACCCTAGTTATAGAAGAATCTATCAATGTTGTATTTAAGGAGACGAGCTTGCTACAAATCAGTTCTTCTTGTGTGTTTATTGAAGATGCAGGTTCACGACTAAAGAAATTGAGCTTGGATGAGCCAATTAAAGAAAAAGGTCAAGAGTTCATCACGATCACCACTCCTACCCCTATTGGAGAGGATGATCACCATAATGAAGAAGTCATCGAAGTTGATGAAGTCACTCCAGTGATAGAGGAAGCTCCAGATCCAAGAACTCTAGAGCTCAGACACTTGAAGGATCACCCAATTTATCAAATCATAGGAGATCCCTGGGATAGTGTCAGAACTCGTAGAGGTACAACTAATTAAAATTTATATTTAAGTTTCCTCTCATAGGTTGAACTAAAGAAGTTTGAAGAAGCAAACTCAAACGCATCTTGGATAATGACAATGGAAGATGAACTAAATCAGTTCAAGCGTTGCCAAGCTTGGAAGCTTATTCCAAGAACCAAAGGTAAGAACGTTATCAGAATAAAGTGGGTCTATAGGAACAAGATGGACGAAGATGGAACAATTTTAAAGAACAAGGCTAGACTCGTCGCCAAGGGATACCGACAAGAATAAGGAATCGACTTCAAACAGACGTATGCTCCAGTGGCAAGACTGGAGGCAATTAGGTTGTTCCTAGCATACGCTTCCCTTAAGGGTTTCACTGTCTAACAGATGGACGTGAAGTCGGCCTTCCTTAATGGTGACATAAAGAAAGAAGTGTATGTGGAACAACCTCTAGGTTTTGTTTATTCTAACCATCCTGATCATATTTATCGTTTATTTAAAGCTTTATATGGTTTGAAACAAACTCCTCGAGCTTGGTATGAGACACTGTCTTGCTTTCTTCTTGAGAACAAGTTCACAAGAGGAAAGATAGATAAGACATTATTTCTTAGGGAAATAAAAGACAAGATTTTTCTAGTGCAAATCTATGTTGATGACATCATATTTGTCTCTACTGACGATAACCTCTACAAGAAGTTCTCAAAACTTATGCAAGGTAAGTTTGAAATGAGCAGTATGGGAGAGATGAAGTATTTTTTAGAACTTCAGGTGAAACAATATGAAGATGGAATTTTCATCTCTCAGACGAAATTCACCAAGGAGTTAATTAAAAAATTCGGAATGGAGAATGCAACCTCTATTAGGACTCCAATGGGTTCAGCTATGTCTCTGGACAAGGATGAGAAAGGGAAACCTTTTGATGAAACTAAGTACAGAAGCATAATTGGATCCTTGCTCTGTCTTACTGCTAGTAGACCGGATATAATGTTCTCAACATGTATGTGTGCTAGATTTCAAGTGAACTCTAAGATATCTCACTACGTTGCTGCAAAGCAGATTTTGAGATACCTTAAAGGTACGCCAAATCTTGGCTTATGGTACCCAAGAAGTAATGTTAGCGAACTAATTGGTTTTTCAGATTCAGACTTTGCAGGAAGCAAAGATGACAGGAAAAGCAATTCTGAGACTTGTCAATTCCTAGGAAGAAGGCTTATCTTTTAGAGCAGCAAGAAGCAGAATTGTGTCGCAATTTAAATAGCCGAGTTAGAGTATATCTTTGCAGGCAGCTGTTGTGCACAACTACTTTGGATAAAGAACCAACTTGAAGATTATAATATGAAGTTCAACAACATTCCAATGTTTTGCGACTCCTCCAGTGCAATTGCAATCGCCAACAACCCAGTCTCTCATAACAGGACAAAGCACATAGAGCCGAGGTATCACTTTATCAGGGAGCATGTGGAGCATGGAGACATCAACCTACAGTATGTTCCAACTGATAAGAAGGTTTCAGACATTTTCACGAAGCCGCTGGACGTGGCCAAGTTCTCATTCTTCAAAATAGAACTTGGCATACTCAACAATGAAGAATGAAGAAAAGGACTCACAACAAAGTTCAAGGATCGAGCAATACTTCAAAAATTCAGAAAACTCAAGTTTGGACTTCATTTCGCGAGTACTACTCTTACTACTCGAGTACTGGATAGGACTACTCGAGAAACAAGAATATCTCTCGAGGAATACTTCTCAAGTTCCAGTCTACCTCTCGAGAACTATCAGACTGCTTCTCGAGACAGTACCTCACTACTCGAGAACAACATTATCTTCACTCAAGTAATGGCCTTCCACTCGAGAAGTATGATACCATTTTTCTCCTGAAGTTCAAATTTCTGATATTCGCACCCGAACTCTTATACAGCCATATTCTCAGGTATGTTACTTTTATTATTTCCTTAATCATCATAAATTAAGACTTATATAAATAGAATAAATCTGGAAATTTCAAATCACTCGATCTCTAAAACCCTTTTCTCGAGAGAACAAAAAACTCTTCATCTTCTCCGTCGTCATCGCCCACTTGCCGCCTCTTCCGCCTTTTCTCTCAGAAAGTAGATTTTCGTTCATCTCTTTCAATCGATGGCCCCTCCGTCAAAGATTTGTATTGGCAGTGAACTAGTTTCTTCAGGAATTGCCGATTTGTCAGACGAGTTTCACAATCTTCTTTTGCTCTTAGAAGCCGCATGACTCTCATTTATTTTGGAACACCCGTGCAAGATTTTATTTCCAGAGGTTAAATTTTTCCAGAATGCCAAGTTGAAGAGAAACGGGAAGATTCTTAAGACTAAAGTCCATGGGATTAAAGTTAAGTTAACCTCTCCAATCGTTTCTAAACTTCTTCGACTGCTAGTCATTGAGGAAGAAGATGACCTAACAGACGAGGATTATGATAGCGTATGTGGTTTTTGTGGTATTTTTGTTGGTGTGAACACCGTTCGGCGCCCTGATCTCAATCCAGAAAGCAAGCTGCTAGTGGATATACTTGGAAAAGTTCTTCTTTGCAAGACTAATTCTATCAGCTTCATCACTGTAGATTTCTTTGACATGATGAAAACAGTAATTTGTAGGAAGAAATTTCAATTTGGGATGATGATTTTCGACAAGATCAAGGAAAGCATAAAAGCACCAATCTATGGCCGGATTATATCTCTTCTCCTTCATGAATTCAGGCTAGATATATTTGATCTATCCAAAGGTACTACTCTACATCATATGAAGAAATTCTCCGTCTCCTCAATTCAAAGATGGGAGCTCAAGCTTAAAAACCCTGCTCAAGCTACAAA
Source organism: Platanthera zijinensis (assembly GCA_039513925.1). Classification (NCBI taxonomy): domain Eukaryota; kingdom Viridiplantae; phylum Streptophyta; class Magnoliopsida; order Asparagales; family Orchidaceae; genus Platanthera; species Platanthera zijinensis. The sequence goes on from CM077094.1 coordinate 35,520,802, forward strand.
AGCCCATGATGTTTAGGCGGATGTGGACAGGACCCCATCTTCCCCTCTACATCAAGCAGCTAGCACATTATGTGCATGTTGGAGCCAGTAAACCTGACTCCCCCTAAAGCTCGGATCTAAAACTGCAGCTCACACCTTCTCTCCTCGAACCGCCCCTTAGATGAGAATCTCAGAGGAACAAACTGTGGGCTTCAGCGCGGAGGTCCCACCTCTTACCCGGAAGAATTATCAATCTCCCCCTCCCTAGCCAATGTTGAGCTAGGTGCCTTAGAAGAAGAAAAGAAGGGGAAACAACCTTCTATCAGGCACCTTATCAGTCTATTTATAGGCCTCTGAATCTGAACTGCCAATAACCAAACTAAACCAACTAGAAATTACCAGAATACCCTTAGTCGGGTCTGCCAACAGGCAAACTCCGCTGTTCTGAAGGGTTATATGCGGACCACCAAAGGGAAAAGTGTAAAATCGCATGGGACTAAAAAGGTGAACAATTTTCCACCTGAACCGGCCCTTGACCAAACACTGAACCGGTATTAAGCCCCTCGCCGAACTGGCGCTTGTTGAGAGCATCGTCTCGCAGGCGAGAGCTCTCCCCTATGGGGCCCTCTTGCCTAGCGAGTCGGCCCTCGCCCTGTGAGTGGCCCTTTCCCTAGGATCCACTCGCCTAGCCAACAGTAAGGCTCATTCTTGGACCCCTCTCTCCCAGTGAGCAGATCTCGCCCCTCCTATTGCCCTTTCCCTGGGATCCATTCGCCTAGCGAGTAGGCTCTCGCTTTGGCCCATCTTGCCTAGTAAATAGCCTTTTCCTTAAACTCATCTCGCCTTATTTTCCCTAAGCTTTCCACTCCTATTATCCCGAGGTTGTACACAATCCCCGCTCTTTTCTAGGTTACCTCAAGCCAGAGCTTCCGCGACGGTATTTCGAGGTTGCCTCTCTCTCTGTAGAGAGTGACTTCCCCCCTTTCCATATTTCGCCCTCCTCTAGCTCTATTGCCATCATGTATCACAGCCAGAACTTCCGCGACCGTATTGCGATGGTGCGCAAGCGGAACAAGGCCAACGTGGCTGCTCTGACCACGGTTCCGGCTCGCAACCCCCCTCCTTACCGTCATCATCGTCTTGTCTGAAGAAGGTGAAAACAACGGGCCCCTCTCCCTTGGCGGAGGATTCCTCTCGCGCCTTCCCGAAAATCCACGCCCCTCCTCCTCCTGCGTCTCCCAGAGGGAAAGAGGTGAGCTTCCGCTTCTTGTCCCCATTTCTCCTTTATTCGCATTTTCTCACTTACTATTCACTTTCAGAGGGTTCTCGCACCCCAACCTCGGCCCAAGAGCCCGCGGGACGTCACCGTGGACCATCACCAAAATTTTGACTCGCCTCAGCCATCCACCCCTCCATCTACTCCTCCAAGTGTGAGGGAGGAGGACCTTTCTCACGCTGCTTGGAGCTCTCGTAATCCTGGTAAAAAACCTTCCTGATGTAGGGGTCACCGCGACAACGCAACATAGAAATAAAGAAAGAGAGGGCTCCGACCAAAAGCGAACGAAAAGGGGTCGGTTGGCTCCCAAAGATTCGGGACTCGATACCACGTCCTTAGGACCTAGCTCCAACAAGCACACATCTCACCGTTTAGCGGACTCGATACCACGTCCTTAGGACCTACCTCTTCAACAAGCACACAACTCACCGCACCTACACAAGCATCTATTCCATCAAATGATTTTAGCAAAACGCAGCGGCAATATTCGCGGAGCGGTGATAAACTTCAAGCGGCGACGAAAGATTTAGTGATGATTAACTCCCTTGTTAACATGGCATGGATCGTTCCAATCCGGTTAGCAAGAGGTTTAATAACAACACTTTTAGTTCAGATTTTTGCAAGCGTGAAAAATTAAGATCACGGATAAAATGATTCGACAAAACCTCCACAAACGCTTAGAAGAATCACTAGAGAGGAAAGAGATTACCCAACCAAGATCAAGCATGCACTCAAGATAGATTTGTGGGAGAATCTCTCTCTCCACGGTTCCGCCGGCGTCGCACCGAACGGAGAAGCAACCCTTCTTCCTTGGAGTCACACCACGGAAGTCTCGCCGGAGTCGCACCGAAGAGGATGGAGGGAGGCGGCGGCCTTGGAGTCACACCAAGAGGGGAGGCAAGGAGGAACTCCTATGGCCGAAATTTCCAATTTAGGAAGGGTTAGGGTTTGATTTTCCATCTCCTCATTCCTTCATAAAGACCTCCTTAAATAGGAGTTACAAAAACATCTTAACCATCCATGATGGAGATGAAATCTCATCCATCCGTATGGTTAAGTACACACCAAAATCAAATAAAGAGTTCTAAAATTAAAATACAACCATTATAATAAATATAAAATTATCATCAAACATGAAATAATTTTATATTTATTAATATAAAATAAAAGTGCATGAATTAAAAGTTCAATATTTCTTGGCGGCCTTGTCACGCCGCGGGCGGAGATTATAACGCGGGCTTCCATCATCGTCACGACGCCGCAGATCTTTATGTTGCAGCGCCTCGGCAGCCGGGTCTTCATCATCGATGAGTGGCGGGGGGGACGCGCCATCAATCCTCCCCCACTCAAAATCAAGCATCTCCGATGCGTGGTCCGAGAGGTAGCGGCGGAGAAGAGCAGCATCCAGTCGTTGAAGCTCCGTCGCGAGGATCCAGGAATCGTCAGAAGGAGGGCGATCGCGCCAACGGATGAGGAAGCGGTAAGTAGCACCCTCCGAGGTAGTAAGTGGCTCCGCAGCAAGTATCATGGCCGGAGTGAGGAAAGTCTTCGGAAACCTGGGGAACATATCAGCAGTAGGAATAAAAGTATGCAACTTACCATCCGATGAAATACCAGTGGGAACCGACAGAGAGAGGTCATCCGTACTACCACTCCCCAACCCATTAGAAGATTTGGTGGAAGAAGAAAACGGCAACGAACTCAACTCATGTGGAGGCGATACGAACATCGTTAAATCCGAGACGTTAAAAATAGGGGAGATTCCCCATTCGGCAGGCAAGTCTAAAATAAAAGCGTTGTCACCTATTTTCTTGATAATCCGAAAAGGGCCGGCGCGCTTAGGTGCTAACTTTTTAACGGTGCCAGATGGCAAACGCTCGGGAACTAATCGGACTAAAACCAAATCGCCAACCTTGAAGTGTGACGCTCTCCGGTGTGTATTTGCGTGTGCCTGATAAGAATCATACTGAGCAGTCAAGGTAGCTCGTATACGTGCATGAAGGTCGTGAATATGTTGGGCAAAGGATTGTGCAAAGTGACTTGCCTTGTATGTTGGGGGCAAGGGAACCAAGTCAAGAGGCACAGGGGCCTTGTATCCGTGGACAATCTCATTAGGTGACAGACCAGTGGACCGATTTTTGGAATTGTTGTAGGCTAGCTGAGCGTGGGGAAGAAGAAGATCCCATGTGCCTTTATGATCACTCACGAGGCATCTAAGAAGGTTTCCTAGACTCCGGTTCACCACCTCAGTTTGCCCATCGGTTTGAGGATGATAGGCGGAGGAAAACAATAGCTTGGTACCCATTAGGGTCCAAAGTGTCTTCCAGAAATAGCTCGTATACTTAACATCCCTATCCGAGACTATTGTCTTCGGCACTCCCCGGTGACTAACGACTTCCTTAAAATATAGCTTTGCAATATGAGACGCGTCGTTGGTTCTAGTACACGGTATAAAATATGCCATTTTGGAGAACCTATCCACAACTACGAAGATGGAGTCGTGACGACGAAAAGTGATGGGTAAGCCTAGGACAAAGTCCATGCTCACGTCCTCCCAAGGTGTGGATGGAATAAGCAACGGTGTATATAGCCCTACGTTGGTTTTGGTACCCTTAGAGACTTGGCAAGCACGGCAACTACTCACTACTCGCCCTACCATTGCCTTTAACTTTGGCCAATAAAACTTTTCCTCAACCAGAGTGATAGTCTTATCTCTACCGAAATGGCCACTCAACCCGCCACTATGCAGTTCCCAGATGATATGGAGACGTAAGGAGGACTGCGGGATACACAACTTCCCGTGCCTAAATAGGTAACCATCCCTAATAACGAACGCGGTAATAGTGGTGGGGGAACAATCCTGGGCTGAGAGATAAGAATCCTGAAAATCCGGACATGTGGCGTACTCATCCTTGATGCGCTCGAACCCAACAACGTTAACCTCCATAGTGGTGACTAAAAGGGCTAGGCGACTAAGAGCGTCCGCAACCCGATTGTCCGCTCCCTTGAGGTGCTTGAGATTAAACGTATAACCCTGTAGGAAGGATACCCACTTGGCGTGACGCGGGCTGATTTTGTGTTGGCCATTAATAAATCGTAACGCTTCATGATCGGAGAGGATCACGAACTCCTTAGAGAGGAGATAATGCCTCCAGTGGTGCAAGCATCTAATAACTGCATAGAATTCCCTATCGTAGTTGGAATAATTTAATTTAGCGCCCGCCAACTTTTCACTAAAGAAACTCACAGGGTGCCCCTCCTGACTCAGGACACCTCCTATTCCCACGCCCGAAGCGTCACAAGTAAGCTCGAAGACTTTGGAGAAGTCTGGTAGACGTAGGACAGGTGCCTCCGTCATAAGCTTTTTGATGCGTTGGAAAGCGAAGGTGGCGGACTTCGTCCAAGTAAACTCACCCTTTCTCATGCAGTCACTAATGGGGGCCATAATGCTACTAAAGTCTTTGATGAAGCGGCGGTAGAAAGTGGCCAACCCATGGAAGCTTCTTACCTCACGTATCGTGGTCGGCTCGGGCCAGTCCTCAATGACCTTGACCTTGCTAGGGTCAACTCTAATGCCCTCCGCTCCAACAATGTATCCTAAGAACTCTACTTCTGTAACATGGAACGTGCATTTCTTGAGATTAAGAAATAAAGTTTCCTTCCGAAGGGTGGAAAGAACCTCTCTTAGGTGGGTGATGTGCTCGATCGTGGTGGTGCTATATACTAAGATATCATCAAAGTAAACTACCACAAACTTTCCCATGAATGGCTGAAAGACGTGTGTCATCATGCGGGAGAAGGTGCTAGGGGCATTGGATAGCCCAAAGGGCATCACAAGCCACTCGTACAACCCGTCCTTGGATTTGAACGCCGTCTTCCACTCATCTCCCTCGCGGATCCTTATCTGGTGATAGCCGCTTCGTAAATCTAGCTTAGAAAATATGGTGGCGCCAGCCAAGACATCTAGGAGGTCATCTAGGCGTGGTATGGGAAATCGGTACTTTATGGTGATCTTGTTGATAGCGCGGCTATCAACACACATCCGCCACGTACCATCCTTTTTGGGGGCCAAAAGGGCTGGCACCGCGCAAGGGCTCATGCTAGGCCTGATGAATCCTTTGTTCATCAAATCCTCGATCTGAGTCTGTAGCTCTTTGTGGGCCGCGGGATGAAGCCTATAGTGGGGTTGGTTCGGTAAGGATGAACCTGGGATGAGGTCTATCGCATGCTGTATGTTCCTCAGTGGAGGTAACACCGAAGGCAGCTCTTCTGGGTACACATCTTTGTACTCGTCCAGAAGCACTCGTAACGCTCTAGGAAGCTCTCTCAACGTTTCCGAATCACCCTTCGAACTCATAAGAACTAACGCATACATAACTCCGTCCAGAAAGGGATCTCTCACAAACTCTCTCTTACCAACTAGGCTCAACGCCTTTCTCTCTACCGGAACGATGGTGTCCTTAGCCATAACTACTGGCTCCTTTGGAGCGGTCGGTCTCAGGGTGATGGTCTTGCCATTGAATTTGAACTCATATGTATTGGCTCGACCGAAATGTGTGACGTCACGGTCATAAAGCCAAGGGCGGCCTAATAACACGTGGCACGCGTCCATGGGGAGGACGTCACACCAGACCTCATCCGTGTAAGATTTGAAGGTAAGGGGAACCAGGCAACGCTTGCTAACGGGGACAGTAACCTTGCTAATCCAAGCTACCTGGTAGGGTGTTGGGTGTGGTTCCGTGGTCAGATTCATACGTGTCACGGCGTTCTCAGAGATGACATTCACACAGCTACCGCTATCTATAATGAGTTTGCACAACTTTTCACCACTCTTAAAGATCAGGGAGAATATACTCGTCCTCCTCCAGTCATCTAGCGGACGTGGAGTGGTCAGAATACATCGCATCACCATGAGGTGGTGATCGTCTTCCATATCGCTTGGAACCCCCTCCGGGTCGCTCTCCTCGGCGGCCTCGTAGACGTAATCCGTAGAATCAGCTGCCATATCTAAGAGGGCAACGGCCTTAGTCTTAGTTGGGCATTCAAAGGCATAGTGGCCTTGAACACCGCAAGAATAGCACGTGGTATTGGCCTTGCTAACCTTCCCAATGGGCACTCGCTCACTCGTGGGGTTTCTAGTGTTCCTAGCGGTGATCACGACGGACTTAGACTCGGTGGTTCTCGACCTTCCCTTGTCCGGATAGGTGGAAGAAGACGCTCCAACATTGGTCTTAGTCTTCGTGTAGGAAGTACGGGAGTGAGCCTTGGCGGCTAAATGTTTTTCAATGTCTAGGGCGGCATTGAAGGTGGCATTCAGATCTGTGTGCCCATAGCGCAAGAGCTTCCGCTGGATATCGGGTTGAAGCCCCTTACGAAACCTAGATAATGTGACCTCCGGGGGTTCCCTAAGTTCGCAACGCACCATTCGGTCTTTCAAATCTCCCATATACTCGGCTACTGACTTTGAACCTTGCCGCAGGGTGGCTAGTTCATCGAACATCTGTGTTCGGTGGTAAGCGGGAACGTATTGGTCGGTGAGCAAATTTTTCATCACCGCCCATCCGATAGGTGGGATTCCCTCTCCGGCTCCCAACCTCCTTTCCTCATTCAGCCAAAAGGTTTTCGCACGATCAGTCAACTTCATGCGGGCAACTTGGACCTTTTGGATGTCCGTGAGATTGTGCCACTGGTAGTAACATTCCATATCAACTACCCAGCTAAGGAAGACTTGGGGGTCTCCCATGCCATCGTAGGTGGGGGCATCAATCTTGATGGCTCTAGTGATTTCGAAGCCACGCTCGGGGCGGCGTTCACGAGGGGGCACTCGGGGATAGCCCTCATCAGAATCCGAATCAGTGACCGGTTGGTGCCGGTTGGGCCTTTCAACGTCACCGGGTGGTGGCGGTGGACCACCTTGATTCCGTAAAATTTGTTCTAACATCGTCCTAAGCTCAGTCATCTCCGTACGTAGACCTGCTATGGCCTCGGTGTTGGGATCATTGTGCTGATTCGCATCCATCCCAGATGTTGAAGGTAATGTGTACTCTGTGCCTAGTCTAGTGCGCATGCGAGTGCGGGCAAAACTAAGGACTTAAACGACCCTAAAATTTGACAGAAAATAGATTTAGGGATGACACTAAAGGGTAGGATATTCAGAATTTTTTTTTCTGAATTTTTCGACAAAAACTGAGAATGTTAGCCCGCTATTTGCAGACCACCTGGACAGAATTACGACGTTTCCAATTTTTAGGATGACCTAACGAGGACGAATCGAAAAAGTTTCAGTTTTAAAGTTGCTGGAAATAAGTGCAGGAAGCTACAGAATTTTTTTCAGATTTTTTGGACAAGTTTTTAAAATTTAGGATTTTTTACTAAACGCAGACCAATCCGAAAATTTCAGATTTTCTCTAACGACCGGATCGACCAACAAAGATCGCAGCGAGGATGTTTGCAACGTGGAAGTTGAAACAAACCTCCCTCTGATACCAAATTGATGTAGGGGTCACCGCGACAACGCAACATAGAAATAAAGAAAGAGAGGGCTCCGACCAAAAGCGAACGAAAAGGGGTCGGTTGGCTCCCAAAGATTCGGGACTCGATACCACGTCCTTAGGACCTAGCTCCAACAAGCACACATCTCACCGTTTAGCGGACTCGATACCACGTCCTTAGGACCTACCTCTCCAACAAGCACACAACTCACCGCACCTACACAAGCATCTATTCCATCAAATGATTTTAGCAAAACGCAGCGGCAATATTCGCGGAGCGGTGATAAACTTCAAGCGGCGACGAAAGATTTAGTGGTGATTAACTCCCTTGTTAACATGGCATGGATCGTTCCAATCCGGTTAGCAAGCGGTTTAATAACAACACTTTTAGTTCAGATTTTTGCAAGCGCGAAAAATTAAGATCACGGATAAAATGATTCGACAAAACCTCCACAAACGCTTAGAAGAATCACTAGAGAGGAAAGAGATTACCCAACCAAGATCAAGCATGCACTCAAGATAGATTTGTGGGAGAATCTCTCTCTCCACGGTTCCGCCGGCGTCGCACCGAACGGAGAAGCAACCCTTCTTCCTTGGAGTCACACCACGGAAGTTTCGCCGGAGTCGCACCGAAGAGGATGGAGGGAGGCGGCGGCCTTGGAGTCACACCAAGAGGGGAGGCAAGGAGGAACTCCTATGGCCGAAATTTCCAATTTAGGAAGGGTTAGGGTTTGATTTTCCATCTCCTCATTCCTTCATAAAGACCTCCTTAAATAGGAGTTACAAAAACATCTTAACCATCCATGATGGAGATGAAATCTCATCCATCCGTATGGTTAAGTACACACCAAAATCAAATAAAGAGTTCTAAAATTAAAATACAACCATTATAATAAATATAAAATTATCATCAAACATGAAATAATTTTATATTTATTAATATAAAATAAAAGTGCATGAATTAAAAGTTCAATATTTCTTGGCGGCCTTGTCACGCCGCGGGCGGAGATTATAACGCGGGCTTCCATCATCGTCACGACGCCGCAGATCTTTATGTTGCAGCGCCTCGGCAGCCGGGTCTTCATCATCGATGAGTGGCGGGGGGGACGCGCCATCACTTCCCTTTCAGACATCTGTCCCGCTCACTACTCCCATACAATACGGCGAGAACCCCCCTTACTCTACCCTCCTTCCCCTTGCGTAGGCATCCAGGTCGACTCGCCTATTGAGGAATTATCTAGGCAACTAGTCGTATCGCCCCCTCCTCCTATAGATGAGATTGAAGGCTACCTGGGTGACCCTATGGATCTGCTAGAGATGAAGTGCATAATAGCCAATATGCTTCGGAAGTACGCTCGTATCATCCGCGAGTTGGAACTAGATAACAAGACGGCTGACCGGCGAATCAACTGGTTGGAAGTTAAATGCGCTCGCTTGTCTTTAGAGATCGATGCTGACATTGAGGTGGATGAGACTGATCCTCAGGCCATCCTAAACGTGGTCGATCAGCATCTTTGTCTCTCCCACTGAGGTGTTGACGCGGTTCGCGCTTTTCACCTCCCTAACTGACCCCCTTGTACAGGAACTCACGGCAGTCGCTGGAAATAGCACAAGCACTGAAGACCCCTCGGCTCATCTCGCCTAATTTACTAGTATCGCTCTTCGAGTTTGTAATATTCCTATAATGTTTATTATGCTACTGCCTTGCCCAGGTCCTAGGACCTGCGAACATATTGCTCTCCTTGTGCGGGATGGGATAATTAAATAATCCGTATTTCTGGTTTATTTTTTTGTGCTTAGTTTTAACTTCTTTTTATTTATTTCTTTTTTGCTGTTCGCTCTTTGTCCCTCCTTGCTGAGGGAACCCGCATTGGGTCACACATGAATCGAGGCAGAGAGAGAGAGAGAGTGAAACGCCGGCCGACTCTCCCCCTTCCTCCTTATATTTTTCCAGCCCGTTTCTCTTTTTACTGACCATATCTGCTATAAATACCCCCTCACCCAAGATCAGAGCTACGCTCTTACTTCTGTTGTGCTCTATCTCTCGTCCTTTTGTTTCCCCCGTCTCGCCTATCGTTCTCGCCCTTTGTTACTCTCGCTCTTTTTTTTACCGTCTCGCCATTATTCTCGCCACCTCTTCTTTTAATTGCCTCGCCTCCAACCGTTTTGCAAAAAATTGGAAAGAAGATAACTGACGAGGGAGAGGGGCGCAGCTGCTGTGGGAAAAGGTTTACCGACCATGACTTCCCTCCTGGTAAGATCTCTGAAGAAGAATACAACGGCTTCTCTTGCGAGTTCTTGAGGGAAGGGTTCGAATCGCGTCCCCCCAAAGTTGGCAAGGCAATCAACACCTACTACCCTGGAGAACTCGCCTTCCCTGTCTCGCACTTCGAGGCGGGGTTGAGATTGCCTCTCTGGCCGGAGGTAAAGCAGGTCCTGAAATATTTTGGTACAGTCCCTGCGCAACTTAACCCGAACGCTATTTCGGTGTTAATTGCTTTCGCCAGCTATATGCGCCGGGAGCGCTTCGAGTTAAGCTTGACGGTCTTTCGCAAGCTGTTCGTCTATCATGCTAATGTTTACGGCGTCTCCTACTTCACTGGACAAGGGCTCAAGGTGTGTGAAACGCCCAATAAGAACCACTACTGGCTCACAAAATTTGCCTTCATCCGTGGAAACTTCGGGGGCGTCCCACTCCCGCCTGTGTCGCCTCCCGATATATTTTACGTGTCTCCACAGGTGGGTGGAACCGACAAGATATTGTACGATTTCTTCATTGGTAAAAACTTCGAAGTCCTCTTCCTACAGCGGGGCCTCGACTCGCTACTTCCCGTGCTCCCTAGCAAAGGTACTCTCGCTTCCCTTTGGTCTCGCCTTTACTTATTTCATCTTGCTTTCTTATCACCTAGTTATTTGCGTAGGAGAGAGGAACGTCCCCATTCACCCCCCTTATAGGAGTAACGGTAAACCATACAAGGATCTCGCTCTCGCCAACATGGCGGCCGAGGCAGCGAAAGAGTCTTTGGCTCCCTTCGTCAAGAAAAGGCCCGCTGAAGGCACCGCCTCGTCTCTCCCCAGCCTCGAGAAAAAGATGAAGAAGGTTGTGTCCTTATCCAAAGAGAAAAAAGGGAAAGCCCTCAAATAGAAGAAGGAGATGCCGAGGTCCCTGAGCCCTATCTCCATAGGTTCGCAGTCCCCTCAATCACCTCCTCGGTCGTCTCGTCCATAGGCCATCTCGCCTACCCGCGAGACGGCACTGCTCGACCAACCTGTCGGCACCTCGATTCAACCAGCTGGATCTCTAACTCGTGCAGCCGCTTCTTCCAGTGGCCCGACCCCCTCTTATCATCAATATTTCAACATGGGCCCCTTGTCAAAGATGTCATTAACGACCTGGTTTTAGTATGGGAGAAGGAGGCGAATCAGGTGTCAATCTCAACCCTCCTTCCTTCATGGAAGGAGCAGGACCCACCCACTAGCCACGCCTTCTCCCTGGGCTTCGTCCTTTACGGGGGCCCAGGGTCAGATTCCGTCGAGACAAAAACTTCGCGAGGTCTAGTTCTGAAGACCACACATGTGCAGCTATGCTCCTTGGAGCTTTCTCACCGACTCTCGCACCGCTTGATTTTTAATAATTGAAAATGTAAAGAGTCTGAGGTTGACCTGGCGGCGGAACGCGAGAAGTCCGGGTACCTCGAAAAGAAGTTGGCTGTTGCCGAGGCCCTTCTCACTAAAGCCCGAGGTAGCGTGGTAAGCTTCATCTTACCTTCTGTCTTCTTCTCTCATGTCTTCCTCAGGTTAACTGATAAGCTTTTGCAGGATGCTGAGACGGCGGACCGACTGCATTCGTGCATAGAGGCACTAGAGGAGGAGGTCAAAGATCTGAAGTCTCAGATCGTCCATCTTCGAGACAGTGCTCCGTTGTCTTCTCACTCAATACTTCCCCAGGCTCCTCCCCCTCATTATTCCTACGAGGAGGTCGAAGAGCTTTGCCGAGACTCCAACATTAGAACGGCCGAGCTCATCCTGAAAATGATGAAGGAGCTGGGGGTTGTGAAGGAAGAGTCTGAAGATGTTATTGCTCGTGATTTGGTGCCAGAGATTTATGGCGAGGAGGATAATGACTCGTCTTCCAGCAAAGAGGAATAAAACACTTCTTGCGAGGCCTAGGGCTCTCTCTTTTTGCTTCCCTATAACTTTGTACTTAATTTGTTTTTGTAATGAACAGTTATATGGATAAGTGTATATGCTTTCGCTTTATTTGTTATGTTATTTCGTTCTATTGAGAGACGATTCTTACATTTGTTCACGCTTGCGAGATGGGACCATTCCTTGTCTCGCCACCCTGCGGGAGAGTGGATTTTTCCTAGAGTGTGAGTTACCGCTTTCCCCACCGTTATTGCGCACGGGACCAACTTGTTCTCCCCTCTCGTCTCGCCTCATAGTTTCTTTGACGCGAGTGGTCTCGAGGGGTCAATCCGCCCCCTTATTATTTTATAAATTTTCCTCGTTTATTGATCAGTAGGGATGTTTCTTTAAGGGACCTCCCCGCTTATTCTGCCACTTAACCTGCCCACGATCCTTCCAGCTTAGTGAGCCTAGTCAGCTTGTCTTCTTAGGGCCCTGCCTTTCAACCTGCCATTGAGTGAGCCTTAAGCCCAGCCAGCTTGATGAGAGCCTGGTAACCGGATCCTCTCGTGGTATCCTCTCTGAACCAACTCCAACCACCGAGTGAGCCTACAACCCTACCAGCTTGGTGAGATTCTGGTCAGCGGGTCTTCTCGAGGCCTCCTCTCCGAACCAACTCCAACCACCGAGTGAGCCTACATCCTTGCCAGCTTGATGAGGGCCTTGTCAGCGGGTCTTCTCGGGGTCTCCTCTCAAAGCCAACTCCAACCACCGAGTGAGCCTATAGCCCTGACAGCTTGATGAGAGCCTGGTGAGAACGTCTTCTCGGGGTCTCCTCTCCAAACCAACTCCAACCACCGAGTGAGCCTACAACCCTGCAAGCTTGATGAGAGCCTGGTTAGTGGGTCTTCTCGGGATTTCCTATCCAAACCAACTCCAACCACCGAGTGAGCCTACAGCCCTGCCAGTTTGGTGAGAGCCTGGTCAGCGGGTCTTCTCAGGGTCTCCTCTCCAAACCAACTCCAACCACCGAGTGAGCCTACAACCCTACCAGCTTGAAGAGAGCACGTTAGCGGGTCTTCTCGGGGTCTCCTCTCCAAGCCAACTCCAACCACCGAGTGTGCCTACATCCATGCAAGCTTGATGAGAGCCTGGTCAGCGGGTCTTCTCGGGGTCTCCTCTCCAAACCAATGCCAACCACCGAGTGAGCCTATAGCCCTGCCAGCTTAATGAGAGCCTGGTAAGCGGGTCTTCTCGGTGTCTCCTCTCCAAACCAACGCCAACCACCAAGTGAGCTTATAGCCCTGCCAGCTTGATGAGAGCCTGGTCAGCGGGTCTTCTTGGGGTCTCCTCTCCAAACCAACTCCAACCACCGAGTGAGCCTACAGCCCTGCCAGCTTGATGAGAGTCTGGTCAGCGGGTCTTCTCGGGGTCTCTTCTCCAAGCCAACCCCAACCACCGAGTGAGCCTACAGCCCTGCCAGCTTGATGAGAGCCTAGTCAGCAGGTCTTCTTGGGGTCTCCTCTCCAAGCCAACTCCAACCATTAAGTGAGCCTACAACCCTACCAGCTTGATGAGAGCCTGGTCAGTGGGTTTTCTCGGGTTCTCCTCTCCAAACTAACTCCAACCACCGAGTGAGCCTACAGCCCTGCCAGCTTGATGAGAGCCTGGTCAGCGGGTCTTCTCGAGGTCTCCTCTCCAAACCAACTCCAACCACCGAGTGAGCCTACAACCCTCCCAACTTGATGAGAACCTGGTGAGCGGGTCTTCTCGGGGTCTCCTCTCCAAGCGAACTCCAACCATAGAGTGAGCCTACAGCCCTGCCAGCTTGATGAGAGCCTGGTCAGTGGGTCTTCTCGGGGTATCCTCTCCAAACCAACTCCAACCACCGAGTGAGCCTACAGCCCTGCCATCCTGATGAGAGCCTAGTCAGTGGGTCTTCTTGGAGTCTCCTCTCCAAGCCAACTCCAACCACCGAGTGAGCCTATAGCCCTGCCAACTTGATGAGAGCCTAGTTAGCGGGTCTTCTCGGGGTCTCCTCTCCACACCAACTCCAACCACCGAGTGATCCTACAGCCCTGCCAGCTTGATGAGAGCCTGGTCAGCGGGTCTTCTCGGGGTCTCCTCTCTAAACCAAATACAACCACCGAGTGAGCCTATAGTCTTGCTAGCTTGATGAAAGCCTGTTCAGTGGATCTTCTCAGGGTCTCCTCTCAAAACCAACTCCAAAAACCGAATGAGACTACTACCCTGACAGCTTGATGAGAGCTTGGTTAGCGGGTCTTCTCGGGGTCTCATCTCCAAGCCAACTCCAACAACTGAGTGAGCATACAACCCTGCCAGCTTGATGAGAGCCTTGTCAGCGGGTCTTCTCGGGGTCTCCTCTCCAAACCAACTCCAACCATCGAGTGAGCCTACAGCCCTGCCAGCTTGATGAGAGCCTTCTCAGCGGGTCTTCTCGGGGTATTTTCTCCAAACCAACTCCAACCACCGAGTGAGACTACAGCCCTGCCAGCTTTGTGAGAGCCTGGTCAGCGGGTCTTCTCAGGGTATCCTTTCCAAACCAACTCCAACCCTCGAGTGAGCCTACAGCCCAGCCAGCTTAACGAGAGTCTGGTCAATGGGTCTTCTCAGAGTCTCCTCTCTAAACCAACTCCAACCACCGAGTGAGCCTACAACCCTGCCATCTTTATGAGAGCCTGGTCAGCGGGTCTTCTCGGGGTCTCCTCTCCAAACCAACTCCAGAAACTCCGGGCAGGTAGCCGTCGCGTGGCCTTCCTCCTCGTGTAAGTCATAATACGACAAGGCTATCCCCCCTCCATCCCTCCGGATGGTTCCTCCTTCTCCTTGCTCCAATGCCCGCTCTTCCCCACTCTCTTCCTCTCCACTGCCCTTGGTCGATGGCCATTGCTTGCTGAGGCATGGGTGGGAGTGGTCTAGGACCATGTCCCCACCCTAAATTATTTAACCTCCCTAGTACTCTCAAGTAGTAGTTCCTTCCTCCTTGGGGGAAACCTCTTCCCTGCCCTTGAACAGGGCCTCCTGGCAGCCTCCAACCCAACTCTTGATGCACCGGACCCCTCGACTCTTCCCTCCTCCTTTATTCTTGCTTCCTCGCTCCTCCTAGTTCCCTCGACTCCACCTCCGTAAACCTTTCCAACTTCTTTGCAAATACCCGGTTTCCTGCCTCCATCGCTATCTCCTTCACTGCCTTCTCCATCAACCCTTCAAACGAAAACGGCATCTTCATGGTCAAGAACATCTTGAAGAAGCCCTCCTTCATCCCCACAGTGAAGGCCTTTTAGAGAGAAAATCCTGGCACCTCCTGAATGTCTAGGATTTCCTCCTGGAAGCGATCCACGTACTGGGCCAAGGACTCGTCGGCCTTCTGCTTGATCAGAAAAATAGACAACGGATTCTTCTTCCTCTTCTTCGAGGTCGATAAGAGCAACTGGAAGCTCCTACTCAAGTCCTAGAAACCATATATCGACCCTGCATGGAGTTGATGGAACCAGTCCTTGGCTTTGTCCTTCAATGTGATGGCGAAAAGACAGCACTTGAATGCGTCCGTCATCGGCCTGATGGAGACCGAGTCTTCAAACCATTTCAAGTGATGGATGGGGTCATATTTTCCCACTCAGTAGGTCATCTCCGGCTCGTGAAACCCATCCGGGACGGGAGCCGAAAGAATCAACTCACAAAAGGGGGACCCTCTTGCCGGAGGTCTCGCCACTTCCACTCGTGCGACGGTCTCCCCTTGCGATACGACACTCGTGGGACTGGCGAAGAGCTCCCTGCCCTCCAGGTCTCGCCGACTTCGTTCTACCACTTTCTCCTTCCCTGGTCTCCCCCTGGTGCGTCCTCGCATACTCTTACCGAGATAATCCCCTCCTAAGGCGCGAGACCAGGCGCTTGAGGTGGGGGGGTCACGCAATCACCTCGCTGCGAGATCTGCTGCAGCATGTCCATGATGCCAGCCAATGGATGCCATGAACTCCTCTCTCCCAACGTATCCTCACGGGTTCTGGGACCCTCCCTCGTCTCCTTCTCCAAGATCACCTGTCATGGAGTAGTCCAAGGTTCTTCTGTGTAGGCTACGATCCACGCTCACCGCACCAAAAATGTTGGAGCCAGTAAACCCGACTCCCCCTAAATCTCGGATCTAAAACTGCAGCTCACACCTACTCTCCTCGAACCACCCCTTAGATTAGAATCTCAGAGGAACAGACCGTGGGATTAAGCGCGGAGGTCCCACCTCTTACCCAGAAGAATTATCAATTCTCCCTCTCCCTAGCAAATGCTGAGCTTAGTGCCTTATAAGAAGAAAAGAAGGGGAAACAATTTTCTATCAGGCACCTTATCGGTCTATTTATAGGCCTCTGAATCTGAACTGCCAATAACCAAACTGAACCAACCGGAAATTACCAGAATACCCTTAGTCGGGTATGCTAGCAGCCAAACTCTGATGTTCTGAAGGGTTATATGAAGACCACCAAGGGCAAAAGTGTAAAATCACATGGGACTAAAAAGGTGAACCACTTTCCACCTGAACTGGCCCTTGACCAAACACTAAATCAGCACTAAGCCCCTCGCCAAACCGGTGCTTGGAGAGAGCGTCGTCTCGCGGGCGAGAGCTCTCCCCTCTAAGGCCCTCTCGCCTAGCAAGTTGGCCCTCGCCAGGCGAGTGTCCCTTTCCTTGGGATCCACTCGCCTAGCCAACAGCACGGCTCCCGCCTGGACCCCTCTCACCCAGTGAGCAGCTCTCGCCCCTCTTGTTGCCCTTTCCCTAGGATCCATTCGCCTAGCGAGTAGGATCTCGCTTGGGCCCATCTCACCTAGTAAATAGCCTTTTACTGAAACTCATCTCGCCTTCTTTTCCCTGATCCTTCCCCTCCTGCGAGCCTGAGGTTGTACAGTGCAATTGCTGAGGGGGAGCCTGCTCCTGCAGTCCAAGAGGCAAGTCACCCAAATCTTCAAACAGATATTCCTCCAGATGTTGCTCTATTTACTGCTTAGTACACCTCTACCCTCCCAGATTAATCCAGTCTTCCAGATGTTTATCTGCCTGAAGACATCCTTTCTGATGCTCAAGTCCAAGAGCAGATCTTAACCACAGAAGAGGATATCAATAAAATGATTGATGAACTTAATTCAAAAGAGCCTCCTTCCCCTCTACCTCCACAGAAATCTCCCACTCTAGAACCATCTCCATCACACCCTAATTCTGGATTAGAATCCCCTCACCCTCAATCACCTGCAGTAGATGAACATGATGAAGAAGCTCTTTTGATTTCTAATGAAGAATAAACTCCTGAACAGGTTGAAGTACATCTCAAGAACCTAGACTTCTCCCTTCCAACAATTACTGGTAAGGAAAGAGATATCTTGATTTATACCTCCAGAGCCTACAGCTCAGTCATCATAGAAGAAATTCCTCCATGGTCAGCTCCACTAGTAAATCCTCCTCCTCAACTTCCTCAAGCTGAAGCACCTTCTGTAGATACCATTCTTAGCAAAATTGAGCTAATGCTAGCACAATAAAGGACTTATTTTGATGATTCTCTGAAAGCTGTCACTGACAAAGTCACTACTCTTGAAAAAGAGATGAGTAGAGGATTTGCTGAAATCCAGAAAAATACTAATGAACTGAAACACCTATTCAAAATAGGTGGGAAAGCTCTAGACCACACCATAACCAGCATTAGTCAGGTGATGGATACATCAGTCACTCTAGCAAACAATCAAATCCAATTAGAAAAGAAAGCTCAAGAACATAACTTCAAGACATGCGCAAAGGTTGGTACATTCAACGAAGATGCTATAGCCACCATATCAATAGAAGTCAGAGAGAGGGAGGATTTAGTAAAAGAATTCTTAGAAAAATCTGAAGAAAGAAAAAAGATTGAAAAGGAAGCAAAGCTGACTGAGCTACATGCTGATGTCCTGAATCAAATTGATGGTGTTAAGTTTTACACTTATGATACAACTGTATGGATGCACAATCAGATATTTCTTGAATTCTAAGCTAATCCAAATGTAATCCGCAATCAACTTAATCCTCTTGCTCAACATCCTCATGCCCAACAGCCTCCTTCCCAGCATCCAACTTTTTCTCCCAAGCTAGAAGATCAAGAAGCTCCTCCTGCTGATTACTCTCAAGTATGGTCAGAATCTGAAATGCCTCAAGCTCCACCTCAAGAAATCACAGGTCACAAGAAAAGAAAGTATGGTGATGGTGCCTCTGCTAGTAGGACCAATCCCAATCCAGAAGCTGAAAGAAGGAGAACCTAAGAATTTACTGAAATTTGGAGCCCAACTTCTAAATCTTTAATTCTTGATACTCTCAAACTAGTGATTGATTATAATGGGTATAAACATGGTCATTACAGCTCCCATGAATGGGACTTGTATGAGAAATTTATTACCAAGAGAAGGATATATGATAGAGAGTATGGAAAGAATAATCCCAAGGCTCCTCCTAAACCTCTAAAGTATTATCCTAAGCCTTTCAGCTACCAAAAGAGACAGCAAGAGAAGAAAGACAAACAACCACATTAACAGAGCTACTAGAAGTTGAATTTTATCAGAAGTTTATTTATGAGATTTTGTTAAATTGGATTTCATGGACAATTCTAAAAATATAAATCTTTAATTTTGATGATCTGATTTTTCTATTACTTAGCATTTTATCTTTTCTATCACTTTGTTTACTAGTCACTGTATTTGTTTATCTTGATGTAATTCACCTTAGTGTATAGGGTTCTTACTTCTACAAATAGGGGGAGATTTATGGGTATTGTATGAACAATAACCTAGATTTGTATGAAGTCTCCCTTAAACTAAGATGAATTAAGTTGTATTTGATGCCCTGGTTGAGTTATGTGTTTGTAGGATATAATTGCCAAGTGTAGACCAATGTCAGTCTATAATGAGTCACAAAACACAGGACCATACAATATAATCCCTTATTGTGTGATCCATGGTGTTGACTCATTTGTAGCCTCTCTATTGGGGCACACTTCATTTTCAAAGCACTAAAGCAATGGAAGAAAGAATGGTTTCTAATTTCATTTGAAGAAGAAAAAAAATTTTCAGAAAGTAAACTTTTTCTAAGTCCATTACTCGAGTAGTATATATTGTACTCGAGTAGTGTTGGATTGAATTCTTAAGTATACTAAGTACAGTTCTTGATTAACAGAAATCATTCTCGAGAAGGCTTTGTCCAATAATCGAGTAATCCATGGAGTACTCGAGTACTACTTATTTATGTCTTGAGTTTACTCAATAATTCATTTCGAAAAATTTCTAAGTGTTGTACTCGAGTAGTAGAAGCCAGTACTCGAGAAGGCCAAACCTTGTCTCGAGAACTCAGAGGACCAGTACTCGAGTAAGAAGAAATTTAGTTTCGAGAAGAAGTCTTATTCTTGAGAAGTCATAGAAGTTCTCGAGAAGTCTTACTATAGTTCTCGAGTAGTAGAAGTCACTTCTTGAGAAGTCAGAAATCACTTTTGCAATTTTTCTAAGTCTTGTTCTCGAGAACCTTACATCCCTCTTCTCGAGAAACAGAAGTTATTACTTGAGTAGTCTATAAACCACTCGAGAAATGCAGGAAATTTTTCCAAAATTTCGTTAAGTCCAGATTGAAACGATTTCAAATTTAATATTGATTCTTATTGGTCCATGTGTGCAGTCATTTATGCTTGAGCTTTCCAAAAGCCTCCTCACACTCTGCGGTCCACTAAAACTTTTGGTTGCCTCGAAGAGCTTTGAAAAAAGGAGAACACTTCTCTCTTGACTTGGAGAGGAAACGACTAAGGTCTGGCAGCCTTCCAGTCAACCTCCAAACTTCCTTGGGATCCTTCAGGGACGCCATTTCCAAAATGGCTCTAACTTTGTCGGGGTTAGGCTCCACCCCACTCGGAGTAAGGAGGTGACCTAAGGACTTTCCTCTTCTTGCTCTGAAGACACACTTGGTCGGGTTGAGTCACATCTTATACTTCCTAAGGGTGGCAAAGGTCTCCACCAGATCCTTTATGTACTCCATGATGTTCCTGCTCTTGACAAGGAGGTCATT
Organism: Platanthera zijinensis; assembly: GCA_039513925.1. Classification (NCBI taxonomy): domain Eukaryota; kingdom Viridiplantae; phylum Streptophyta; class Magnoliopsida; order Asparagales; family Orchidaceae; genus Platanthera; species Platanthera zijinensis. Next base: position 35,540,750 of record CM077094.1, read on the forward strand.
TACATATAATTCGAGGTTCCACCCCTTCTGCTCCTTGAAGACTTGGTCCATCTTCCTCTAGTAAGTCACGCCCGTGTTCTTGAGCCCAAAGTGCATCATTTTATAGCTATAGACGTCATCGCTTGTTATGAAAGAGATGTCACGGCAGTCAGGGGGATGCATCCAGATCTGGTGATACTCTGAAAAGGCATCAAGGAAACTCATTATAGGAAACCTGATGGCTGAATCAACCAGCGCGTTAATTTGAGGAAAGGAGTAGCAATTTATCAGACAGGCTTTATTTAACATAGAAAAATCAATACATAGGTGCCAGCCCTCTCCAGACTTTTCACCATTACAACATTGGAGACCCAGCCTGGATACTAGATCTCTAAAAAAACCCTGGCTCCAGAGCTTCTCCACCTCCTCTCTGAAAGGCACGACCAGCACGGTGGTGGTCTTCCTCTATTTTTGATGGACATGGGCAATCATGGGATCCAGGTTGAGGCGATGAAAAGCAACATCAACATCAATCCCAGGCATCTTTGTAGCATTCCAGGTGAAGATGTCTAAAATCTCCTACAGGCCTGAGACCAACTCCAACTTCCCCTCCAGCATCATAGATCCTCCGATCTTCAGCAACCCCGACTCTCCTCTCCGGTATATCACTTCCAGCTCCTCCAGCTCTTCAGACCCCCTCAGACCTTACTCCCTTTCTAGCAGCTTCTCCAACCTCTCTGCATGCTCCATCCAGCTGATTGTACTGACAACATTCAGGTTGTACTCCCTGGCAACCTTCGGATTCCCTGATCCTCACTTGGACATCTCAACGATAGTACTTTAGGCATTGATGATATGACGATGGAACCGCCTGGAAGTAGTTGATGAGGGGTCGCCCAAATATGGCGCTATAGAAGCTCGACCCATCTACGATGACAAAGCAAAATTCGATAGAAGTGCCATCAAGGGTGACCAGAAGTTCCACTCCTCCCTCCACCTCCTTCTTCTCTCCTGAGAAGCCAAATAGGGGTCCATCCGCGGCTTGGACCCTAGACGCTTCCACCTGAAGTCTGACGCAGGTCCTCTTGAAAATGATATTTAGCGAACTCCCGTTATCCTCAAGGATTTGGTTGATGGTTAAGTCTTCGATGACGACCTGGATGACTAGGGCATCATGAAAGGGATTCTCATTTTCCAACACGTCCTCTTCAAAAAAGGTGATCTCATCCAACGATGACGGAACCATAGAGGTTGAGGTGACGCTCTGATTGGTAGTGGTGATGCTCCTCCGATAGATCTGATGGAGGCTCCCCTTGTGGGAAGCGACGAGTCCAGCCCCGCCGTTGATCACTCCAACTTTCCCACCTCCTAGTATGTAGATCACCTCTCCGCGACCTCCCAGGTCGACCCCATCTTAATTCCTCCACCTCACCGATTCTAGGAACACTACCAGTCTTGCTATCACTTCCTGCATTGGCTGCTCTCTCTCCGTTGCTCCTTCTTCCAGCCTCTTCCTTGCCTCCCAAAACTTTGGGCAGTCCATCATCTCATACGCCTCTACTCGATGCAAGTTATAGTAGATGGTAATCTCTGCCTCCTGGAACCTTGCCTGTTGCTCATTCTGACGATGCTTATTACCCTACCAGACAATAGTCATCGCCTCTCCTACAGCTCCTCTCTGGCCTCCATCCTGCCAGTGACCGTTCCCCCTCTCCTGCTACTGGAATCGTGGCCTAGCAGGTGGCCTCCACTGGGGCCGATTCGCAGGGTACTGAAATCGCCTCTCTTCTTCCCTCCTCTCCGGAGCCTCTACGGGCCTCCTCTCTTCCTACATCTGAGGCCTCTCCTTCCTCCTCTCCTCCTCCTCCCTTCTAGGCTCTTCTATCTTCCTCCACTCCTCTCTACTCCTTGTCTCTTCCCTCCTCTCGACCTGCCTCTCAGACAGCCTTTTAGCCCTTACTTCTGAAGGTCCTCCTCTCTCCCTTCTTCCTAGATCCTCTCTATCAAGCCTCGCCAAGAAGTCTCAATTCTTCTCCTCTCCCTATACGAACATATTCGCTCTCTCCACCATCTCTTTAAAAGATTTTGGGGGTTTGGATCGGATCTCTAAGCTGAAGAGACCCTGCTTTAGACCAAACTTCAGGGCCATCATCAGAGTGAAGATGTCTACTTCCTCTACTTCCATGATCTCCTCCTAGAAATAGTGGATGTAGTTTCCAAGACTCTCGTGCTACCCTTGCGTAATCTTGAATTGAGCAGTTGCCTCCTTATTCCTTTTCTTCCTTTTCTTGGATGTTACTAAGCCCACGGAACCTAAATGAAAGCATTCCGGCTTGGAGAATTCTCTAAGTCTTTGAAACTTTGGAGGGGCGCTCTTATTGTCGTAGATCCTTGATGGGAGCTCTCCCGTTGAGGTGTATGTTGGCAATTGGTGCTTGTTGGGTCCTTAGCACAAGGAGAAGAGTGAAGAGCATTCCTTAGTGGAGGATCGGTCTAAGTCCACGATCTCGCCGAAAAACCTCAAAGCTCTCTCTTACCTCTTGAGGTTCTTGTCTTCAAATAATGGCTTGGGAGCCTATTTATAGTTTTTTGGAGGGTCATGGTAGTAATTATGTTGGGGAGAAATTAGTGCTGGTGAATGGCATCGTTCCATTTCAGTCACCTAGATCACAAAATTTATCGAAATGACAAAAGTGCCCCCCCCCGCACACCGCACACACACACACCTTGAGTAGTTCGAGAAACCCAGGCTAGGTTCCCAATGACGATGGTGGTCGGAGGCGGTCGGAAATGGTCGGAAATGGTGGGGGTTACCCGTGGCGGCAATGGCCAATGGTGTGTGTGCATGAGGCACACATGCAAGGTATGTGGTCGTGTGGGGCACTACCGTGCAGGGTCTTGGTCTAGCGGTCGTATGTGCTGGTCATGCGTGCGTCGTGCATGTGAAGGTTTTGCGCATGTAGGCCGCATAAGGTGAAACCACGTGCATGTTAGCTAGGCGTGGGTTGGCCGCTCACACCCGCTTGCAAGTCAAGCGTGTGTGCACGGGTGGGACCTCCTTCTTGTGTGTTTTAGGGACTTACGAATTCACACACATGACTTGACCGGTGTAGGGTTTTCTATACAAAAATGGAATAACACATCACTTGTGTGCAGTGGAATAAATATACGAGAATAACCCTAAAGTGTAAAGGAACTCGCGATATCCATCAATAAAGAAAAAAGAATAAACACTAAGGCAGTGTACCTAAGTTGGATTGAGTTTCTACTCAACCAAGATGCTCAAAAGATCTAGTCTAGAAATAGGTGGCTGAGTCCACATAGAAGTAGATTTGAAACTATATATGTATCCAAACGAGTGAAAGAGAACTCCAAGGTCTTGTCCCACAAGAATAGGGTTAGAGAAGGGATGCTCGCTTCTTCTCCACGAATTGCTAGATTTGTTTCCAGGAGAGGCAACAACAAGAGGAAGTCTCAACGGGATCTAAGGTTAAGCTCAGGTGACAGCTTCAAAAGTACACACTTCAGTTACATAGGAAAACAATTTTCCAAGTCTATTTATACCCAAGGATATCAAACAGACTAAATCCCCCTTAGAAATCAGCTAAGAACTAAACTTTTGTCGAAATGAGTTGATGTACGTCGATAAAAACTCGACACAGCATCGAGAAGCATTCGATGGTATTTGACGCAACCTGTGTCGACACACAGTCAATGTGCTTGTGTCGAATAGAACTCGATGCAACGTCGATAACTACTCGATGTAACATGGACAAGCATGTGTTTTGACTTTGAGTCCGGCTGCTTCGATAAGAAGTTAACGTATATAGATACGCACTCTACGTGCATTGATACGCACTCGGCGTGCGTCGATACGCATTCGACACAACTCGTGAATTTCCTTTAAGTTATAGGATTTGTCCTTTACTCATATCCCATATGAGTGAGTCCATCACAATCCTTCCTCCAACTTCTCCAAACACTCTTATGTGCGACCCTATAGGCTCAAATTGTGTTGGTAGTTTTACTAACTGCTTGACTACTTCCAGATCACCATAGAAACACTAACAGTCTCCCACTTGATCTAGAACGTATCCACAAAAGTCTTGCAAGCAATAAGCGGCATCTAGTAATACATTATTTCTACCCAAGCAATAAGAGTTCATAACTCATCAAGCCTTTTGTGACCAATGTATCAGTGATAGCATGTCCCTTTGTCCCTGCATCCAGATTGAACTAGAGGTACGGACTGTGTCACCCTCATAATTATTTAATCTCAATTTCTTGATCTAGAATTGAATACCAGAAATCGGTGAGCTCAATATTATATATTGACTAGACTAAGCATGGTCATGCATTTCTCAGTCTCATTTCACCAAGGGG